>PVHT021183538.1:1720143-1752596 GCA_004024745.2 Catagonus wagneri | reverse complement strand
AAGGTCGTCGTCAAAAAGTCTACAAACAATAAGTGCTGGAGAGGGTGTGGAGAAAAAGGAACCCTATTACACTGTTGGTGGGAATGTAAATTGGTGCAACCACTGTGGAAAACAGTATGGAGATTCCTCAGAAAACTCAAAATAGAATTACCATTTGATCCAGCAATCCCACTCTGGGGCATCTATCCAGAGAAAACCATGACTCGAAAAGACACATGTACTCCAATGTTCATTGCAGCACCATATACGATAGCCAAGACATGGAAACAACCTAAATGTCCATTGACAGAGGAGTAGATAAAGAAGATGTGGTACAAATACACACTGGAATATTACTCAGCCATTAAAAGGAAAGAAATAACAGCATTTGCAGCAATATAGATAGACTTAGAAATTATCATGCTAAGTGAAATCAATGAGACATCAACCTCAAATGCTATCACTTAAATGTGGAATCTAAAGAAAGGACACAATGAATTCTTTGCAGAATAGATACTGCCTCACAGACTTTGAAAAACTTATGGTTTCCAAATGAGACAGATTGTGGGGTGGGGGGATGCATTGAGGGTTTGGAAATGCTATAAAATTTGGTTGTGATGACTGTTGTACAACTATAAATGTAATAAAATTCATTGAGTAATTAAAAAAAAGAAAATGAAAAGACATACGATCCAGCATTCCCACTCCTGGACATATATCCAGACAAATCACTCATTGAAAAAGATACATGCACCTGTATGTTCAGTGTAACACTACTCACAATAGCCAAAACATGGAAACAACCTAAATGTCCAACAACAGATAAATGGATTAAGATATGGTACATACACACAGTGGAATACTCAGCCATAAAAAAGAACTAATGCCATTTGCAGCAACATGGATGGAAATAGAGACTCTCATACTAAGTGAAGTAAGGCAGAAAGAGAAAGACAAATACCATAGGATATCACTTATATCTGGAATCTAATATGGGGCAGAAATGAGCCTATCCATAGAAAAGAAACAAACTCATGCACACAGAGAACAGACTTGTGGTTGCCAAGGAGGAGGGAGTGGGAGGGACTGGGAGTTTGGGGCCAGTAGATGCAAACTATCACATTTGGAGTGGACAAGCAATGAGATTCTGCTGTGTGGCCCAAGGAACTATATTTGAACACTTGTGATGTAACATGATGGGGGATGTGAGAAAATGAATGTGTGTGTGTGTGTGTGTGTGTATTTATATCTAGGTCACTTTGCTGTACAGCAGATTGACAGAACATTGTAAATCAAATATAACAAAATTTTTTTAAAAAAGAAAAGAAAAAGACAAGCCACAGATTGGGAGGAAATATTCATAAATCATTTATCAAGAAAAGGATTTGTATCCAGAATATTTAAATAACTCTTAGAACTCAATAAAAGACAAACCAATTAAAAACAAGCAAAAGATCTGAATAGACATATCTCTAAAGATGATATACAAATGGACTATAATCACACGAGAAGATGCTAACATAATCAGTCATTAGGGAAATATAAATCAAAATCACAATAACACTTTATGTCCATCAGAATGGCTATAATCAACAAGATAATAACGAGCATCAGCTAGTATATAGAGAAAATTATAATTGCTGGTGGGAGTGTAAAAGGATAGATGCTTTGGGATAAATTTTGGCAATCTCTTAAAATATTAAACACAGTTTAATATTAAACACAGTTACCATATGACCCAAAATTTGGAGACAAAAACATATGTCCACACAAAAATTTATACACAAATGCTCATAGCACCATTATTCATAATAGTATAAAAAGGTAGTCAATCCAAATGACCATCAACTAGTGAACGGATAACAAAATGTAGTATATCCACACAGTGGAATACTACTCAGCAATAAAAAGAAATCAAGTAATTATACATTCTACCCCATGGATGCAACCAGTATGGAAAACAGTGTGGAGGTACCTCAGGAAACTAAATATAGAGCTACCATATGATCCAGCAATTCCACTGCTGGGCATATATCCAGACAAAACTTTCATTGAAAAAGATACATGCACCCCTATGCTCAGTGTAATGCTATTCACAATAGCCAAGACATGGAAACAACCTAAATGTCCATCAATAGATGAATGGATTAAGAAGATGTGGTACAATGGAATATTACTCAGCCATAACAAAGACAAACTAATGCCATCTGCAGCAACATGGATGGAGCTAGAGACTCTCATACTAAGTGAAGTAAGTCAAAGAAAAAGACAAATATCATATGATATCACTTATCTGTGGAATCTAAAATATGTCTTTTTTTTTTTTTTGTCTTTAGGGCTGCACCCATAGCATGTGGAGGTTCCCATGCCAGGCGTCTAACCAGAGCTGTAGCCGCCGGCCAAGGCCACAGAAACGCCAGATCCAAGCCACATCTGTGACCTACACCACAGCTCACGGCAGCGCCAGATTATCAAGCCACTGAGCGAGGCCAGGAATCAAACCTGCAACCTCATGGTTCATTAGTCTGATTCATTTCCACTAAGCCATGACAGGAACTCCTAGAATCTAAAATATGGAGCAGATGATCCTATCTTAAAATAACAAAGAAACAAAAAACAAACAGAGCATGACAAGAAGAGCAGACTTGAGGTTCCTGGCCAGAAGAGGAGGGTAGGGAGGGAGAAAGTGGGAGGCATGGGCTTTTTTTTGGATGCAAACTGTTACATCCGGAATGGATGGGCAATGGGATCCTACTGTACAGCACAGGGCAAGGTGTGTGACTGGGTCACTTTGCTGCACAACAGAACTTGATAAAAAAAATTTAACAAAACTGCAATAAATACATATTTATCCATAAAAAAACAAAAAACATGATGTTAAGTGAAAGAAGTCAAACCCAAGAGACTACATATGTATGATTCCATTTATATGATATATCTAGAAAAGTCAAATCCATAGAGATAGAAAGTAGATTAGTTGTTGCTTGGGCCTGGGAAAGAGAACTAGGACTAACCATAAGTGGATATAAGAGAGCTACTTGGTATGACAGAAATGTTCTAAAATTGGATTGTGGTGATGCTTGCATAATCTTTAAATTCACTAAAAGTCATTTAATTGTACACTTAAAGCAGATTAATTGTATAGTATGTAAATTATACCTCAAAAAAGCTGTTAAGAACAAAAGTGGCTTAAATAATCCTTTTACATATGGTAAACCAACGCAAACTGCTCAAACTTTATATGAGGAACAAGTTTTTGGTAAATCAATACACTTGACACGTTAAACAAATACTCATTTGGCGAACTGGCTTTTAGTGAATTAGCTGTTATTAAATTGACCTGTTTTCTATTGCACAGGGTTGCTGGGAGGATTAAATGAACTAATGTAAAGACTGACATGGCAAGTGCTCACTGGTAACTAATCTTATAATTGAGTTCTCTGGGCCTCACTTTCTCACATTAGTAAAATAGAGATAACATTTTCCTTCAGGGTTGTTGTGAGGACTAAATAAAATAATTTAGGTAAATGGCTAAGAGAGTCTGACACAGAGCAGATGCTCAATAAATGTTAGCTATTTATGCTCTGATCTTAACTTCAAATTATGAAAAATCTTAAACATATACAAAATATTAAAAACTCCCAGGAACCTATGACCTAGCTAAGTTTCAGCAATTATCAACACACAGCCACTCTTTGATCTACACCTCAGTCCCTACAAAACACAGCATTATTCTGGAAAAAAGACCAGACATAGTACCGTATCATCTGTAAATATTTCTATACCTTGACTCCCCAGGTTCACTTAGCAACAACCTCTGGCAGGTACAGGAGGTAACAAAAATAGCACAAGAAAGACTAGTGGGGAAGGGGAAACTGTCTCATTGTGTCCTCAATAGCCATTAGAGGCCAGACCCTTAGGACTCAATTTTCTCTTCCCCAGGAGACCAGACGTGGGTTCTGGACAAAGGCAATACATAATTTTATTCCTCAGTAACTATGCTCTCAAATCATAAGGATAGCTCTGCTGCTTTCAGAATCTGCCCTACCCTCACACTCCCTTTTCTCTTATTTCCCAGGCAGGACCTACTACACTCACCCTTGTGAACTGAAGAAAATCTTTCCTACAAAAAGGCTATTAAAGTATCCTTGTCACTTGTGTTCCTACACTGTTCACTCTGTACTTGGCTCTTGTCTGCTCCTGTCTGGCATTCTGAGTGTCCAGGTGATAACTTTTACTGTTTTCCTCTGCCTCCCTACATGTCTGAGGCTTTCTGACAACTTCCTTAGCTTCTGGCCATACCCAAAACCATCATCACCACAACCATCATCATCTTTCATCTGCAACTTCATCACTGTATTTATAAGAGCGATCATTTATTAAGCATTTATTCTGTGCCAGGACCTGTGATAAGCACTTTATATACATTACTTCATTTAGTACCCCAACAACCCTAAGTTAAGTTTTATCTACATACCAGATAAAATGAGGACAGTGAGGCACACATGGTTAATTCACTTGCCAAAGTCACATAGCAAATATGTGTCAAAGCTGGGATTCAAACTCAAGAATGTCTGATTCCCAAGACCAAGCTTTCTGTCATGAAGAGCTTTTATTTTATTCTTTTAGAAAATGTTAAAAAAATCATTTTAAGAAAAGTGATATATGGAGTTCTCATCGTGGCTCAGTGGTTAACGAACCCGACTAGTATCCATGAGGATGCGGGTTTGATCCCTGGCCTTGCTCAGTGGGTTAAGGATCCTGTGTTGCCGTGAACTATGGTGTAGGTTGCAAACATGGCTCGGATATGGCATTGCTGTGGCTGTGGCATAGACCAGCAGTACAGCTCCAATCTGACCCCTAACCTGGAAACCTCCATATGCCGCCAAGTGCAGCCATAAAAAGACAATAAATAAACAAACATCAAAAAAGAAAAGTGATATACGTTCACTGTACAAAATTCAAATGCTGCTCAAGTGAAAATTTCCTCTCCTGCCTCCACTATTCTACTTTCCAGAAATAACTACTATTACAAGTTTGGTGTAACAAGTATAAAATATGTAACAAATATATTTATTTGTGTGAATGTGTATAAACATTATTGACATTGGTTTTCCATGGGGAGGTGGACTGGGGAACAGAGAGAGGTGGGAGCAAAAATTTTCACTCTGTATTCTTTCACACCTTTTGAATTTCAAACTCTATAAATTAAATTTTAAACATCTTCCAAAGAGTTAAATTAAAAATAAAGTGAAAAGTCTGTATCTTTTTTACACAATCATAATACACGTGTGTGCATATGTGCCTTTTTTAAAAATTAAAATGAACTGTTCCTATTTATTATCTTGTAACCTATTTTTTTTCACTTAAAATATACCTTGGAAATCTTTTCTTTAATAAGATATCAAACTTATTCTTTTTAAGTTACATGGTATTCTAGTCCATAAATATATCATAATTTATTTATCCAAACCTGACTGATGAATGTTTCCAATTGCTTACTAATACAATGATACAGTAAATACTGAACATTTCTCTTTACATATCTTTGCAAACATTTCTGCAAAATAAGTTCCTGAAAATTGAATCGCAAAAGGTATATAAAAAACTAATGCTCTTAACCAGTACTCTATACTATCTATTCCTGCCAACAGTTCTGACCCACAGACTTGCTGAAATTTCTAGAACTTATACCAGATTTTTCTCCCACAATTTGTTCCAGACCTCTCCCCCTATCCACCCCTAAAGCTACCATGGTTCTCTGTACTAAACAATGATATCCAATAATAGCTGGGTATTTCCCCAAGTACAGTTCCTCCACCACCCACATCCCAGCCCCAGATCCCAATTCCATGCTTTGTCTTACTGACATACTGCCACCAACAATCCCAGTATCTCTGTGCTTATTCCCCCCACCTCACCTGCCATTAGACATCAATAGGGCCAGTGGGCCCTCATTCCCATCAAGGTCCACATCTGGCGAGTCATCATCTGAGTCATTCAAGCAGGTACCGGTGATGTTGAACTGCAGGAGGAGGAGGCTCAGTTGTCACCTGTCTGGGACTCTCATGTGAATCAGGATGGCTAGTTCCCTCCAGTTTCACTGATAGAGTTCACTGTTAGAACTACCTGAACCAAAGCCTTCTGCTATGCTGTCCCCTCCCCGCCACAACCCAAATGATCACAGGAGCAGAAAGCTGAGAATGTATGACTGGCTCAGGGGGAACCTATCAATCTCTCGAAACATGTTCCCTAAAAAGAGGGTGGAGCATCTATACATGCCCATGGAGGGCACCGCAATCTTGAAGATTGTAGTGCCCTAAAGGAAGGCTTTTTTCAAGAACCTATTGAAGACTCGAACCTGACACTCATATACTGTGTCCTCAAATGTTACTCTCATCCTAGCATTTCAAGATTCAGCTCAAGTGCCATGTTTTCTGAGAAGTGCTCCTGACCATTGCCTCTACCCAGATGGAATCATCCCCCTCCGTGTCTCAGGGTCCCATACACACCCTTGATTGTGGCATCCACAATACTTCATTGCACTCATTTGTTTTTATGCCTATCTTTCTCACTAGCCTGTCAGCCTCTCGAGGGTTATGTCCACAGCACCTATCACAGTGCCCAGCATAGACAAGGTCTCAATAAATGCCTGTTAAATGAGTGGGACTGGTAGCCAAACACCAGGGGCCCTAAGGGAGGTGGGAGACAGGATAGCCTGTCCTTTTGATACCCTGCTCTTCCAAGGGACCCAAAAGGGTTGGGCTGAACCCATGGCCCAGCACCCACCTTTGCTTTCTGGGAAGAGCCTGTCTTCAGTGCCTGATGATTGTATGTGTCCATGAGATTATAGCTCAATTGGCCAGCAGGCCCCAAGGCTGAGCTCTCCTTGCCCTTTCGCTCTGCCTTCTTGAAGAGTTCCTTGGGCTTCAGGCCTTTCTTCTTTGAACCACTTTTGGAGGGCAGTGACAGCCTGGACATGGATACTGAAGTGGAATGGGCTGGCCTGGTTAAGGGAATGGAGCCAGCTGGGAAGATCCTCTGCAGCCCAAAGATATTGCTCGTCTTCCCAACGTTCTGTTGGAAGATATCCTACAAGAGTGTAGTACACGAGGGGGTTAGATCCTACTCAAGGGTTCTCTCTACACTAAGAGCAGAGGTCTGTTCATGGCACTGGTGGTACTGCCATGAAGGGGCTCCACATATGCACACCCTAGTTTTTGCACAATAAGTCATCAAGAATTTACTGGGTGGCATTTCTTTACCCAGCCATTGGTAAGTAAAGAGAAGACGAGCAAAGGAAAAGCCCAGCACTACTATCAAAACTGGAGAAAAAAATGACTGCAAGAGCAGCTGACATTAGACAGAAAATAAAAAACTGAAAACTAAACTGTGTGGTTCCAACTCTAAGGACTGCAGGATTTGAGAGAAGGAGAGAGGTTCTAGTTCCAATTCTGCTACTAGCTAGCTTTGTGACCACTCTGGGGCTCTGTTTGCTCAGTTGTAAAATTAAAGGATTTAGACTGGAAAGATGGCTTTTGAAGATGTTCTGTGGCTCCTCTGAGCTTCTTGGGAGGTGCCCTGAGGACTAGAGGTAGATGGAAGGCAAACAAGAAGAATAAGTGGAACTTTAAGCCTCCCACCTTCATCTTATTCATAGCAATTATACTTTGGTTGTACGTATTGAAATTCCATGCAAGATCTCATTTGAAAAAAAAAAAGGATTTCACTGCTTCAAAACATATGAAAGCCAATGAAACAGTTATGATCTATCTCTAAGTCCTCTTCCAACCAGCCCAAAGTTCTATATACAAAACTGGTTTAAGTGGGAAGAGCCAGAGAAAAGGTAGGCCTTTTAACTAAACCCTGAAGGATTCTGACAGATGGAAGTGGAAGAAAATGAGGTAGGAGGTGGGCAATGTAAGCTATGGTGTAGGCAGTGAAACATGCTATAAGCAGTAAGGCTAGAAGCCCAACCTCCCAGTAACTCGCTCTGACCACCCTTCAGCATGGATTTAGTGCCTATATACTGGGCACTAAATGGAACCTTACAGCTTCTGAGCTGAAGGCAAGTTGAAACTTCTTCAAGTCTAATTCTCCTCTGGTGCCTCTGCTACTTCACCAGCCCACACTGCGTTCTCTCTTCACTGCAAAGTCTATTAATAACAATGGCTCACATTTATTGAGTACTTACTCTGCCAGGCACTGTGCGAGGGGCTCTACATACATTAGCTCTTAATCCTAACAAAACTCTGAAAAGGTGATGTTATCCTCACTTTACAGATAAGGACACTAAGGCTCTGAAAGGCTTGCAAGTGACAGAGCAGGAACCAGAACCCAAGTTTCTCTGAGTCTCTTACCACTACACCTTACTGCCTCGTGGTATATGCCACCTGTTGAAACATGGCTTTGTAATCATCTTCAACCTGGGAGAATTGTCATTTTGTAGAACGCAGAGACTGAGTCAAAATATTAATAACGACAACTACTACTACTATGATCTCCACCACCCACGACCACCATGACCCACCATCAGTATTTATTGAGCACCTACTTTGTGCCAAGCACTATACTTTGTGCTCAAATTGTATTACCTTATTCAATCTTCTTAACAACACCTCAGTAGTTATTAATTATCCCTACTCTGGAGATGAGGAAACTGAGGCTCAGACAGGTTAACTTTCCCAGAGTCCTCTACTAGACTGTGAGTTCTTTGCGGACAGGCATTGTATTATTTATGTATCTTAAGCACCTAGCCCAACATGTGGCACACTTGAGGCACAGAATAATTATTTGAATGAATGAATGAATAAATAGGGTCCTTGGTGGGATCTTCCCAACTCTTTCCCTGAGCTCTCATGCCAAATGCAAAAGCCTGACCTGCCACTTGTGTCTTGAGCCCTTCCCAAAAGCCTCCCCTGCTCCCATGTTTCTTACTTCCACCAGGCGGATCTCCCTAGCCAGATCTTTAATGAGCTGTACAGTCCTCACTGTCTCCGGGATCTCATCCTCATGGTCTGGCAGAGCCTGTAAAACAAAAGGTATGAGGAATAGATCCAGATATAAACATACAACTGATTTTCAGAAAGGTTACCAAAGCAATTCAATGGACAAAGGCTAGTCTCTTTAACAAATGTTACTGGACTGATTAGATATCTACATGCCAAAAAAGAACTCATTCCATATCTTGCATCAGAGAGATACACACACTGACTCAAAATGGATCATATACCTAAATGTCAAATCTAAAACTATAAACTCTTTTGAAGGAAATAGAGGAGAAAAACTCTGTAACCTTGAGTTAGGTAAATATTTCTTAGGACATAAAAAGCATGAACCACAAAAGAAAAAAACGATAAATTGGATGTATTAAAAAATAAAAACTTCTCTTGGAAAAACACTATTAGGATAAACCACTGACTGGAAAGAAATATCTGCAGAACATATGTTATCTGATAAAGGATAGTGTCAGGTGTGAGGAAATTAGTTATTGGCTTGAACCACACCCCTCAGAAAGTCAAGAACTTCAGTGAGATCCCTGGGGACAACCCAGCCTCTCCACCTATGAGGACAGAACTCTGCTGAGCAGCTACAGGCCCACAGCTAAGCTCAACAGAAATCCAGGTAGAGACCTATTGGTTGTGTCTTTTTTAATCCATTTGCAATCTTATTTACATCTTTATGCAAACAGACCTCTCAAGGTTTTGTTAGTGATTCCTTCTACCAGTTTTGAATTCACTTCTGTATCCAGGGTACTGATAAAAATTCCTCAGAATTTCCTCCTTGCTTCCCATGGTTTGATTCTTTAACTCTTTTAATTCATCTGGAATCTGTTTTGGTGGCTGGACAGGGGTAGTGGCCAAGAGCCCATGTAACCCAGCTGGATTCCTTGAACAGATGCCTCCTCCCAGCCCAGGAGCTAGAAAGGCAAAGGAGCAAGTGCCTCTCATGGAAGTCATCTTGCACTTCACAAAAGAATTCTTCCATAAGTGTGGGCTCCTCAGTTCTGTGTCCTAGCCTCCTCCAGCTCCATTTGACCACAATGTTTAGGGCCATCCCTTGGTCCCTAGGGCCATCCTGGCCTAGGACATGAGCCCTGAGGACCTACCCACCTCCCTCCCTTTTGGTGTTCCTGGGACAGAGTCACTAGGAAGTTCACTTCATGGGAGGTTTGGGGGGGATGCAGGGTCAGATATGAAACCCAAGGTAGCAACACCTGAGGAACGTGGCAAAACAGAATTGAAGGCTAAGGCCCAGGTGCAGGTGTGTCCAGGGAGCAAGAAAAAGCCCAAAACATGAAGTCCAAGGATATCTGAGAAAAAGGCTGGAAACAGGAAATGGGGAGATGTGCAAGTCAAGTATGCAGTGGCCGAAAATTCTCCTCAGGCTACTGTATATGGGGAAAGGAATCTAGAAAGAGTATCAGAAGCATAAAGGAATATATTGATATTTCTTTTTTTGCATTTCTTAAAATTGTTTTTTTAAATAAATTCAACATTTTGAGTAGGTAATCCATTCACATAGTTAAAAGGTCATACAATATAAAAAGATATATATATGGAAAAGCCTCAAAATATATCTGTCCAGACCATCAGCCCCCTCAACCTACCCCAACAGGTAATCACTTTTATTAGTTTCTTCTGCATTCCTCCAGATTGTATCTTCAGGCAAATATAAGCACATACAAATATAATTCTTATTCCCCCCTTCATATTTTATTTATATGTAAAATATAAGGTAGAACACTATACATATAGTTCTACATCTCCACATGATAAATTCTGGAGATCTTTCCAAATGAGTACACAGAGAGCTTTTTAAATCTTTTATACCTGTTCAGTATTCAATTGGATAGCTGGATATTGGTATATTCCTAAAAAGCTATTTTGGTAGTATGCATATAGAGTCTTACATAGAGTCTTACATTTTTTTCATATACTTTGATCTAGTGATTGCTCTTCTGGGAATCTATCCTGAAGAAACAATCAAGAGATAAGGGACAGGAGTTCCCGTTGTGGCTCAGCAGAAATAAATCCAACTAGTATCCGTGAGGATGAGGGTTTCATCCCTGGCTTCTCTCAGTGGGTTAAGGATCTGGCATTGCCATGAGCTATGGTCACAGATGCGGCTTGGATCCTGCATTGCTGTGGCTGTGGCGTAGTCTGGCAGCTACAGCTCTGATTCTACTCCTAGCCTAGGAGCTTCCATATGCCACAGGTGCGGCCCTAAAAAGCAAAAAGAGAGACAGAGACAAGGGGCAAAGACTGATACAAAGAGACATTTAATGAATGATTTTCTTTAAATACCCCCAATAAATTACTTAATTAAAAGAAAGCAACAATAAAGAAGTGGTTAGGTAAGGATGGTACATCCCTGCAAAGGATTATCATGTAACTATTAAATGTTTGTGGAGAACTTTGGTGACTCAGGAAAATTAAAATAAGCCAATCAATTCATACACAAAATTATATGTACAGAGTGAGAGAAATCATGTTTTAAAAATGGATATTAAAAAAAAAGAAAATATACCCAAATGTTAACTCCGAGTGTTAAAATTACAGGTGAAGTTTTTCCTCCTTTACTCTTCCATATTTTTCTATTTGTGTATAGCAAACATTACTTTTTATAATCTGAAAGGTTTCAGAGTTCCCATTGTGGCACAGTGGAAACGAATCCAACTAGGAACCATGAGGTTGTGGGTTCAATCCCTGGCCTCGCTCAGTGGGTTAAGGATCCAGTGTTGCCGTGAGCTGTGGTGTAGGTCGCAGACGTGGCTTGGAGCCCACGTTGCTGTGGCTGTGGTGCAGGCCAGCAGCTGTAGCTCCGATTAGACCCCTCTAGCCTGGGAACCTCCATATGCTGCAGGTGAGGCCCTACAAAGCAAAAAAAATTTTTAAAAATCAGAAAGGTTTAAAAACATAATCCAAGGAATACCACCCTATTTCTCCACTCTGATCCCAGGAGCCCACAAACCTTCCCAGTCTCTTCTACCTCCCGAGAAATCTTCCCAAAGCCAATCCCTGCTGAGTGTAGACTTCTAAAGGAGGCAGAGAAATAAGTATATTTACTTCTTTCCTCGTCCAGGCTCTAAAGGCCAAGTTCAGGGCTTTGCCACCATGGACCAGGTAGGAGGCAGGGTGTCTCCTGTTTTCTCGCAAACCTAAAAGGGGAAAGTGGAAGGCAGAGTGTCAAAGAAGCCACGCAGGGAAGTGAAGGACTTGTTACCTTTTCCCAGTCAACTTGAGAAAATGCTCAAGGTTCTGAGCACAAACCCAGATTTCAGTTCTTTTTTTTTTGCCTTTTGTCATTTCATGGCCGCGGGTTTATGGCCGCACCCACGGCATGTGGAGGTTCCCAGGCTAGGGGTTTAATCGGAGCTGTGGCCACTGGCCTGCGCCGCAGCCACAGCAACGCAGGATCCGAGCCGCGTCTGCAACCTACACCACAGCTCACGGCAACGCCGGACCGTTAACCCACCGAGCAAGGGCAGGGATCGAACCCGCAACCTCATGGTTCCTAGTCGGATTCGTTAACCACTGCGCCATGACGGGAACTCCCCAGATTTCAGTTCTTAAAATAATGTTCATTTAATGAGCACCTTGCATTTGACATCTACTATTTCCCTTAATCCTATGTGCAACCCAGATACCCACAAGCCAGATATCATTATCTTCATTTTACAGTTCAGGAAACTGAGACTCAGAGAGGCAAAGAGACTTAACCAAAGGCCACACCTGGTAAGTACCAATGCCAAGGCTGAAACCATGTCTGTCTGAATCTGAGGCCTGTGCTCCTTGTACACAACTCTGCCTCTTGGGTTTCAAAATGTGAACACTCAGGAGGACCATGATTGGCACCTACTGAGATCTGAAGAGCCATTAATGTATTGTTCTGAGTTATTCCGGGAGGAGATTATAACAAACAGCCAGATTTAGGCTCGATGAAGAATTTTCTACTGAACTGAGCTGTTCAGAACACATAATAAGCAGTTAGTCATCCGGCCTCTGAATGAACACTTAAGTGACAGTCTGTCTAGGTGGTAGAATAAGGGCTTGAGGTATTGCATAAGAGACTGTATTCACTGGCCCCTGAGGTTCTTTGTAACACTGAGATACTGATTCTTCCCAGCCAAGTCACTTTGAAGAATATCAAGTCACAGTAAGGGAGCCACTCTATTTCAGAGTAGACCAGGAAGGAAGAAACCTGGCAGGCTGGCTTCCACTTGGGCTGATACCCAGGAATCAACACAATGATGTCAGGATGGTCAGGATTGGGCCTTGACCCCATGAGAAACACATCCAGGGAACTCTGACACTATCCAGATTGAGTTTCTCACTTTAATCAGCAGAAAACAGAAATAATTTCACTGTGACCCAACTTTCTCAGCCCCCTTTGCTAAATAAAGAATTAAAAGCCATGCCCCGCAAGTTCCCGTCATGGCTCAGTGGTTAATAAACCTAAGATCCATGAGTATGCTGGTTCGATCCCTGGCCTAGCTCAGTGGGTTAAGAATCCGACTTTGCTGTGAGCTATGGTGTAGGCTGCAGACACGGTTCAGATCTGGCGTTGCTGTGGCTATGGTATAGGCCGACAGCTGTAGCTCTAATTGGATCCCTAGCCTGGGGACCTCCATATGCCGTGGGTAAGGCCCTAAGAAGCAAAAAAAATAAAGCCATGCCCTACCTACGTAAAAAAGCCAATTTCTAAAAACTGCATACTTCGATCCTATTTTTACAGCATTCTTGAAATGATAAAATTATAGAGATGGAAAATAGATGAGTGCTTTCCTGAAATTATGGACAGTGAAGGGGAAGGGAGTGAGAGAGATTATAAGGGTGTTAACACCACAGAGATCTTTGTGATGATGAACTAGTACTGTATTTTGATTGAGGTGACAGATATATGCACACATATGCATGTGTGTGCGCGCGCACACACACACACGAGCAGAGCAAAATCGACAGCTGGCAAAGGGCTTCATACCTCGAAAGATATCCAGGATGTGCTTTCCCACATACCAACAGATGGTCTCAAAGTTGGGGAACTTGAAGAGGTCTGCTGTGCTCAACCGCTTCTCAATCTCATAGGCTCTAGAGGAAATAGGTATAATAACAGTGATAACAAGGATCTTGTTTACTGAGCACCTATTATATATCAGGCATTGTTCTGGATGCTTTGTATTCATTATCTCTAATCCCCGCAACTATTCTGTAAGACTTTATGGGTTAGGAAACCCTTGGGCTCAAAGGTTATGTGACTTGACCAAATTTACATAATTACTAAATGAAGAAGAGATATTCCTGCTCAGACTGAACATCATCAGGAACCAGTTAACCATTCCTCTCTGGTTATCTCGCCTCCTTCTATGTTGCTCTCCTCACTATAGGGGAGAACTCAAAGACTCCAGAAGATGGGAATGGCCAACTCAGGATCACCAGAGCTTTAAGACTCACTTGAGCTGCATTTCAATGTTAAGGCTGTGTAAGAAGTTCCCTCCAAAGGCAAGGCAGTCCACAGGGGTCAGCACAGCATGGATCCATCCTGCAGTGTAACAGAGCAAAAACCATAGCTGGCAGAGGGCCTTTCTTCCTTTGGACATCTCCACTGCCAACTCAGCTCAAACACAACTCATTAGAGCAGCCAGCCTGACAATAACGCAGAAAAGTCTAGGTTCTTCCACTTTCCCAATACCCATGTTGGCCAGGTCTGGCATTCTTACAACCCTGAACTGGACCAAACTATAGGGTTAATAAACTCCTCCTACTTCCTGCCTCTGTACTTCAAAATCTCTTTGTTACTGCATCCATCCTCTCTCTTATCTCTAAGAAGGACAACACCTTCTTGCGAAGACTACTACCCCTTCTGACTCTGCCTTAAGTAAAACAAACAGCTTTTTGTATTAGACAGACCTGGATTCAAATTCTGCAGTTTTCCAGTCCACAGGTTGCTTATGAAGCATGTGCCTAGTGAGACTCAATTATTTTCCTTCCCCTTAACTCTCTATACTGCCTTCTGGAACCTTCTGATTTTTCTTAAATCTCTCATATTCATCTCCCCTTCTCCATCCGCCCATCCTACCAATGGCAGCCAGCTCAGATTCTTAATTATCTCTCACCTTGCAACAGCCTCCAAACTGGCTCCTCTATACCAGTGGTTCTTTAAGGTATGATCCAGGGAATCTTAGGGCTCCTTGAGATTCTTTCAGAGCATATGTGAGGTCAAAATTATGTTCATGATAATATTAAGATGTTATTTGTCTTTTTTACCCTCATCCTCTCACAGGTATACAATGGAGTCTTTCAAAAGGCACATGACATGATATCACAACACACAGAAGATCTGAGGACCCAGTCATTTTCTATTAACTTAAATATTAAAAATATTTGCAGAAATGTAAATGACACTCTTTGCCAAGTTTTTTTGGTTTGGAAATTGTTATTTTTCATAAATTTATTACTTATGCTAACATATGGTGAGTTTATTCTTGTTATTTATCAATGAACTAATAAATATTTTTAAATTCTCACTTTTAATTTATAATATGGTAAATACTGATAAACTGAAAACACATAAAAGCTTTTTAGGGTCCACAATAATATTTAAGGGTAAAAAGAGGTTCTGAGTCCAAAGTGTTTGCAAACAACTATTCTACACCCATCTCAACCCCTGAAATCTATCTTCCACATCCCAACCCTAAGTGATATATCTAAAATACAAATCTGTCCGTGTCATCCTGCTTGAAACTCTTCAATGAAATGTACATCGACAGGAGAATAGATAAATTGCCATACGCCTATACACGGGAATGCTAGAAAGTAAAATGAACAGCTACATGTATCAATGTAGATCTCACAATCATAATGCTCACAGAAAAAAAGTTAAGAAAAATACATCTAATATGATTCCATCTATATAACATTCAAAACCAAGTGAAACAATACCATATACTTCTTAACAAGGCATACTTCTGTAAGATAAAAATGCCTGAGAACAATATCACAAACTTCAGAACAACAACAAGCTCTAAGAGGGCAAAATGGGAATGTAATTGAAGAGAGGTATATAGAAGCCTTCAGGTATGTTTGTAATGTACTACATTTTTAGCTGAGTTATGAACATGCAAATGTTCATTATTTTTTATATCTTTTCTTACATCTGACCTATTTCATTAGAATTAAACAAATAAACTTCAAATGTCCCCAGCTGCCTCTGGAGTAAGTTCAGCCTGACAACTTTCTCAGCTTCATCTGCTCCCAGCCTTTGATCTTTAGGCTCCAGTATCCATAAACTGCTCTATACATCCTTGCTTTGCTTATGCCTTTCTCTTTATCTGAGAGGTCTTTCCTGCCCTTCTTTCCTTGGTCAGTCCCTACTTACTCAGGGACACTCAGTTGTCACTCTTCTGAGAAGATTTTTACAAACCTCTAGCTAGACTAAGTGCTCTTCTCTGTGTACCCAAAACTTTGGATGAATATCTCTACTGTGGCTATTAGAACATTACACTGAATCTTTGATCTTTCATCTCTAGCACCAAGCCCAATGTCGGGGCCGACAGCAGACACGAAATTCTTGTGGAACCAAGTAGACTGCACCGAGTTCATGGGAATTTCTACCAAGATGCAAATTAGTCCAAATCAAATCTCTGTTTAAAAAAATTCAAGTCCTTGAATAGTTACCAAGTACCCAGCGTAAAAACAGACATTATGTAAGACACAACAAAGAATTCAAAGATGGATGAATAAATGCCCAAGAATAGAAAACTAGGAGTTCCCATCGTGGTGCAGCAGAAACAAATCTGACTAGGAACCATGAGGGTACAGGTTCGATCCCTGGCCTTGCTCAGTGGGTTAAGGATCCGGCATTGCCATGAGCTGTGGTGTAGGCTGCAGATGCGGCTTGGATTCCACGTTGCTGTGGCTGTGGCATAGGCTGGCAGCTGTAGCTTCGATTAGACCCCTAGCCTGGGAACCTCCACATGCCATGGGTGCAGCCCTAAAATGACAAAAGGCAAAAAAAAAAAAAAAAAAAAAAAGAGAAGACTATAAAAGAGAAAATCAGATGGGTATGGGAGTCAGGGGTGAGGGAGTGACTTGCTTCTTCAAATATTAAACATTCTATAAAACAAATGTAATCAAATCAATATGATATTGATATATGAAGAGACAAACAGATCTGAGCAACAGAAAGGAAAATTCAGAATTATACAATATAGTATTAGACAAAGATGTCAGAATTACATGACACGAATTTCAAAGGAGTCATAAAAATGCTTCAATGAACAATTACAAACATCCTTGAAATAAACAAAAGAACTAGAGAAGCTATAAATAAAAAATGAGAATTCACAGTGGGTTAAGGATCTGGCATTGTCCATGCAGCAGCTAAGGTTGCTGCTGCGGCAAGGGTTTGATTCCTGGACCTGAAGCTTCCACATGCTGCAGGCCTGGCCAGATGAATAAATAAAAATAAAAAACAAATGGAAATTTTAGAACTAAAAAATACTATATCTGAAATAAATAATGAAAGAATTGGACTCAACAGAAGAATGAAAACAATGGAAAAAAGAATCAGAGAATTTGAAAACAGAACAATAGGAAGCATTCAATTATGAAAGAGAGGGAATAGCCTGAGAAAAAAATAAACTCAGGAACCCAACAAGGACCTATTGTCCTACTGTATAGCATTGGGAACTATATTCAATATTTTGTAATAACCTATAATGGAAAAGAATCTGAAAAAGGATATATATAAAACCAAATCACTTTGCTATAACACCTGAAACATTGCAAATCAACTATACATCAATAAAACTAAAAAGTAAAAAATGAAAAAAAAAGAACCACAAAATGGGAAAGAAGAAAACTCAGGAATCCGTGACCTGTGTGACTACAGCAAAATGTGTTACATTCATATAATCAAAGACCCAGAAGAAAAGTTAGAGTGTGGGGCTGAAAAAGTATTGGAAGAAATAACAGGGAGTTCCCATCATGGCTCAGCAGAAATGAATCCAACTAGTAACCATGAGGATCAGGGTTCAATCCCTGGCCTCGTTTAGTGGGTCAGAGATCTGGTGTTGCCGCAAGCTGTGGTGTAGGTTGCAGACGTGGCTCGAATACAGCATTGCTCTGGCTGTGGCTGTGGCTGGCAGCTGTAGCTCTGATTTGACCCCTAGCCTGGGAACTTCTATATGTTTGTTGCAGGTGCACCCCTAAAAAGCAAAAAAAAAAAAAAAAAAAAGGGAAAGAAATAATAGCTAAAAATTTCACTATGGCAAAAGATATAAACCTACATATTCGAGGAGCTCAGTGAACACATACAGTACAAACCCCAAAAACTTCACACACCAAGACACATCAGAGTCAAATTACTAAAAACTAAAGGAAAAGAAAAAACTATTGAAAGCAGCAAGAAATGACACACACAGGGAAAAAAACAATTTGAAGGATAGCTGAAATCTCATCAGAAAACATGGAAGCCAGAAGGATGCAGCACAACATTCAAGTGCTGAAAGAAAATAATTATCAACCCAGAATTATATCTCTAGAAAAAATATCCTTCAGGAGTGAAAGGGAAATCAAGACATTTACAGATAAAGGAAAACTAAGAGAATCTGTTACCAGCAGACCTACTATGAAACTCTAAACAGAAAGAAAAAGATAAGTGAAGGAATCTTGGAACACAAGGAAGGAAGAACAATGGAAGAGTAAAAATACAGGTAAATACAATAGACTTTCCTTCTCTCGGAGATTCTAAATTATGTTTGACAGTTGAAACAAAAATTAAAAAACTATGTGATGTGGATCTAATGTATGCAGAGGAAATATTTCAGACAAATATAAATGTTAGGGGTAAAGAAATGTGAAAAGAGTTAATTAAGGTTTCAACTCTTTTCTCAAACTGGTAGAATATCAATTAAAATGTCAATACCAGTAGACTGTGGTGAGATTACTATGAGATTCTACTGTATAGCACAGGGAACTATATCCAATCTCTTGGGATAGAATATAATGGAAGATAATATGAGAAAAAGAATGTATGTATATGTATGACTGGGTCACTTTGCTGTACAGCAGAAATTGTCACAACACTGTAAACCAACTATACTTTAATAAAAAATATAAATATTCTGAACACTCAAATTTTAAATATACTATAGTTAACAATACTATATTACATGAATGAAAGTTGCTAAGATGTAGACTTTAAATGTTCTCACTACAAAAAAGAAATGGTAATTATGTGATGTGATGCAGATGTTATCCAAAGCTATGTTGGTAATCATTTTGCAATATATGAGTGTATCAAATCTGTATACCTTAAACTTATATAATGTTATATGTCAATTATACCTTAATAAACTTGGAAAAGAAATGCATAAAAAATTCATATGGAAATTCAAGGGGCCCAGAATAGGTATAATCTTAAAGAAGCAAAACAAAGTTGGAAGGCTGACACTTTCCAATTTCAAAACTTACTAAAAATGTAAAATAATTAGTGTGATAATGTCATAAAGACAGACATATAGATCAACGGAATAGAATTCAAAGTCCAGAAGTAAACCAATACATCTATAGTCAATGGATGTCTTTTTTTTTGGCCGTGCCTGCAGCATGTGGAAGTTCCTGGGCCAGAGATCAAACCTGCACCACAGCAGCAACCCAAGCCACTGCAATGACAATGCCAGATCCTTAACCCACTGTACCACAAGAAAAATTTTTGACAGAGGTGTCAAGACAATTCAGTGGGGAAAGAATAGTCTTTTCAAATGGTTCTGGAACAACTGCATATTCACATGCAAAAGACATTGGACCTTTCTCTCACACCATATACAAAAATTAACTTGAAATGGGTGAAAGACATAAATGTAAGAACTAAAAATAAAATAGCATATTAGGAATTCCCTTTGTGACTCAGAAGTTTAAGAAACTGACACAGTGTCTGTGAGGATATGGGTTTGATCCCTGACCTTGCTCAGTGGGTTAAAGATCCAGTATTGCTACAAACTGCAGTGTATATCGCAGATGCAGCTTGGATCTGGCATTTCCATGGCAATGGTGTAGGCCAACAGCTGCAGCTCTAATTTGGCCCTTGGCCCAGGAACTTCAGTATGCCCCAGGTACAGATGCAAAAAGAAAACAAAAACAGTATCTTAAATATGACACCAAAAGCATGAGCAAAGAAAAAAATAAAGTGGACTTTTATACTTCACAGAACACCATCAAGAAAGTGAAAGACAACCCCCAGAATGAGAGAAAGTATTTGCAAATCGTACATATAAAGGTCTAATCCAAAATACACAAAGAGGAGCTCCCATTGTAGCACAGCGGAAATGAATCTGACTAGTATCCGTGAGGATGCGAGTTTGATCCCTGGACTCACTCAATGGGTCAGGGATCCAGCAATGCCATGAGCTGTGGTGTAGGCTGGCAGCTGCAGCTCCAATTCAACCCCTAGCCTGGGAACTTCCATATGCTGTGGATGCAGCCCTAAAAAGCAAAAAAAAAAAAAAAAAAAATTATAAAGCATTCTTACATCTCCACAATAAAAACACAAATTACCTAATTAAAATTGGGCAAAAGTTTTGAATAGACAGATATTTCTTCAAAACATATACATAAATGTCCAACAAGTGCATGGAAAGATGGTCAAAATCAATAGCATTAGAGAAACCCAAAATCTCAGTAAGACACTACTTCACACCCACTAGGATGGCTATAATCATAAAGAAAGGCAAGAACTAATATTACAGAGGGTGTGGAAAACCTGAGACCCTCATAAATCGTTGGTAGGAATATAAAATGCAGCTACTTCAGAAAAAAGTCTGGCAACTCAAGAAATCAAAAAAAGAGTTACCATATGATTCAGAAATTCCTCTCCTAGGTAGGTATACCCTAGAGAACTGAAAATACATGTTAACGCGATAACTTGTACATGAATGTTCATAACAACACTATTCATAATAGCCAAAAAGTGAAAACAGCCCAACCCAAATGTCTATAAAATGATGAATGGATAAACAAAATGTGGTATGTCCATACAAAGGAATATTACTCACCCATTTAAAGAATGAAAAACTGATAAATGCTATAACATGGATGAACCTTGAAAATATAAAAGACCTCATATTGCATGATTCCACTTATATAAAACATTCAGGACAGGCAAATTCATATAAAAGAAAAGTACAGGAGTTCCCATCGTGGTGCAGCAGAAACCTGCACCACAGCAGTGACCTGAGCCACAGTGTGACAACATCAGATCCTTAACCCAATGAACCACCAGGGAACTCCACGAATATTTTTTTAAAAACTGAACTGTACCCTTTAACATGGTAATTTTTATGGTATGTACATTATATATCATTTTTTAAAAAAAATCACACTGGGAGTTCCTGTCATGGCACAGTGGTTAACAAATCTGACTAGGAAGCATGAGGTTGCGGGTTCGATCCCTGGCCTTGCTCAGTGGGTTAAGGATCTGGCATTGCCATGAGCTGTGGAACACACAGATGCAGCCTGGATCCCATGTTGCTGTGGCTCTGGTGTAGGTCGGCAGCTGTAGCTCCAATTAGACCCCTAGCCTGGGAATCTTCATACGCCATGGGTGTGGCCTTAAAAAGCAAAATAAATAAGCATGCACACTGAATAAAATGGAAATACAACATATCATAATTTGTTACACAGTTAAATCAGTGCCAAGGAGGAAATTTTCAGCACTAAACATTTACATTTAAAAAACTGTACGGAGTTCCCATCGTGGCGCAGTGGTTAATGAATCTAACTAGGAACCATGAGGTTGCAGGTTCGATCCCTGGCCTTGCTCAGTGGGTTAAGGATCTGGCATTGCCGTGAGCTGTGGTGCAGGTCACAGATGCGGCTCGGATCTGGCATTGCTGTGGCAGCGGTGTAGGCCAGCACTTGCAGCTCCGATTAGACCCCTAGCCTGGGAACCTCCATATGCCATGGGTGCAGCACCAAAAAAGCAAAAAAAAAAAAAAAATAATAATGTAATGATGTTCCCATTGTGGCTCAGCAGGCTAAGGACTGATGTAGTTCCTGTGAGGATGTAGGTTCAATCCCTGGCCTCGCTCAGTAGGTTAAGGATCTGGCATTGCTGCAAGCTGTAGTATAGGTTACATATGCAGCTTGGATCTGGTGGTGCTATGGCTGTGGCATAGCCACAACTGCAGCTCCAATTCAACCCCAGGTCCAGGAATTTCCATGGGTGTGGACATAAAAAGAAAAAAAAAGTCTGAAAGCAATCCTCTAAGCTCCTAACTCAAGATTGGAAAAAAGAGAGCAAAATAAACCCAAAGAAAGCAGAAGGAAGAAAAACAAAGATAAAAACAGTAATCAATGAAATTGGAAACAGAAAGACCACAGAGAAAATCAATGAAACAAAAAGTGATTCTTGGAGCTCCCGTCATGGCACAGTGGAAACAAATCCAACTAGGAACCATGAGGTCGTGGGTTTAATTCCTGGCCTCACTCAGTGGGTTAAGGATCTGGCATTGTCATGAGCTGTGGTGTAGGTCACAGACACGGCTCAGATCTGGCGTTGCCGTGGCTGTGGTGTAGGCCAGCAGCTGTAGCTCCAATCCAACCCCTAGCCTGGGAACCTCCATATACCACGAGTGGGACCCTAAAAAGTGAAAAAAAAAAAAAAAAAGTGATTCTTTAAAAAGTTCAATAAAATTGACAAACCCCCATCAGGATTGACACAGAATAAAAGAAAAGATACAAATAACCACCGTCAGGAATGAAACAGAGGGTATCACTAGAGACTTGGAAGATATCAAAAGAGTAATAAGGAAATACAATGAACACTCTAAACTCTACACACATAAAGTTGACAACTTAGATAAAATGCACTAACAGTTTGAAAAGCACAGACTATCACAACTCACCCAATATGAAATAGATAAATTTTCTTCGGTCTTTTTAGGGCTGCACCCGAGGCATATGGAAGCACCTAGGCTAGGGGTTGAATTGCAGCTGCTGGCCTACACCACAGTCACAGCAATGCCAGATCTGAGCCATGTCTGCAACTGACACCATGGCTCACAGTAACACCACATCCTGAACCCACTGAGTGAGGCCAGGATTGAACCCGCATCTTCATGGATACTAGCCTGGTTCTTAACCCTCTGAGCTATAATAGGAATTCCTGAAATAGATAATTTGATAGCCTAATAAAACTTAAGGAACCTGAAGTTCCCGTCGTGGCACAGTGGTTAACGAATCCGACTAGGAACCATGAGGTGGGGTTCGATCCCTGGCCTTGCTCAGTGGGTTAACGATCCAGCGTTACCGTGAGCCGTGGTGTAGGTTGCAGACGCGGCTCGGATCCTGCGTTGCTGTGGCTGTGGCGAAGGCCAGTGGCTACAGCTCCGATTAGACCCCTAGCCTGGGAACCTCCACATGCCACGAGTGTGGCCCTGAAATGACAAAAGGCAAAAAAAAAAAAAAATTAAGGAGACTGAATGTTAATTTAAAACTTTCCAAAAAGGAAATCTCCAGATCCATGTGGCTGCAATAGAGAATTCTATTGAACATGTTGAGAAAATTTAACACTAATTCTGAAATCAAGGAATTAAGAAATTAGAAAATCAATAAAAACCTAAATACATGGAAAGACATGTTCATGGAAGACTCAACATACTAAAGATGTCAACTTTCCCCAAGTTCAGACAACTAAGGGGGCGTTTTCGAAATACACAGTCTCATATTCCACCTGACCTGTGATTTTATAATTCTTGAGGGGGAGCCTAGGCATTTATTGTTTGGGAAAATAAAACCTACCCCTATCCAGGTCATTCTGATATAAGCCTACAGTGCTGCAGTGCCTCAGTCACTATCTCTAGAGTCATGGGGTTGAGAATCCTGTTTTCTATCTGTCCACCAAGTCAACATCAGTCCAGTATAAAGGAGCACATCAACTTCTTCTGGACCTCTCCACCTGCAACCTCCCCAGGTGACCACACTGGCCACAATGTGAACTTCCTTGGTGTCTATTTCTGAGTCTTTAGCTGATATAAGGGGGCTATCCCATATAATCAGATCAACACATTATAGGAAGGGGTTGGTTCCGGTGCCACAAGCTCTCTTCCTCTTCCCGCCCTCCTCAAACCCTCCCAGAGGGGCCCAGGGAAGACCTGTAGGAATGAAAAGTGTCTGTCCTTGCTTCACAGAACACTTGTAGCACTTGTCCACCTGGTCCCCAAAGAACATCTCATTCTGGTTAGAGGAGCTGCTCCAGCACTCAAAGAGAGTCAAGTTGGCATTTGTAGGGCGGATGAGATAGAAGATCTTCTCACCCTGAAACAAGAAGAGGTTGAAATGCCAAAAATATCAAGGATTTCCAAAAAAGTTCTCCAGCGTTCAAAAGAATCTCTCTCCCACGCTCCAAGACCATGCAGTATGCTAGAATTCTTTCCCAAACCTGCCCAAGAATCATTTTTACATAGATTTGGAAAACTCGCAAAGTTCTTTTGTACTTTTAAGCCTCTGTAAGATTGACAAAAACAGTTTGGAAAGGGCATTTCAAACAAAATTGTCAACTTAAGAAAAACGTACACCAAAGGCTCCTATTTTAGATGCAATGCCAAATGAAAAATGGGCTCTACAGATGAGTAGATCAATACTACTAGCCCTAAGAGAATTTAAGGCGACATTACTAATGAGAAGAAAATTGAATTTGCCTTTAAATGCCATTTACAGGGAGTGTTTCTTCTCAAACCTGCAATCAAAGCTAATAAAAGTTTAAAAGTTCAGTAATCGCCCAAGGACTTCTGAAAGATTATATGCTAGGTGATTAACTGTTGGAGGAAAATTTTATTTCCTAATTATGTTTTGCCTGGATAATCACCAGATAGATAATATGACAGAAAAGAAAAAAAATTCCACCAGCACAAAAATATCCCCAACCCACAGCTTGATTAGCTTAACCAATATTTCACGATAATAAATTTCAATGTAGAAAAGCAATAACACTAGAAATTATCTACTGTACAACTGGGGAAACCTGAATCAGATCTGCAGATAATAGTGTTATATCAATATTAGATTCATGATTTTGATAACTATACCATGGTTATATAAGTGTTTTTAATACACACTGAATTAATACTAGATAAAGGGACATCATGTCTGCAACTACTCTCAAGTTGTTTCAGAAAATATATATATGTAAAACCATTTTATTATGTTTGCTTCATAGAATATAATAAAATGGTAACATCAGGATCTGAGTGCAGGGCACATAGGAATTCTTCCTATTATTTTTTGCAATTTTTCTACTAAAAATTACTTACAAATAAAAAAGTTAAATATAAAATTTGCATAGGAGTTCCCATCGTGGCTCAGTGGTTAATGGATCCAACTAGGAACCATGAAGTTGCAGGTTTGATCTCTGGCCTTGCTCTGAGGGTTAACGATCTGGCGTTGCCATGAGCTGTGGTGTAGGTTGCAGACGCGGCTCGGATCCCACGTTGCTGTGGCTGTGGTGTAGGCCGGTAGCTATAGATCCGATTAGACCCCTAGCCTGGGAACCTCCATATGTCGCGGGTGCGGCCCTAGAAAAAGGCAAAAAAAAAGACAAAAAAAAATAAAATTTGCATAATAGTATTTTCATTCACACATTCCAATGTCTTCATTATAAACCAATGAAAACAACTAGTTCGGGATTCGTGATCATTTGGACAAGAGCTATATCCAAGTTTTCTCTTCCTTCCTTGACATTTCTGGTAAGAAAGCGAAACAGTATGAACAATGTTGGAAAACAATAAAACTTACTTAAGAAATTTGTTTCCCAGTTCTCAAAAATCCTTTATAGTCACGGACAATAAGCTAATTACAAAATTTTAACAACCACTAAAAGAGAAATTACAGGAAGGCTGACATTTAAAAAAAAATGGTCTCATATATGCTCTATCTTGATAGAATGACAGCTATACAACTATTTCTACAACTGTCAAAACTCATCAAACTACATACTTAAAATAGATGATTTTATGGTATATAAATTATACTTCAAAAACTTGAGATGGAGGGGAAGTTTCTCACGTTAGCAGGAATTTCTGCAATAAATATGGACATTTCCATACACAGTGGTAGGTGCACAAATTGGTTTAATTAAGATAACAAAGAAAACCTTAGGCATTTGCAGTTATTAAAAAAAATTTTTAAGCATCAAAACTGTAGAGACAGTTTAGATGGCATATCCATTAAGAACCTAACCTTGATAGAGTAGTTACATGGAATGTCACCCAAATAGAATCTGGGAAGCAGGTAGGCCTTAGCAGCTTGTTTTATGCTGTCACCTGGAACAAAGAAGGAAACCCAAGGCCTGGCTGTCTTCAGAAGCCATATCCATTCCTACCTTGAGCACATGGTACCAGACCGAGGTGCCACCAAAGTCAATGTGAAAGTCTGTATAACTATCCCGCACACTCATGAGGCAGTACTTCTGCACATTGGGCCTCTCAAAGATACACTCCTCAGGCCACAAGTTCTCCACCCATGAGAGCTTTCGAACAATCTTGGGTGTCTCCACAAGGTTAGAAAGCCTAGCAAGGAAGGGGTAGAGAGCAGAGAGTATATGTCAGCTGACTGGGAACTGAAGGTTAAAGCCTGAATAAAATGACCCCCCCCATCTCAGTGAGAATTAGGTAAGATTAAAAAAAGTTCTCTCCACAGAATCCCCAAGAGCACATAGGACACTTATTTTTTGTAAATCTGGTCAGCATCCTCATTCTACTCAGTTCTGGAAGTCCCAGGTCCCAGCTCCACAGCCTTCTGCAGTCAAAGATGAGCATTTCCTCCACTTAATGTTCAGACTCCCCATACCTGGGCCCACTCACTTAGCACTCGGTGTATAACAGTATTGTATTGTTCTCATCTCATAGTGTCTTCTTTATGAGAAACAATTAGAGAAACCTCTCAGGGCTCAGTTCCAGGTAAAGAAATGTTTATCTGGGACAGAAGACCTATCCTGGGAGTTAAACAGTGACCATGCCGCAATCTAAAGACCAGAAAAATTTCCAAGAAAGCTATCCTAGATCTTGAAGGAGACAAAAAATAATTCAAATAACTACTGTATAATCTATCCACTCCTAGAAACTGCAAAGGAGAAATATGATTTGGTTGTTATAATGTGAGCAGCTACCCTAGAAAGTATAAACCAGCTCTGCATCTCAAAGGAAGAAACCACCAGGAGGAAAAGAACACTAATATACGCTCAGTATATCACAAGTCCAAGGCACTTTGTGAGGCTTTTTACTTACCCCTGCCCCTCTTACCTGGTATCAGAGAATTCCAAACTAATGACATTGAGGACTTTCTCCCTCTTCCCACTATAATAATATTTCACAAAATCACCAAGCTTCATCTTGCAGTCAGCCTGGCGAGTCACATCAATCACATCAATCTCCTTGTCAGAACCTGGAGTAAAGAGATGGGTTCTGCACCAAGTGGTCTCAGGGACCAGGGAAGACTCTCATCCCCTAACCCATCCGTAGAATGACCTTACACTTAAAACCTCTCTGTTTTTGTATGTGCATATATGGGAGGTGGAGGTAGGTATTCCTCACACTTTCCTTATATCTAAATGCCAGGTCCAGACCTGCTGGGGAAATGGAACTGCCTGACACACAGTCCCACTCACAGAAAAATCCACCAACCTGAGACTTGCTTCCTCACTTTTCGTTCTACCTCCTAAAACTCATGCCCAGAACATAAGGAGCATGTGAAGGCAAAAGTCAAAGGCTTTCTTATCTCAACAGAGGGGAGAGAAGCCATTACAATCCTTGGAATTCCCTAGGTAAAAAATGGGGCTCAGCCTGGGGTTCTGTGGTTGGTCTATTAGGAGGAAAAGAAAGGGAAGACCAGGATTTTGGTTCTAGCTTTGTCTAAGAATGACTTTGGGCAAGGCACTTCACCTCAGATTCCCAAGATGCAAGGAAATGCAAAAGGTAGACTGGAGAGGAAGAGTGGGAGGTTTTGATGGGACTGAACAATGTCACAGTTAAGAGGGTCAGTGGTGCTTACCAACATAGTGTTCCACATCCCTCACAGTGAATGATGGCGAGGGCAGTGTCATCCCCAATCCATCCTTCTTCAAGACCAGGATGGGCACACTGAAGCTATTCTCTTCCAGGAATTCCACGGTCAGCTGACTTCCAGTGGGCTTCAGAATCACTTCATCTGAGCTGTGGGCCACATGAGAGAAAGCCTGAACCCTAGAGGCCCCACCACTGAAGGCCTCACTGGATTCTGCCACTCACCCAAGGGGTGCGGTCTTCCTGAAGAGACCTAATGTGGGCTGGCAACCAATGAATGGCATAAACTTCATGTGCCAGGGAAGAAATAACCTATCGAAGGCAAGAAGCCAGGATATCCTATCAATGTGGTGCTCTTCTCTAGATGACAAAAGAAGAAATCAGTCAATAGCTTTCCCAGGAAGAAAAGACATATCTGACAAGTTTAGCTGATTTATTCTAACCCAGAGCAGCATCACTCCATTTAAACAAAGGCAAATAAAGAGAAAGATTTGATTTAAAAAACAAAATGTTTACAACTACTTTTTTTTTTTTTTTTGTCTTTTTAGGGCTGCACTTGCAGCATATGGAGGTTCCCAGCTAGGGGTCCAATTAGAGCTATAGCCACCAGCCTACACTGCAGCCACAGCAACACGGGATCCAAGCTGCGTCTGTGACCTACACCACAGCTCATGGCAACGACGGATCCTTAACCCACTGAGAGAGGCTAGGGATCAAACCCGCATCCTCATGGATGCTAGTAGGGTTCGTTAACTGCTGAGCCATGATGGGAACTCCTACAGCCACTTTCTTGACACACACTTAGTTAATTAGAAAATAGGAGTTTCTGGTATGCTTAAAATCACACTGAAAAAAGAGCTATTTGACAAGACATGTTAGGACAAACATCTGGAGAAATATTAAGATCAATATCTGTCTTTCTCTTTACATAATTCTAGATGGAACAAAGATCAAATTAGGAAAAAATAAAGCCATAGAGTAGTAGAAAAACCATGGGAGAGACAAGGCCCTAAGTAGTCATTAAAAACAGTAATAAGTAAATTTAGCTACATAAAAATTAAAATTTTCTGCATGGAAAGCTATTACAAATCAGTAAGAAATAGGCAGTAACCCAAGAAATAAACTGTCAAAAAACATAAGCACGCAGTTAACAGAGAAAGAAATAAAGATGACTTATAGACGAACAAAAAGACATGCTTCCTTCATAACTAAAGAAAAAATAATGAAGTCTCATTTTTTTAATCTTATTAGAAAGGCAGGAGTTCCCATTGTGGCTTAACAGTAACGAATCTGACTAGTATCCACAAAGATGCAGGTTCGATCCCCGGGCTTGCTCAGTGGGTTAAAGATCCAGCATTGCCGTGAGCTGTGGTGCAGACAGGGCTGAGATCCAGCGTTACTGTGGCTGTGGTGTAGACTAGCAGCTACAGTTCCAATTTGACCCTTAGCCTGGGAACTTCTGTGAGTGCGACCCTAAGAGACCAAAAATAAATAAACAAATAAAGGCAAAAAAGGTTTGATAATAAAGTACTGGCCAGGACATAGGGAAATAAGCACTATCACACACTGTCTAATGAGAGTATGAAATGGTGTAGCCACAATTGGAAGCAATCCAGCAATATTTATAAACAATTTGAAAGCACATACTCTTTGACCTAGCAATTTCATTTTTAGGTAGTAAATCCACACATATACTCACCTGCATATGCAAAAACTTAAGTACAGAGACATTCACCATAGCATTTTTTTCTAATAGCAAGATACTAAAATTAATTTAAATGTTCATCAACAGAGGAATGGTTAAATAAATTATATATCCATACAATGGAGTACTAAACATCCATGAAAAAGAATGAAGAACATCTGCATGTGCTGTTATGGATTGACCTCTAAGATACATAATTTAAATTTAAAAAAGTAGGACACAGGAGTTCCCATCTGGCTCAGTGGTTAATGAACCCGACTAGCATCCATGGGGACTTGGGTTCGATCCCTGGCCTTGCTCAGTGGGTTAAGGATCCGGCATTGCCAGGAGCTGTGGTGTAGGTTGCAGACATGGCTCAGATCCTGCATTGCTGTGACTGTGGCGTAGGCAGGTGGCTTCAACTCCAATTGGACCCCTAGCCTGGGAACCTCCATATGCCACAGGCGTGGCCCTAAAAAGATGAAAGACAAAAAAAAAAAAAGTAAGAGACAGAACAATATCGTGTTTCCATTTGTGTTTTTAATTTTTAAAAAAGGTGGACACACACAGATATGTTTGTATAAGCAAAAACTATTTCTGAAAGAATGCACAAGAAATTGGTTGACTTTGGAGAAAGGATCTGAGGGGTCTGGAGTAGGAAGAAAACTCATTGCCTTTAAATTAACAACTAAAATGGAGTTCCGGCCGTGGCTCAGCGGAAACTAATCTGACTAGCATCCATGAGAACACAGGTTCAATCCCTGGCCTCACTGAGTGGGTTAAGGATCTGGTGTTGCCATTAGCTGTGGTGTTAGGCCAGCAGCCACAGCTCCAATTTGACCCTTAGCCTGGGAACCTCCATATGCCGTGGGTGTAGCCCTAAAAAGACAAAAAATAAAAAAATAAAAAATAAAAATAAATAAGTAAAAAAATCTAGAAAATTGAAAAAACATTTATAATCCTAAAAAACACTTCAACTACAGGAAAGTTGAAAATGGTCCAATGAATTTAAAACTAGCAATAAAGAGTGCTTTATTAATTTTTCTAATTCATTATTTTTGCTCAATTTGAATAATTTATTTTTAATAAACCCATCTTAATTTTTTGTTTGTGTTTTTGGCTGCACCCACAACATGTGAAAATTCCGAGGCCAGGGATCGAACCTACACCATAGCAGCAACCCAAATCATGGCAGTGACGATGCCACATCCCCAACCCACTGAGCCACCAGGGAACGCCCCATCTTACTTTTTTAAAGGAAAAAATGTTTCCTTGATTGTAAAATAAATACATGATAACTCAAAAAAATTTTTTAATTTGTTCAAAGAGTTTCCTTCTCTACAATGAGAGAATTAAACTTTCTGACTTTTTAAGACTCATCTAGTTACAGCATTCACTGGGTGCATGTAAACATCCTTTCCTGACTGAAGGAAAAACTGCCTCTCTATCGACCAAACATTTCTGCAAGTGGACCTTAATGTACTCCGCACATCAAATGAAACTCTTTGTTTCTCAGAAACCGACTGAAGCAGAAGATCTTCCCAGAGGGAACTCATAGAGCCCTACAGACACCGCCAAACAGTGGAGGCTCCTAGTGGGACAACCAGTGGCAAAGCTTGGAAGAGATGCATCCCAGCTTCCCAGCGCCCTTGCACTCACTAGCACCTTGCAGCAGGGGTCCTCACCTGTCAAAGGTCCTACTCCGAAGCTCTCGAATGAATGTAGGACTTCCGGTTTTTACTGGCTTCCCCTTGTGTGTATCATGGCCTTTTGAAGATACGCGTCGTTTTTTCACTAGGCCAAAAAAAGACAAGAGACTATGAGCCAGGATGGCCATAAGCTTTAGTTCCAAGAGCAAAGGCCTCGGCAGAACCTGCTTCTCTTTCAATCTAACAACCCCCTGGAGCATCTGGAATCACGGAGGCCCTCAGAGACTCAGGAAAGCTCCAAGTCAGGACAGGTGCTTCCCCTGGGGAATTCCTAAGGAAGTGAGGGAGGTGAAGCTCTACATTTCTGCCCTCTCAGTGGAGCAGCTGTTGGCCTACAAGGCCTACAAGACTTCTGTTATTTTCCAAAGGAGACAAATCTGAAGCACTCAGGCAAAGCCAATCTTCCTTCTAAGCTTCCTTTGCTTTGTCTCTCCTCTGCACACCTTCCCTTAAAAACCCCAAAGTCTACTTACTAATGGAGGGCCCATGTAAGACCTCACAGTTGGGGCAGTGGTAGAGGTCAATGTCAGCAGCCTTCTCCTCTTCGACACCAACACAACTGGAAAAGAGAAAATCAGCTAAGGTTATGGAAATTTTGTTTTTCATAAGGTCTAAAACTGTGCTGTCCAGTACACAATTAAGTAAAATTTTAAATGCAGTTCCTCCATCACGCTAGCTACATTTCAAGTGCTCAGTAGCCAGGTGTGGTTACCATATTGGGCAGATTATCAAATTTTTTCATCAACACAAAAAGTTCTATTGGACCACACTGGTCTAAAATAATTATGACAGAGCTAAAAATGTGCACATAATGAAGCTTCATTAAGACTCAGAATGGTCAAAGCTGAAAGAGACTCCAGAGTAGCACCGTTCAATATAAATATAATGTGAGCCAAATATGTAATTTTTAAATGTTCTATTAGCTACATTAAAAAGGTAAAAAGAGGAGTTCCCGTCGTGGCGCAGTGGTTAACGAATCCGACTAGGAACCATGAGGTTGCGGGTTCGATCCCTGCCCTTGCTC
>PVHT021183538.1:1698108-1719143 GCA_004024745.2 Catagonus wagneri | reverse complement strand
GTGGGTTAACGATCCGGCGTTGCCGTGAGCTGTGGTGTAGGTTGCAGACGCGGCTCGGATCCTGCGTTGCTGTGCCTGCGGCGCAGGCCAGTGGCCACAGCTCCGATTAGACCCCTAGCCTGGGAACCTCCATATGCCGCGGGTGCGGCCATAAACCCGCGGCCATAAAATGACAAAAGGCAAAAAAAAAAAAAAAAAAAAGGTAAAAAGAAGCAGATAAAATTAACTTAATAATTTAATGATATTTTATTTAACCAATATATCTAAAATACCATTTCAAGGTATAATCAAAAATTTAAACTTCGTTGAGATATTTACTTTATTAAATAAAAAGGAATAATTGTATAGTCAACAGTGGTTCCCTCTGAATGAAAGACTATGGTAACCATTTTTCTCTTCCTTATCTGTATTTTCTAATTTTCTACGACGAACATGTGTTACTAATTTCACATTGTAATGTCTGAGAGAGATTTATTTAATTTTGAAAATCTGAGTTTGCATGTATGTGAGCTGGCAATCTCACAAAATTTAAAATCTTCCTCACCAAAGAAGTAATCAACAGACCTCCAGAAAACTTCTGGCTAAGATATAACTCCTAAAATCTTTGATCATTCATACACACAGCAAGAAGCATAAAAATGAGGCAGAGCTCTGTTTCAGCAAAACCATGCACATAAACTGACATCCTGGGATCAGAACCTCACCACTTTCCTGGCTGGTAACAACCCTATGCCTGTAAACCTGTCTCATATCAATAAATTGGGGACATTTTATTTTATAAAAGGATTGGTTCATTATGGATTGGAAATTTTAAAAAACCCAAAACACCCTGGTTCTTCATCCCAGGAAGTCTAAGAAGCACTGTGTTAGAACCCTGTCAGGTAAAAGCTGTACATTGTCCCAGGTTCTTGAAACTTAGGGCTGGGCTGAGAGTTGACATCCCCCTCATTTTCTAGTGAAAATTTGAGATGATCTCTCCTCTATCCTTGTGCAAGATCTCTGACTCCTTTGAGTATCATATAATCCTGACATACCTCTTCCCACTCCTCTTCACTATCAGTACTCATCTCCCCAACATACCCCTTACACTCACTGAAGAACCTGATTACAGATTCCTCTCCATCTCAAGTTCTGCCAACCTCCTATGTGAGATCACTACGGATATGGTGGCCTAACATCCCAGCCTCTTAGTTCATTGACCTTCTCATCTTCAAGGACAGCTGCCTCCACTCCCATTTCAGCTAGGAGTTCTCATGGCCATCTCTAAGACTCTGTCAACACTTGCAATTGCTCTACCTCTGGAATATGAATTACATACATCACACTCTCTAGCCACAAGTATATCCATCGAGCTTTCAGATATTATGCCTGTCCTTTGCCCACAAAATACCTTAATGTGACTTTTCACCTGTTTACCTATGGTTGACTTCACTCTTCTTCCCTATCTAGTTTACAGATTTCAGCATTCTTCACTTCATTCTTTTCTTACCCTCAGCTCATTTGTCCCACTGCCTTTATATCACTCTGACGTGTTAATCCTAACCCTGGCTCAATTCAACTATTTAACACCGGACCATTAGACATGGCTAGAGAAAAATCACACATTGGATTGGTCTCACAATAAATTCACACTATCCAAAATATCTAAGTCACAGAATAACCAACACAGCATTGAAATAGAACAAAGTTCAGGGACTGATGCTACCTGACTTGAAGACTTACTATAAAGCTACAGTAATCAAGACAGTGTGATATTAACGAAAGAATAAACAGATGAATAGAACAGAACCCAGAAACAGATCAACAGAAATAGAGTCAACTCATCTTTGACAAGGAATAAAGGTAATACATACAGTGGAGCAAAGACAGTCTTTTCAACAAATGGGGCTGGGACAACTGGACATGCAAACAAATGAAACTAGATATCCTTCACAAACAAAGAACTCAAAATAGATCATAAACATAAATATAAAATGCAAAACTATTAAACTCCTAGAAGACAAAATAGGAGAAAATCTAGATAACCTTGGGTTTGGCAATGACTTTTTAGATGCAACTCTAAAGGCACAATCCATGAAAAATGAGAACTGATAAGCTAGACTTCATTAAAATTAAAAATCTGCTCTGTAAAAGACATTGCCTATAGAATGAAACAAGCCAAAGACTGGGAGTAAATATTCATAAAAGACATATCTTATAAAAAGACTGTTATCCAAAATATACAAAGAATTCTTAAAACTCAATAAGAAAATGAACAACCTGGAAGGTCCTGTTGCGGCTCAGCAGTAACGAACCCAACTAGTATCCATGCGGACACAGGTTCTATCCCTGGCCTTGCTCATGAGGTTAAAGGATCTGGCATTGCTGTGAACTGTGGTATAGGTCAAAGACGTGGCTCAGATCCCACGTTGCTGTGGCTGGGCCAGCAGCTGTAGCTCTGATTAGACCCCTAGCCAGGGAACTTCCACATGCAGGTGAGGCCCTAAAAAGGAAGGGAGGTTAGAAAGAAGGAAGGGAAGGAGGAAGGAAAGAAATGAACAACCCAATCACAAAATATCTGGACACATTACCAAAGAAGATACTAGATGGCAAATAAGCATATGAAAAGGTGCTCCAACATCGTATGCCATTAGGACAATGCAAATTAAACAATAAGATATCACTACAGACCTAAGAGAATAACCAACATCCAAAACACTGACACCACCAAATGCAGCTAGTGAGGAGGTGGAGAAACAGGAATTCTCATTCTTTGCAGGTGGGAATGCAACATGCATGATACAGCCACTTTGGAATACAATGGCAGTTTCTTACAAAACTGAGCATACTCTTACCATACAATCTAGCAATTATGCTTGCTGGAATTTACTCAGTTGAAAACTATGTCTACACAAAAACCTGTACACAGATGTTTACAGCAAATTTATTCATAACTACCAAAATTTGGAAGCAACCAAGATGTCCTTCAGTAGGTGAATGGATAAACTATGGTACATCCAGACAATCAATATTACTTAGTTTTAAAAGGAAATGAGCTATGAAGCCATGAAAAGACATCAAAGAAATTGGAGTTTCCGTTGTGGCACAGTGGAAAGGAACCCAACTAGTATCCATGAGGATGCGGGTTCGATCCCTGGCCTTGCTCAGTGGGTTAAGGGATCCGGTGTTGCTATTAGCGGTGGTGTAGGTCACAGATGAGGCTCAGATCCCGCGTTGCTGTGGCTGTGGTGTAGGCTGGCAGCTGCAGCTCCAACTCGACTTCTAGTCTGGGAACTTCCATATGCCATGAATGCAGTCCTTAAAAAAAAAAAAGGGAAACTTAAATGCACATTACTAAATGAAAGCAGCAAACCAGGCTACATATTTTATGATTCCAACCATATGACATTTTGGAAAAGGGAAAATTATGGGGACATTAAAAAGATCAGTGGGTGCTAGGGGTTAGGGGGGAGGGAGAGATGAACAGTGAGAGCACAGGATTTTTAGAGCAATGAAATTATTATGCATAATACTAAAATGATATAATGATGGGTACAAGTCATTATACATCTGTCCAAATCCACAGAATATATAACACCAGGAGTAAGCCCTGATGTAAACTATGGATCTTGGGAGATAATCATGTTTCAATATAGGTTCATCTACTTACTTTAACAAATGTACCGCTCTGGTGGGGGGTGCTGATAATGGGGGAGGATATGCATGTGGGGGCAGGAGGCATGTAGGAAATCTCTTTACCTTCCACTCAATTTGGCTATGAACCTAAAACTACTCTAAAAAATAGTCTATTAAAAAAATCTGGGTCATGTTGCCTGGCAATCCTCCTATATTTCCCTGCTTAGTTCTCTTCCCCATTATCCACAGTGGCTATTTCAAATCTCTGAACCCACTACCTTCCTCTTCCCTCTCAGCAAATGACCCTGCCTCCTACTTCTTGGACAAAATGAAATAATCAGATGGGAACTATCTCAGCTGCCCATACCAAATCCACCTTCTTCTTTTTTTTTTTTTTTGTCTTTTTGCCTTTATCTAGAGCCACGCCTGCGGCATATGGAGGTTCCCAGGCCAGGGGTCTAACAGGAGCTGTAGCCGCGTCTGCAACCTACACCACAGCTCATGGCAACGCCGGATCCTTAACCCACTGAGCAAGGCCAGGGATCGAATCCGCAATCTCATGGTTCTTAGATTCGTTAACCACTGAGCCACGAAGGGAACTCCAAATCCACCTTCTTCTGAACCCATCTTTTCCTCCTGTTCCAACAAAAGAACTGTATTTCCTTCTTTGTAAAGTCAGCTTTTCCAACTGGGTCACATCTTTTTTTTAACCTTCGCAATAAATTATTCCTTCTTTCTGCAATATCTTCAGCCTCTCCCTGTCTACCTTCTCCTTCACAGCAGCATTTAAACAAGCTCACCAATCTTTGCAGATAAAAAAGACAAGGCGAAAGTTCCTGTCACGGCTCGGCAGGTTATGAACTCAACTAGTATCCATGAGAATGCGGGTTCGATCCCTGGCCTTACTCATTGGGTTAAGGATCTAGTGTTGCCATGAGCTGCTGTGTAGGTCACAGATGCGGCTTGGATCCCACGTTGCTGTAGCTGTGGCATAGGCTGGCAGCTGCAGCTCTGATTCGACTCCTAGCCTGAGAACTTCCATATGCTTCAGGTGTGGCCCTAAAAAGCAAAAAAAAAAAAAAAAAAAACAAAAACAAAAATAAAAAACAGCACCTTCCCTCCCTCCTGTCTGCCTCTCTTTGCCATAGCTAAATATCTTTTTAGTTTAAACCTATTCAGGATTTATCTTGTGGCACAGTGGGTTGAAGATCCGGCATCATCACTGCAGTGCTTGGGTTGTTGCTATGGGATGGGTTCAACCCCTGGCCCAGGAACTTCCACATGCTGTGGGCACTGCCAAAAAAAATAATAAACCTATGCAGCTTCATAGTGACTTTTATTTAAATAGGTATGTTATACATTTTATAAAACTCAAAATTTATAAACCTGCATACATGAAAAGTCTCCTCCTACTCCTAGCTACCTGGTAGTATCCAGATTATGTTCGACCATGGCCAAGCCTATAAAAAGAATTTTTTCGAGTTGCTGTGACACTTTATCACCCACTTCCGCAGTCTGATTTTAGTCCATATCTTCTCTAAAACAGATGTTACTGATATCTTGACCTCTTCACTGATATATGCAAAAAGTACTTCCCTCCTTTATCTCACTTACCACGGTGCCAACCCTGTGTCCTCTCTACCTGACAAGCTCTCTACCCTTGACTTCTATAAAACCCCATTTTCCTGGGGTCCATTCCTCCAGCTAACATTTAATGAGCATCTGCCAGGTCCTGGTCTAGGCGCTGGGGAGACAAAGACGTAGAACAAAGCAAAGCATACAAAACTTCTGCCATTCTATTTGGGTGGAGCTGACATTCTAGTGGGTAAGGTAGACAAGAAATAAATCAGTGTAATCACTGAAATATATTGTATGTTAGATAATGTGAAGAGCTAAGTAGAAAAATAAAGCAAGAAGGAGAATATGTACGTATGTGTATATAAATACAAACACATACACACATACAAACACACACACACTGGGGGTTGAGGGGAATGACAATGGTGTTGAAATTTCAGATAGGAATGCCAGGGAAGGACTCACTGACAAAACAACTTCTGAATAAAGACCTGAAGGTAGTAAGGGAGCAAGCCATATGTATGTGAGGGAAGAGCATTCCAATTAGAACAGGAAGTACAAAAGCCCTGTGGTAGGAGTGTACCTAGATTATTAAGGCAACAGGGAGGAAGACAGTATTCTGGAACACAGAGGGCAAAGGGGACAACAGTAGGTCAACAACTGTGCTCATGCAGCAGGGTCCTGTAGGCCATCATAAAGGACTTCTGATTTTCCTAAGTGAAGAGCTAGGTAAAATCCACCCAGTTCTTCACTCAGGAAGGATTATGAGCATGGATGTGATGAGATCATTTTTTTTTTTTCAGGGCATATGGAAATTCCCAGGCTAGGGGTCGAATAGGAGTACAGCTGCCAGCCTCCACATAGCCACAGCAACTTGGGATCTGAGCCAGACCTGCAACTTATACTACAGCTCACAGCAACACTGGATCCTTGACCCACTGAGCAAGGCCAGGGATCGAACCCATGTCCTCATGGATACTAGTTGGCCGTTTCTGCTGCGCCACAAAGAGAACTCCCATGATGTGACCTTAATTATGTCTCTGGCTGCTCCTTCTGTTTCCTAATGCACTCTTTTTTTATTCCTGCCCACTCCTTAAATGTTGACATTTCTTAGGTCCTCTTGCCTGGGCACTCTTTTCCCCTCACCTTCCCTCTTTTGTTCTCACTCTCTCCCAGGGCTCCATGTACCTTCTATATACCTGTAACTACAATCCAATCTCCCTGCTGAGTTTCAGACTCCCCCCTCCAAATTCCTTCTGTATATTTCTGCTGGAGAATCCACTTACATATTTCAAATTTAACACATTTGAATTCAATTTCTCCACCTACCTGTCCCCTAAACCTGCTCCCTCTCTAAACTGGCACCATAGGGACTTCCCGTAGTGGCACAGTGGAAATGAATCCGACTAGGAACCATGAGGTTGCGGGTTCGATCCCTGGCCTCACTCAATGGGTTAAGGATCCAGTGTTGCCGTGAGCATGGTGTAGGTCACAGACGAGGCTCGGATCAGACATTGCTGTGGCTGTGGTGCAGGCCAGCGGCTACAGCTCCCATTTGACCTCTAGTCTGGGAACCCCCATACGCTGTGGGTGTGACCAAAAAAAAAAAAAAAAAAAAGACAAAAAAATAAATTGGCACCATAACCTCACCAGGTGTTTAAGCCAGAAACCAGGCAGCCACTGATGACTTGCATCTCTCTCTCTCCCTCCACTAAACCCTGAGTAGATAATCAAAGCCTAAGGACCTTAGACTTTAGGGCCAGACTGCCTGCATTTACATCCTAACTATACCTTCCACTTACTGCACACTAGCTGTGGGATCTTAGGCAAGTAACTTAACCTCTCTACGCCACAGTTTCTTTTTCTCTAAGGTGGAGATAAAAACTGTATGTGTGGGAGTTCCTGTTGTGGCTCAGTGGGTTAAGAACCTAACTAGGATGGTGAGTTCAATCCCTGGCCTTGCTCAGTGGGTTAAGGATCCGGCATCGCTGCAAGCTGTGGCGTAGGTCATGAATACAGCTCAGATCTGGCATTGCTGTGGCTGTAGCATAGGCTGGAGGCTATGGCTCTGATTCAGTCCCTAGCCTGGGAACTTCCATACGCTGTGGGTGCAGCCCTAAAAAGACAAAAACGAACAAACAAAAAACTGTACTGTATCATAAAGTTGCTCTCAAAAGTAAATGAGTTAATTTATATAAAGTGTTCAATTTTTTTCCCTTTTTTTTTTTTTTTTTGCCTTATCTAGAGCCACACCCGCGGCATATGGAGGTTCCCAGGCTAGGGGTCTAACAGGAGCTGTAGCTCCCGGCCTTCACCACAGCCACAGCAACGCGGGATCCGAGCTGCGTCTACAACCTACACCACAGCTCAAGGCAACGCCGGATCCTTAACCCACTGAGCAAGGCCAGGGATCGAATCCGCAACCTCATGGTTCCCAGTTGGATTCGTTAACCACTGAGCCACGACGGGAACTCCTATATAAAGTATTTAGAACAGTGCCTGGCACACAGTAAGTGCTCTGTATCTAATGCTATTATCATCTAAGTTATCAGCGTGTCCTATCAATTCTACCTCCTAATTGGTTATCGGTTGTATCCTTCTGTCATCCTCATGCCCTCTGCCGTAATCCAGGCCACTATTATCTCCAGCTAGGATTACTGTCCTGTCCTCCTAACTGGGTTCCTGGCCTCTACTCTGTCCTCACCCATATGGCCCTCCACATTACAGCAGAAGTGATCATTTTTAAAATGCAAATTTGATCCTGTCAGTCCTTGCTCAAAACCCCTCACATGCTTCCTATTTTTCTTAAGGTAAACTACAAACTTTTCATGGTCTAAAAGGCCTCACCTCTTGCCCCTTAAACACAGCATTGGCTATATAGTTTGTGGAGATGGTGCAAATGAAATCAGGGGCTCCCTGTTGACAAACCAAAAAAGGCCTTTCCTCTCTTCCATGCTCTCTCTCTCAACTTGTCATGGGGCTTTTTATTTGCTATTTACTGTCATGTTCCCTTAGGCATGGGGGATATTCAAGCGGGTGAGTGCAGGCCCTCACAGGCACTCGGGGGCCACACACTGTGACTCAGTTGCACAAGGTGAATGCACCTGACCCTGACTCTTGGCACCTGCACCCAGGCCCAGAAACCCAGACAGCCAGCCAATAATCTGTTCAGGGAAGCAAGGAGGCAGCAAGAGGTAGGACCACAGGTGAGCAAAAGCTCTAAGTCGCCAGGACAAACTCCACTGTCCCACTGAACCTCACATACAAAATACAAATTCAAAGAGAAAATTAAGAATTTCAAGATAACCACAGAGCATTAAATCTCAAGGCATGGGGTCACCTTCCAAATATAAGGCTGTGGTCACATGCCCACGAAGCCAGCCCTGCTCTAAAAAGACCGCTTGACTCTCAGTTCCATGTTCTTTCTGGTCTCTGGGACTCATCACACATGGCTCCCTATGCTTAGGACATTCCTTCTCTTCCTCTTCCCTACTGCCGTGCCCCTCCCAAATACCATACCTATTTCAGCACTTCACCCTGTGGACTTGCAACTGTCCATTTACTTGTTTTCTGCCCCCACTACACATGGCAGACAGCATCTATCTTGACACCCCAAGTCCTCACCTTATCCATCTCCTAGTCTTGCTTTATTTATTATTCAATCCAGTTCATTGGGCTAGATAACATCTCACATCAGGAAGGCAGAGGGATGAAAATCAGGCTTCTGACTGCACTGTCTCAATAATTACCCCCTGGACTCAGGATCCTAAATGCTGTTTTGCTTCCTTAGTGAATAGGACAATTATCACAGCACCAGATCTCAAGAGTAAGATGAATTATCCCCAACATGTATCAAAAACTGGCATATGGTAGGCATTCAGTCAGTGTTCGTATTTAAGTGGTGGTATGAATTCAACGAATATTGACTGCAAATAGCTACTGTCCTCATGGAGCAGACATTCTAGAGTGGAAGAGAGACAAGTGGTGCCAAAACAAAACAGTTTCATAAGTGCTATAAAGTAAATAAAGCAGTGTAAGGGGATGGTGAGTGAAAGAGTGAATTTGAAGCCTGCATAAAAGGAACTGAAGAGATGGAGTTCCGTGGCCCAGCGGAAACAAATCCAACTAGTAACCATGAGGCTGCGGGTTCAATCCCTGGTCTTGCTCAGTGGGTTGGGAATCCGAAGTTGCCATGAGCTGTGGTGTAGGTCGCAGACTCAGCTTGGATTCTGTGTTGCTGTGTCTGTGGCACAGACCGGCAGCTGAAGCTCCGATTCGACCCCTAGCCTGGGAACCTCCATATGCTGCAGGTGCGGTCCTAAAAAGGAAAAAAAAAAAGGAACTGAAGAGAAAAGTGAGCTATGAATTACACATATATTATCACATTTAATCTCCATAACAAATCAGGACATTCTTTACAGTAATCAGAGGTACAGAGTTTAAAGATACAGACGCGGGAGCCAAACTGCCTGGGTTTAAACCTCTCCTCTGCCACTTACTAGCTATGTGAATTTAGGTAATTTACTTAACCTTGCTGTGCCTCAGTTTCTACAGCTATAAAATGAGATTATTAATAGTACCCCACTCCATAGGGTTGTTAGGCTTAAACGAGCTAAAGCAGGTAAAGAACTGAGATACCAGTACATGAATATTAGCTATCATCATTAATATTCTAATTTAACAGATGAAAAATCTGAGTGGTTAAGTAACTTGTTGGTCATTACAAAACTAATAAGCAGAGCAGGATCAAAATCCAGATCTGTGTGACTCCAATATACCACTACAATATGTAACTAGAATATAATGTGCAATGAGAACACAAAAGTGGGTATTCAGTCTTTCCAGGAGTGTGGAACTGAGTTGGGGGCTGAGGGCTGGAGAAGCCTGAGAGATAACAAGGTTGCTCAGGATCCTGTCTGGCTTCTTATCTATACAACCTCTGCTCTCTGAGGATGTCCAAAGAGCCAGGTCCTGTCACCACTTGTGCCTTGGAAAAAACAGTATCTTCATTCATCAATAAAGAAAAATATCAGAAAAAGCCAAGTCAATTTCTGGTTTCCAGAATTTTGATCAGGCCAAGCACAATCTTTAAAAACAGGGATCACCCATCCCTAGGTGCTAAGGGACCCACCATTCAGACCAGTGGCCTCCCTGCCTCTAGGCACATAGGATCTGGAAGAGCACAAAGGACAGTGAGCAAGTTTCAGAGCACCAGGAAAGTCTCATTTTGGTCTGCCTAGTCCCTGGCACATAAGTTGGCAAATAACAGGCTTCACTAGGAGTTCCCGTTGTGGTGCAGCGGAAACGAATCCAACTAGGAACCATGAAGTTGCAGGTTCAATCCCTGGCCTCGCTCAGTGGGTTAAGGATCCAGTGTTGCCACCAGCTGTGGTGTACGTTGCAGACATGGCTCAGATCTGGCACTGCTGTGGCTGTTGCGTAGACCGGCAGCTACAGCTCCAATTGGACCCCTACCCTGGGAGCCTCCATGTGCTGTGGGTGCAGCCCTAAAAAGACAAAAAAAAAAAAAAAAAAAAAAGCAGGGTTCATTAAATTCGGAATGCACCAACAGAATCACTCTATATTAACTGACATGCATGCCAAAAGGTGTAATCTCTGTCTCTCAAAAAATCAAATCAAACAAAAATCCTCTTGTGACCCCTTCTGCCAGTACCCCATTGCTCTGTCCCCTGTATACCAAAACCTCTCAAAACAGAGTCATCCTTGAGTCCTTTTACAACCCCAAAAGAATCTGTCAGCAAAGCCTGTATCAATAAACATTCAAAATCCAATCACTTATCATCACTACTGACTCCTGTCCAAGTCACCATTGCCTAATTAGACCAGTGTTTCTCAAATACTGGAGCACATCAGAAACATTGGAAGGCTTGTTGAGCCACAGATTCCTGGGCCTCATCTCCAGATCCTGATTTGGTAGGTCTGGGGTGGAGCCCAGAAACATGCATTTTTAACAAGGTCCCAGGCAATGCTGATGCTGCTGGTCTAGGGACCACACTTTAAAAAGTAATACTCTACAGTAATCTCCAAAGACTCCCTTCTTCATCCCGTACTCTCACGTTGAATCTGTCTTCACAACAGCCAAAGCCTAAACCAGATCACAACTCTCCTTTGCTCAAAACCCTCCTATGACGCCCATCCCACCTAGAGTGAAAACAAAGTTCTTACAGTGGCCCATAGGCCCATATAGCTATGATTCTCAAACTTTAGCATCAGAATCACCTGGAAGGCCTGCTACACCACAAACTCCTGAGCCTCACCTCCAGAGTTTCTGACGTGATAGGTCTGGGGTAGGACACAAGAATTTGCCTAACCAGTTCCCAGGTAATGCTGACCCTGCTGGTCCTACCTGGAGAATCACTCCCCTGCGTGATAATGTGCCCCCCACCGTCTCCTATCATCAGTTTCTACTACTCTACCATCACTCACTCTGTCCAATATCATTGACCTCTTTGTTGTAACTGGAATGGTAACATGTCAGGTGTGCTCCCCACTCAGGTTCCATATTTCCTCTACCTGGAACACTCTTCCCCCACTTACCAGCATGGTTCCCTCCCTCACTTTCCTTCAGGCCTCTGCTCAAGTGGTACCCATACATTATCACCCTAAACAAAATAATCATGCCTCTAGCCCTAGGGGTGGCACTCCTTCTCACTCTGCTATACATTTCCCTACATCACTTACTATCACCTAACACATTATATATTTACCTGTTAGTTTACCATCTCGTGTTCACTGCCGTATCCCACCCTCCCAGTGCCTAGAACAACGTCTGGTACATGGCACACACCTACTGAATAGGTGAGTGCATGAATGAGTGAATAAATGAATTCATCTTATTTTCTAGCCTGAAATAATCTAGAGGTCACAGCCTGTGTCATTGAGCTCTATTTCCCATAGTCCTTAGCTCACTCCTTGGCAAACAGTAAATATTCAAGAAATATTTATTGTATGAATATTCTAGGTGACAGCCAGAATTATCTACTATGTGCCAGAACTGTGCTAGGTGCTTTACAGACATTCTCTCACTAATCCTCACAACAACCACATGAAATATGGATTCTTTCTGTTTTAAAGCTGAGAAAGCATACCTGACACTAATATTATAAATCAAATATACTTCAATTTTAAATATTGTTAAATAAGTAAATAAAGCTGAGAAAGCAGAAGCTTAGGGAGGTAAAGTGACCTGCCCAAAGCAACAGAGCTAGGAAATGGAAGAGCTAAGACTCCTAGCCAGGTTTCCCTGGCTCCCAAGCCATGCTTTCACCACCAGGCCTCTGTTTCCAGAGCAGATTTTCATTTAGCTTCCATAATGCAGTCCTGGGCATCATGCCCATCAGACCTTCTGATATGATTTTTCATGACACTCCTCTTGGACACTGACCACCCATCCCTTGGTATATGCTCACCATTCCAAATTTCTTCTATGTGGGCTGGGGCAAAAATTATGCTAACCCCCACTGGTGAAGGAACAGTTCTTTATCCTGATTGTGGTAGTGAATCAACAAATGTGATAAAATTGTACAGAATTATACACACATACACACAAATGAGTGTATGTAAAACCAGTGAAATTGAAAGATTGTACCTAGGTCAGTTTCCAGGTTTTGACATTGTACTGTAGTTATATATCACCATGGGGGAAACCGGGTAAAGGTAACAAAGGCCCTTCCCATACATTTTTTGCAACTTCCCATGAATCTATAATTATTAAAAAAAATTTTTTTAAATATGCCACCTAAGAGATATCCTATGAGTCCTGACAGAGTAAGCTGTCCTTCCGCTCCTTCTTCTAATTCCACACCCTACAAGACCTTCTCCAGGGCAGGTTCTGCGACCCATACATTATATCTAGTAAACACTGAATATGAATGCAAGGCCTTCTCTTCCCTTTGATACATACTTCTAAAGCTGTGGGTTACCCGTTTGCTGCTTTAAAAAAGTTCTGTTTGGAGTTCCTGTTGTGGCTCAGTGGTTAACAAACCCAAATAGTATCCATGAGGACATGGGTTCGATCCCTGGCCTCACTCAGTGGGTTAAGGATCTGGCGTTGCTGTGAGCTGTGGTGTAGGTCAGACGTGGCTCAGATCCTGCGTTTCTGTGGCTACGTTCATGCCGGCAGCTACAGCTCCAATTGGACCCCTAGCCTCGGAACCGCCATATGCCGTGGGTACAGCCATTAAAAAAAAAAAAAAAAAGACAAAAAAATAAAAAAATAAAATAAAATTTTTAAAAAGTTGTGTTCACATTAACCTGATTTCACTTGGAACAAAAATGTGGCGAGAGTGTAAGCCTGATTTTCTCTAACTCCCACAAGATCTTGCATATGGCTTAACCTAAATAGTGTTTTATACTATCTATAGTATTATATCCTATAGCAAGAGTCCAAGAGACCCAGGTTTGACTCATGGTTGAGTAATTAACTGGCTGTGTAGCTTTGGGCAAGCTATTTAACCACATGACAGAAAATAATAGCTCCAAAGAGCTACTGTAAAGATTAGTTGATCACTTCTGATTTAGGAACAATGGAGTAAATTAAACACATTTCTCCCTATTCCTCCCACTAAGTATAGGTAAAAGTCTTGGACTATATATATATATATATATAAATTAGATGATTCTGAAAGAGAGAAGGCAGTCTGACTAGAGATGGATGGCAGGATCTAAGGTAGTGAGTGCCAACATAGAGCAAGTGAGGGAACCTGGACTTCCACTCCTACCTGATAGTAAAGAAGGAATGAGTGTCCACTTCCCCTGCCACTGAAATGAAGTACGTAAAAAGCCCCACTAAAACATAAGATATAATAATATCCAGAATCTCATAATATCCAGGATATAATGAAAACAATCACTCACCATATCAAGAACAAGGAAAATCACAACTTGAATGAGCAAAGAAAAACAATAATCTCATCAATGAGATGAAACAGATGTTGGAATTATCTGACAAGGATTTTAAAGGAGAAACCACAAAAATGCTTCAATGACCAATTACAAACATGCCTAAAACAAATGAATTAAAAGTTATCAAAAGCTAGAATTTCTGCAAATAAATAGATATAGAAAAGAACCAATGGCACTTTTAGAAAAAACTACAACAACCTAAATGAAAACTCACTGCATGGGCTCAACTTGAAGATAACTATTTGAAAAACAGAAAGAAAATAGACTGAACTGCAAACTATAAGCCAACAAACTGGACAACCTAGAAGAAACATTTTTATAAACATAAAACCTGCCAAGACTGAATCAGGAAAAAACAGAAAATCTGAAAAGATTAATTAGTAAGAAGGAGATTGAATTAGTAATTAAAAAAAAAAAATCTCCCAATGGAGGGATACCCAGGACCCGATGGCTTCACTGGTGAATTTTAACAAACATTTAAGGAAGAATTACCACCAATTTTTCTCAAACTCTTTAAAATACCAAAGAGGGAGTTCCTGCTGTGGCACAGTGGATTAAGAATCATACTGCAGCAGCTCTGGTCACTGGGGAAGTGCAGGTTCAATCCCCAGCCTGATGCAGTAGGTTAAATGATCCAGTGTTGCCACAGCTGTGACATAAGTCGCAGCTGTGGCTTGGATTTAATCCCTGGCCCAGGAACTTTTTCATATGTCGCAGGTGCAGTCATAAAAAAAAAAAAAATCAAAGGGAACATTCCTGAACTCATTTTACAAGGCCAGTATTACCCTGATAGCAAAACCAGATAAGGACACCACTCAAGAAAAGAAAACTACAGGAGACTATCCCTAATGAATACATACGGAAAAATTCTCAATAAAGTACTAGCAAATAGAATTCAGCAGTACATCAAAGGAAACATTTACCATGATAAAATAGGATTTATCCTTGAAATGCAAAGCTGGTTCAATATAAGCAACTCAATAAAGGTGAAATACCACATTAATAGAATGAAAGAAAAAAGTCATCTAAAAAAAAAGACGCACGGAGTTCCCATCGTGGCTCAGCGGTAAGAACTCCACTAGGATCTGTGAGGGCGAGGGTCTGATGCCTGGCTTTGCTCAATGGGTTAAGGATCTGGTGTTGCTGTGAGCTGTGGTGTAGGTTGCAGCTTGGATCCCATGTTGCTGTGGCTGTGGTGTAGGCTGGCAGCTCGAGCTCCAATCCAACCCGCAGCCTGGAAACTTCCATATGCCACAGGTGCAGCCCAAAAAGCAAAAAAAAAAAAAAAAAAAAAAAAAAAAAAAAAAAAAAAAAAAAAAAAAAAAAAAAAGGCAGAAAAAGCATTCATGATTTATTCATGATTTAAAAAAAAACCAACTAAAAATGTGGTAAAGAAGAAATGTATCTCAACATAAAACAGGCCATATATGACAAGCCCACGGCTAACATGAGACTCAGTGAATGATTGAAAACTTTTCCTCTAAGATCCAGATTAAGACAAAGGAACCCACTCTCAATACTTCTATTCAACAGAGTACTGGAAATCACAGCCAGAGCAATCAGGTAAGGAAAAAAAGGCACCAGAAAGGAAGAAGTAAAATTATCTCTATTTGCAGATGACATGATTTTATATATAGAAAATTCTAAAAATTCCATCAAAAAACTGTTAGAACTAATCAATGAATTCCATAAAGCTGCAGGAAACAAAATTAACATGTAAAAATCAGCAGCATTTACATACACTAAAAACAAATTATCTGAAAAAGAAACAAAGAAAATAATCCAATTTCCAACAGCATCAGAAACTATAAAATACTTAGGAATAAATTTAACCAAGAAGGTAAAATATCTCTACACTGAAAACTACAAGACACCAATGAAAGAAATCGAAAAAAACACAAAGAAATGGAAAGATATTCCGTGTCCATGGATTAGAAGACTCAATATTGTTAAAATGTCCATACTGCCCAAAGCCAACTATAGATTCAAAACACTCCTTATCAAGATTCTAGTGGTATATATATATTTTTTAAAGAAGTAGAAAAAACAATCTTCAAATTCATATAGAACCCAAAGGACCCAGAATAGCCAAAGCAATCCTGAGAAAGACCAACCAAGTGGGAAGCATCACATTCCCCGATTCAAACTGTATTATAAAGCTATAGTATTCACAACAGTATGGTACTGGCATAAAAACAGACACATAGACCAACAGAACAGTATCAAGAGCCCAGAAATAAACCCATGCATACACAGTCAACTAATATTTGACAAGGGAGCCAAGACTACTCAATGGAGAAAAGACAGTCTCTTCAATAAATGGTGCTGGGAAAATGAAATATTCACATGTAAAAGAATAAAAATAGACCCCTGACTTAGGCCACGCACAAAAAATTAACTCAAAATGAATTAAGACTTAAAGGTAAGACCTGAAACCATGAAATTCCTAAAAGAAAATATAGGGAAAAAAAGCTCCCTGATATGGATCTTGGCAATGGTTTTTGGATATGACACCTAAAACACAAGCAACAAAATCAAAAATAAGTATCAAAAATTTAGTTTGACCATATAAAATTAAAAGTTTCTGCACAGCAAAAAAAATCATCAAAATAAAAAAGTAACCCACGGAATGGGAGAAAATACAAATCATATATTTAAAAGGGGTTGATAGTCAAAACATATGAAGAACTCATATACTCAATAGCAAAAAAATCTGGTTAAAAAGTGGGCAGAGGGGAGTTCCCGTCATGGCTCAGTGGTTAACAAATCCGACTAGGAACCATGAGTCGCGGGTTCAATCCCTGGCCTCGCTCAGTGGGTTAAGGATCCGGCGTTGCCGTGAGCTGTAGTGTAGGTTGCAGACGCGGCTCAGATCCTGCGTTGCTGTGGCTGTGGCGCAGGCCGGCGGCTACAGCTCCGATTAGACCCCCAGCCTGGGAATCTCCACATGCTGCGAGTGCAGCTCTAGAAAAGGCAAAAAGACGAAAAAGAAAAGTCGGCAGAGGAACTGAATACACATTTTTACAAAGAAGATCTACAAATGGTCAACAGGGACCTGAAAAGGTGCTCAACATCATTAATCATCAAGGAGCAAATCTAAACCACAATGAGATATCACCTCATGCCTGTTTGAATGGCTTATTATCAGACAAGTGTTGGTAAGAAATCAGAGGAAAGGCAACCTTGTGTACTGTTCATAAAGTTGCTTACTGGTGCAGCCACTATGGAAAACAGTACTGAGGTATATCAAAAAATTAAAAATAAAACTACCAGGGTGTTCCGTTGTGGTGCAGCAGAAACGAATCCAAATAGTATCCATGAATCCAGTATCCATGAATTAGTATCCATGAACCAGGGATGCAAGTTCAATCCCTGGCGTTTCTCAGTGGGTTAAGGATCTGGGCTTGCTATAAGCTGTGGTGTAGGTAGCAGACAAAGCTCAGATCTGGCGTGGCTGTCGCTGTGGCGTAGGCCGGCAGCTGTAACTCCCTAGTCTGGGAACTTCCATATGCCACAGGTAAGTTCCTAAAAAGCAAAAAAAATAAAACCCAAAAACAAAAAAACAAACTGCCATATGATACAACAATTTCACTTCTAGACATCTACCTGAAATAAACAAAATTACCACATCAAAGAGCTATCTGCACCTCTATGCTCACTGAAAACTTATTTATAATAATCAAATCAAGGAAACAAGCTAAGTGTCCATTAAAACATGAACAGATAAAAAAAGTAACACATGTATATATAAAAACACCACACACACACACACACACACACACACAAAATGGAGTACTATTCAGCCATAAAAAGAAGGAAATCCTGCCATTTGCGACAGCATGGACAGACCTTGAGGGCACTATGCTAAGTGAAATAGGTCAGACAAAGACGAATACTGCATGGTTTCACTTATATGTGAAATGTAAAAAAACAAGAACCTCAAACTCATAGAAAAAGTGAGCATATCTGTGGTTACCCCCCAGAGGTGGATGTGGGAGAACTGGATGAAGGTGGTTGAAAGGTACAAACTTCCCACTATAAGATAAATAAATACTGAGAATGTAATGTATAACATAATGACTATAGTTAACACTGAGGTATGGTATTTTTTAAAATTGCTAAGAGTAAATCCTAAATTCTTATCACAAGCGAAAAACTTATTTTTCTTTCTTTTTTGTACAAATATGAAACAGATGTTAACTTACTGTGGTAATCATTTCACAATATATGTAAGTCATTATATTCTACACTTTAAATAGTATTATATGTAAATTATATCTCAATAAAACTGAAAGAAAATATACTAAAAAAAATGAACAGAGCTTCAGCAAACTGTAAAACTAAAAGACAAACCCAAAGAAACCCACACTATGCTATTATGCTCTGAAACACCATAATCAAAGTCCTGAATGTAAAAGACAAAGGAAAAATCTTGAGAACAGTGAGAAAAATGACATTTCCTAAATGAGAACACCAATCTGAATTATAGAGGATCTCTCATCAGAATCCATGGTGGCCAAAAGAAGTAGCACAACAGTTTTCTAAGGCTGAAAGAACTGGAGACCCAGAATCTGATATCAAATGAAAAGACTCCTCAGGAATTCAAGGAAAACCAAGACATTTTCCTTTCCTTTTTTTTTTTTTTTTTTTGTCTTTTTGCCACACCTGCAGCATGTGGAGGTTCCCAGGCTAGGGGTCTAACAGGAGCTGTAGCTGCCAGCCTTCGCCACAGCCAGAGCAACGCGCGATCCAAGCTGCGTCTGCAACCTACACCACAGCTCACTGCAATGCAGGATCCTTAACCCACTGAGCAAGGCCAGGGATCGAACCTGCAACCTCATGGTTCTTGGATTCGTTAACCACTGAGCCACAACGGGAACTCTAAGACATTTTCATATGATGGAAAACTTAAGGGTATTTGTTACCAGTAGACCAGTTCTAAAAGCATGGCTAAACGAAGCTCTCTGAACAAAAAGGAAATGGTAAAAAAAAGGAATCTTAAGGGAGTTCCTGTTGTGGCTCAGCAGTAATGAACCCAACTAGTACCCATAAGGATGCAGGTTTGATTCCTGGCCTAGCTCAGTGGGTTAAGGATCTAGCATTGCTGTGAGCTGTGGTGTAGGTTGTAGGCATGGCTCAGAGGTGTAGGCCAGCAGCTGCAGCTCCGATTCAACCCCTAGCCTGAGAGAGAACAAGGGAAAGTGTGAAAATATGGGTACATACAATATACTGTCCTTCTACTCTTGAGTTTTCTAAATCATGTCTGATAGTTGAAGCAAACAATTATAACACTGTATGATATGGTTCTCAATGTATGTAGATGAAGTATTTAAGATAATTACAAAAAGGGGAACATAATTTGTTTATTTATTTATTGCTTTTTTTAGGGCCGCACCCATGGCATATGGAAATTTCCAGGCTAGGGGTCGAATTGGAGCTATAGCTGCCAGCCTACACCACAGCCACAGCAACACCAGATCTGAGCCACATCTGCAACCTACATCACAGCTCATGGAAATCCCGGATCCTTAACCCACTGAGCAAGGCCAGGGATCAAACCTCATGGTTACTAGTTGGATTCATTTCTGCTGTGCCACAATGGGAACTGCAGGGGAGCATAATTTATTTATTTATTTATTTTGTCTTTTTTGCCTTTTCTAGGGCTGCACTCACGGCATATGGAGGTTCCCAGGCTAGGGGTCGAATTGGAGCTGTAGCCGCCGGCCTACGCCACAGCCACAGCAACGTGGGATCCGAGTCGCATCTGCAACCTACACCACAGCTCACGGCAACGCCAGATCCTTAACCCACTGAGCGAGGCCAGGGATTGAACCTGTAACCTCATGGTTCCTAGTCGGATTCGTTAACCACTGAGCCACAATAGGAACTCCCAGGGGAGCATAATTTAAGGGGAAGATTTCTACTCTTTACTCAAACAGGTAAAATATAAATACCAGTTGATTGTGGTAAGTTATGTATGCATTATGTTAATACCTACAGCAACATTAAAAAAGCTATACAAAGGGATATACTAAAAAACATAATTAATAAATCAAAATGGAATTCTTGAAAAGATTTAAGTAACCCAAAGGAATGTAGGAGAAAGAAAACAGATAAAGAATAGAGAAAACAAAGAAAAAAACAAAACAAAATGATGAATAATGTATCAATAACTGTATTAAATATATATAGTCTAAACAAACCAATAAAAAGATTGGCAGAACAGACAAAAATAATTCTGAACTATATGCTATCTATAAGAAATTCACTTCATATATAATGATGTCAGCTGAAAGTAAATGGATAGAAAAAGATATACCATGCAACCTTTAATCAAAAGAAAGCAGGAGTGGCTATATTAATGGCTATATTAATATCCTATAAAGTGGGCTTCTATGCAAAGAAAATTACCAGAGACAGAGAAGAACATTATATATTAAAGGGTCAATCCACCAAGACACAGCAATCCTAAATGCATCTGCATCAAACAACAAAGCTATAAGATATGAGGCAAATGACAGAACTGAAAGATGAATAGAAAAATTGACAATTATAGCTGGACACTTCAACATCTCCTTCTCAACAAGTGACTGAACTATATAGAGAATCCAACAAAGAGAAGAATTCAGCAACACCATCAACCAACAAAAGTAAATCAACATTTACAGAAAACTACTCCTAATATCAGCAGGATATACATTCTTTTCAAGTGACCATGGAGGAGATTGGATTAAGATGGCGGAATAGAAAGACTGGAGCTCAACTTCTCTCCCGAAAAACAGCAAAAATACAGCCAAATGCCGAGCAACCTTCAACCAAATGGACTGTAAACTTCCAAAAAAGATACTCTGCTCCAGAAGACACAGCGGAGACCACATCAAGAGGTAGGAGGGGCGATTACGCGATAGAAGCAACCC
>PVHT021183538.1:1585624-1697108 GCA_004024745.2 Catagonus wagneri | reverse complement strand
AAACCTTTACAGATAAGCAAAAGCTAAGAGATTTCTGCAACACTAAACCAGCTTTACAACAAATCCTAAAGGAACTTCTCTAGTCAGAAAAGAAAAGGCCACAACCAGAATCAAAAACACCACAAATGACAAGGCCCACCAATAAAGGCATATATACAGTAAAGATACTAAATCATATATGCACAATTATGCTACTCAAGTGACCATGGAACATTTACCAGGAAAGACTATATCCTGGGCCCTAAAACAAACCTCAGTAAATTTAAAGGAACTGGACCCTGATACAGAGTATATTCTCTGACTACTACGGAAACAAACTAGAAATCAATAACAGAAAAATAATAGGAAAATGTGGAAACACTTGGAAACTAAACAACATACTTCTATATAATTCATAGGTCAAACATGAAGTCTCAAAGGAAATTAAAAATTTTACATTTAACTACGTAAAAAGGAAAACATATCAAAATTTGTGGGACACAGCTAATCAGTACTAAACGGGAAGCTGATAGCACTAAATGCTTACATTAGAAAATAAGAAAAAAGGTAAGTCTCAAATCAATAGAATCTAAGCTCCCACCTCAAGACATTAAGAGGAGCAAAATGAACCCAGAGAAAGCAGAAGGAAGGAGATAATATAGTGCAGAAATTGGTGAAATTGAAAATAGAAAGACAGGAGTTCCCGTCATGGTGCAGTAGTTAACGAATCCAACTAGGAACCATGAGATTGTGGGTTCGATCCCTGGCCTTGCTCAGTGGGTTAACGATCCAGTGTTGCCGTGAGCTGTGGTGTAGGTCGCAGATGCAGCTCGGATCTGGCGTTGCTGTGGTTGTGGCGTAGGCTGACGGCCACAGCTATGTTTCAACTCCTAGCCTGGGAACCTCCATATGCCACGGGTGCAGCCATAAAAGGACAAAAAAAAAAGCCAAAAATAGAAAGACAATAGGAAAAATCAATGAAACAAAAAGCTTGTTCTTTGAAAAGATCAATAAAACTGACAAACCTCTACCAAGTCTATAACAAAGAAAAAAGGAGAGAAGACAAATTTTCAGTATCCGGAACAAAATGAGATATCATCAAGAGCCAGTCCACAAATATCAAAATAAAGGAATACTATGAACGCCTAAATCTGACAACTTAGAAGAAACAGATCAATTCCTTGGAAAACACAAACTACCACAACATATCCAATATATTTAAATAGTCCCCACAATGGTCAAGGCATGGAAACAACCTAAATGTCCACGGACAGATTCATGGATAATATGTGGTATGTGTATACACACAATGGAATATTACTCAGCCATAAAAAAGAACAAAAAAATGTCATTCATAGCAAGATGGATGCAACCAGAGATTATCATACTAAGTGAAGTCAGAAAGAGAAAGACAAATACATGTTATCACTTATATGTGGAATCTAAAATATGACACAAATGAACCTATTTCTGAAACAGAAACAGACTCACAGACAAGGAGAACAGACCCGTGGTTGCCGAGGCGGAAGGATGGAGTGGGCAGTTGGGGTTAGCAGATGTAAGCTATTATGTATGGAGAGGAAAAACAATAAGGTCCTACTGTATAGCACAGAGAAGTATATTCAATGTCCTATGGTAAGCCATAATTGAAAAGAATATTTTAAAGAGTAAGTGTATATAAAACTGAATCACTTTGCTTCACAACAGAAATTAACATTGTAAATCAACTATATTTCAATTTTAAAAATTAAAAAAGCAGTCCTACAACTATTAGATAAACTGAATTCATAATTTTAGAACAAAAAAAGATTAAATAAAGATAACTACGCAAAGCGTTTAGCATAGTTACTGGCACACTAGCTACTGCTCAATAAACAAGGGCCATTACCATTTTATTTATTTATAAATTTTTTATAGCTTTTATTTTTATTTATTTATTTATTTTTGCTTTTTAGGGCCACACCCAGGGCATATGGATGTTCCCAGGCTAGAGGGTGGAATCGGAGCTATAGCTGTCAGCCTACACCACAGCTCATGGCAACAGTGCATCCCCGGCCCACTGATCAAGGCTGGGGATTGAACCCACATCCTCATGGATACCAGTCAGATTTATTTTCACTGTGCCACAGCCGGAACTCCTACCATTTTATTTAAATCATTACAAACTTGGGGAAATTGAGGCTTCACAGAGATGAAATCCTTTGCTAAAAACTAACAGAGTCAGAATCTGAACCTAGATCTGAAGCCAGTGCCACATCCTCTAGAGTTAAGAGTAGTCCACACCACAGCAACCCTCTTGGGGATGTACTAACTGATAATTTCCTTTATAAATGGGAAAACTGTAAAGGAGTGAGGTTTTGCCAAAGCCCTAGATATCAATAAATGCTTGCCAGCTAACTTCCTCCATGAATGTATAGCGATGTTCCTCAAAGTTAGGGTACATAAAAATCTACCTGTTTGTTTTGTTTGCTAAATATAGACTGTTGGGTCCCAACCCAAGAATCAGCATTTTTAACAAGTTCCTAGTTAATAAACCACACTTTGAGAACAACAGTGTATAGTAATGAGATGTTAGCCCACCCATTCCCCAACATTTGAAGCTGTCACACCCCAGAGAAAGGGAAGGAATTGAGACAGAATAATGCTCTAAATTAGTGGTTCTGAAAGTGGCCCCTATTCACATACTGAATCAGAAACACTGCAGGTGGGGCCTACCCGTCTTACCCTTTAAGAGGTCTTCCAAGTAATTCTGACACACCCTAAAGTTTGAGAACCACTGCTCTACAAATCAAAGTGCTTTGCAAAATCCAGTCCTTTACAGTAGAGGAATGGAACTATGTCATCTTTTTCCCACTTTTGAGACCCTGGGCTCCAAAGCCAGATAATTTTAAGTTCAAATTCAGACTCAGAAAGTAATTTAACCTCAATGAGTTCCAGATTCTCACCAAGAAAATGGAACAGTCATTTTCCTTGTTAAAACCTTTCCAGGTAGTTCCCGTTGTGGTGCAGTGGTTAACGAATCCGACTAGGAACCATGAGGTTGCGGATTCAATCCCTGCCCTTGCTCAGTGGGTTAATGATCCGGCGTTGCCGTGAGCTGTGGTGTAGGTTGCAGACGCGGCTCGGATCCTGCGTTGCTGTGGCTGCGGAGCAGGCCAGTGGCCACAGCTCCGATTAGACCCCTAGCCTGGGAACCTCCACATGCCGCAGGTGCGGCCATAAAATGACAAAAGGCAAAAAAAAAAAAAAAAAAAAAACCTTTCCAGGAAATAATATGGCATTACTACTATCTAATTGGAATTTAAGAAGTCTAGCCCATGGAAGTCATCAGAAATCTTAACAGATTTATATCATCTACAGGCATTTGTGAGCTTAAATACTGTAAGCAACCATGGAAAGTCCACAATATTTAGTTGTTTTTAATTATGCAAAAGTATAGAATTAACTAGAGCACTGTAAGCCTGGGGGGGAGGTGTGTACATGTTTTGTGTATGTGCATGTTTGTGCAATGCACTGAATAAGTAAGAGAAGCCACCCACCAAGGACCTGATTCTTAGCTGAATTCCTTATTCTCTGGCAGCCCACAGAGAAAAGCATGAGAAGAGATAAAAGCTTGGTCTCTTTCATGAGGAAAAAAAATTAAGGCAGTTAACCTATATGTTAGGGTGTGCACAGAAACAGAGGACTCACCACAGAAATGTGACTAAGGAGGGGCCTGGCCCATAAACCCATTTCCATATTAATAAATTTGGAATTTTTTTTTTGTCTTTTTGCGTTATCTAGGGCCGCACCTGCGGCATATGGAGGTTCCCAGGCTAGGGGTCTAACAGGAGCTGTAGCCGCCGGCCTTTGCCACAGCCACAGCAACGTGGGATCCGAGCCGCATCTGCAACCTACACCACAGCTCACGGCAACGCCAGATCCTTAACCCACTGAGCAAGGCCAGGGATGGAACCTGCAACCTCATGGTTCTAAGTCGGATTCGTTAACCACTGAGCCACAATGGGAACTCCTAAACTTGGAATTCTTAAAAGGACTCAGTGGTGTTCCTTATAAATGTCAAGTTTCTACTGTGCAAAGATGTTCACCATGGTGTTTTTCTTTTTGTTTTAACCAGCACCCAAATCAAAATGTAAAACATTTCCAGAACCCCCAAAGCTTCTCTCACATCATAGTATTATTTATAATATAAAAAATTAGAAATAACATAAATATCCAACCTCGGATGAAATGATCGATTAACTGATGTCAGAGATAATACAGTGGGATATCAGAAATCCGTTTTAGATGAATATTGAATGACCTGGTAAAATACTCACATTATAATGTTAAGGAGGAATTAAAAGTCAGGTTACAAAATGGTATTTATAATACAATCCTATATTGTAAAAATATATGATTGTATTCTAAGTCAAACAATGTGAATTAATGCAACAAAAAATTAAATAGTAGATTGTGCTGGAGAGTAGGCCCACAGATGATTTTTGTTTCCTTCTTTATTCTTGTTCTAAATTTTCCACATGAGCATGTCTCATCTAAGAGTCAGGAAAAAAATGTTTAATGTTATTTGAAAAAGAAACATCTAACTTTCAAGCTTGGATGTGGATTAGATGAGATAAACATAAACCAAGTCTGTCATGGGGTCTGGCACACATTAAGCGCTCAGGGAGCATTCATTCCTATTTCCTATTCCCAGACTGCAGAGTTAGGGTGTCTTTATTATGGGTGGGAGTTCACTGTCCAGCTTTAAACCTACAGAATCAAAAGGCAATAGCTTTTTTCAAGAAAACCCATTCATTCGTTCATTCAAAAATGTACTCAAAATCTATTACATGCTTAGCATTGAACCAGGTTCTAAGGATACCAAAAATGAAAGGATGGCATCTCTGCCCTCAGGTACTATTGCTAATGAGTGACAAAGACATATTCATAACAATGTGATGAAATAATAAGTTTTAATAAGGATGTACACAAAGTGCAATGGGAACCCAAAGTAAGGAGGCCTTCTACAGAGCAGGGATGCTCTGAGTTGTAAATGGGAGGACATTAGTGGGAATACCATGTGCAAAAACAAAGAGACCGTAAAGGAGTTTAAATTTCCCCAGAACTATACAGGTAGTTCAGTCTTGCTGGGACATAATGAACAAGGGAGGAGAAATGACAGGAAATGAGAATGATCAAGCAGATCACGAAAAGTTTTGTCTGTAACACAAAGGAGACTGAATTTTATTCTGCAGGGAAACTGTCAAAGATAACAGAAATCCTGAAAGGTATCTTAATCCCCACTTACTTCCAAGGGAAAGAAAAAGCCCCCATCTTCTAGGTCTGCTCCCTCTTAAATGAAATTTAACATGAGACAGTAACTCTGCACCTAGCATGCAGTAAATATTCAATAAAGATCAGCTGAATATGAATTTGGACGTGCTGCACAGGATTGTCCCTGCTAAGAGCAGAAATTTAGCAGCACCAGCACCTTCAGTTTGGTCTTGGATGTGGTAACAGAAACAGCTCCTTTGGAAAGGACTAGTGACAACTGAAAACTCTACAATCTTAACAAAATGCAACAGGGGGAGGGCACCATATATTGTTTTGTTGTACTCCCATGTACAAATCCCTCTCATGGTTTTCTTCCCAGAGATGGAATATAAGTCCCAATAATGGGATAATATTACAAGTTTATTCCACACACTAACCTCTATGGAATCCTGGGTAACAGGTGCTTATGGGCACACAGTTAACTGGAGGGAATTCATTAGTGGTTTCACCCCCGCTGTTTTACCCAATATCTCCTCTGCTTAATTCAATTTAGCTGGATGGTTCTGCAGATAATACTGTAGAAATAAAATACTACTGCAGTTCTGACCCCGTTTACTGAGTGCATGCAAAATGCTTCAAATAAACAGGAAGGATGTATTAGATATCTTTTATAGGTGAAGACAAAGAGGCTCAGAGAGGCATAGCAACTTGCCCAAGGTCACTCTGATAGTAAGATGCAAAGCCACAACTCAAATCCACGTTTGTTGGACTCAAATATCTCAAAAATGCAGCACTGTCTCCCCCAAAGCCAGATTTGAAGCAAAACAAAATTGCCGGAATACAAAAAAAAAAAAAAGATACATTCTTTGTAGCTGGAAAGGATTTTTCTAAGGAAAAAAAAATCAGATGAAGGGTACAAAGAAAATATACATATGGGAAAAGAGAAAAAGAGGAGGAACCAGAGGCCAATGTCATTTAGGCCCTAGTCTACAAGGATGGATGGAAGAATCTGGACCTGGGAGGTGGGCTGGGGTTAACCGTCTATAAAAGAGGGGAAATAAGTTTCTGAGCAGGAACTTAAACCTGAGTTGAGAAAGGAGCAAGCGGGTGAGCGAGCACCTGACCACTGCACCCTGTCCAGCGTGGCCTGCCCTCCTTACCTGCCATGAAACCAGTCCTGGCACATGTCACACTCGATCATGAAGCGGGTCACATCATAAGGCAGCCGACAGAGGCAATACACCGGTACTGAAGCCATCTTCGCTGGGCCTTGGAGCGTTCTGCGGTGGGCCAGGTTCTTGGCGTCAAAAGGAGCGGGAGGCAGCAGCACGCGTCCTCTCTGGAGGAAGGCTGGGCATAAACAACACTTCTTACAGAGTGAATCATGAATCAGGTCCCCTAGGGTACCAAACCTCAGTTCACAAATGGGCAGTTACCGCTGCTGGGATGCAACACAGCTGGTGGGGCTGTAGGGGGCAATCGGAGAGAGTCCAGCCAGCCGCCAGAATTTCTTTAACAAATAAAGAAGGGCGCTCCGCCGTCGAGGCTTTTTTTCCCCCTTCCTACCTCCTTCGGCCCCCAGGGTCAGTGATAACTTCTTTCCGGGTTCCAGGGAAAGATCTGACGCCTTTTCAGGAAGCTTCTTTAATCCCTCACTGCACCCTCTCCTTGCTAGCAACCTTGCTTCCCAGGGCTCTCTTTATTATGACGCAAACCATAGCCTAGAGGATGGAGCAAGGGGTGAGGGGGGGGGTACCTCAGAAAAAGCCCCTTCTCTCATCCCCAAAACAGAGGCAATTAGAGAGAGATGAGAGATCCCTGGAGGTCCCCAGATTACTCAAAAATTACCTCGATGCCTTCAGGAACAAGGCAGACAAGACTAGGCGCCCAACTCAAAATCACAGTTCTGGGGTCGTGTTTTGAGAGTTTAATTGATCTGCTCCTTCACTATCAAAATCATTCCACCTCCGATCAGTCGGGAGTCTCATCACCCCATCAATCTTAAAACTGATCAGTTCCCCCCTCTATTTCAAAGACAGGGTTCTTGTTGCACCCCAGAAACTCAAAAAGATCGCTTCAACCCCCCCCGAAACTGACTAGAATTTCCTCACACTGAAGCAACTAAGCCAGGATTTCCCCCCTACAGCTCTGAAACTGGCAGGCATCTCACAGCCCCCTCCAATTAACCAAGACTCCCCCGTCCCCCCAAAATGACAGGGATCTCATCACAGATCCCGAAAGTGACAGGAATATCCTTGCAGCCTCGGAAACTTACGAGAATCTCTTCACGCCTCCCAAACTGACAGGAACCTCCTTACGCCCCAAACCTGACAAGAACGTCTTCGGTCCTAACCCTAGAGGGACCTCCTCATCTGCAAAGCCGCAGGTATTCCTCGCGCCCGCGGAGCTCAGTTCCACCGAAGCGCCGGTGGCCGGGCTCGCTCTGGAGCGGCTGGGCGCGTAGCTCAGCGGAGGCTCGGCCGGCAGTTCCGGCCCCACAGGCGGCGCGCGCCGAATTCTGGGATCGTCACGGCAACGCGGCGAACCTCGCTCGCCTTCCCCTCGAACCACCCGCTGGGTTGCGCCGCCCTGGCCGCCCGGCGGTGCCTCAGGGCGGCTTTCTCCACAGCTCTGCCTTGGGCCCGGCCGTTAAGGCCTACTGGAGACCGCGGCTCGGGCCTAGTCCGGCGGCCGCCCGAAGAACGGGCAAGCGGCGGGGTCGCTGGGCGGGCAGGAGATCGCCGCGAGCAAACCAACGAGGATGGAGATGAACCGGCGGCCTGGCTGGAGACAAACAGCCCGAAAAGTCACCGGGAGAAGCACGGTGGCGGTGGTAGGCAATTCGAAGTAGTCAATAAAGTTTATTCAAAACAACGAGGAAGTTGAGGCGGAGAGGGGAGGAGAAATATGGGGTAAACAGCCACCATATTGAGAGTGGCGGCGCCGCCACGGGGAGGTGACCCAACCGCCATCTTATTAGGGCCGGGCACCCGAGGTAACCGCGGCAGAGGCGGGGAGGGCGGGCCCCGGCTCCCGCGTGACGCCGTCGGAGGTGGAGCGTTAGCTTGAGAAAGGAGGGCGGGACCTGGCTATCTTTGGGCCCGCACGACTCCCCAGGTACCCAATCGACGCCGAGCACCTTGAGCCAAGAGGCGGGGAGGCCGCCATCTTAAGCGAGGCAGGCGCTTGGCTCCATTTTGAGTGGGGCCAGAGCCTTCCCTGCCTGAGCCCTCCTCCCCTCCTCCGGGTAAGCTAGGAGTTAAGCGCCCCCCCCCGCAACATCATCACCAGCACCACTACACACACTTACACACACACCCTCCTCCCTAGCTTTCTCCTCCTATAAGAGGAGATGAACTCTGTGACTCAGCGCCGCAAACTTAATAGGTAGCGGCGGCGGCGGCGGCGGCGGCGGCGGCGGCGGGGGCGGGCCTTGGTCCCGAGTGGAGGCGGGGTGAGTACTCACGGAAGCTCTTGTTCATTGAGCTCCTTCAGCAGGCCAGGCCCGTTCACACGGTCTCGGGGCCGTTTACTCTTCACCCTGCAAGGGAAACTCTGTTATTATCCCCAAGTGAAGACACGCGCTTAGAGAAGCCAAGTGGCTTGAGTTTCAGAGCCAGAAAGTTGAACCTTGTACCCTCTACTACCCCCGCGTCATGTCCTAGGTCCCTGGGTCGTAGTTCCTCCGTAAAGCCTCTGTCAACTTCCCAGCTCCCGCTGAAATCTCTCTTCTTTGACTCTCTTATTTGAGTTCAGTTCAGATACAGTTGAAGGATTTCTATTCGCCTGTCCCACGATTTTCCGACTACAGCCTGAGGACGGGGTGGCAGAAAAGGTTGAGTAGCTTGAACTCCACACGCATGCTTCAAGGTGGCGCTGGTTTTCTCAGATATTCTAGAATATTCTCTAGGAATCCTCTTACTGTTTCATTTTCTTAAAGGGTCCCACTGCTTTAGAAAAGAAAGCGTGTTTGTGCACGCACCAATTTCCTAAGTGGTGGGGGTTTAGGCCCTAGGGATGCAGTGATGAAAAAGAGAGGCTCTGCAGTGGGAAATTGCCAGCCAGTGCAGGAGACAAGCTTGCAAATAAATAATTGGAATAGAGCACGCAGATTCCTCTAGCAAGGTGCAAAATGAGGCTAAGAAAATGCCTCAGGAGCTGCTTGCTGCTGTCAAGGAAGATTTCAGAGAGACTTGGAAGGTATATAAAAGTTCACTAAGTCAACGTTTTATATGTAAAAGGATTATCATGTACAAATGCACGGGTGCACATGGGAAAACATTTACAAAAAGAAGCTAAGTATTAGATTTTATTATGCAAGCAGTAAGAAATCACTGCAGGTTTTTTGAGCTGGAGCAACAGTCACATTTGTGGCTTAGCCACAGGACAGTCCAGGTTTAGTGGGGCCTAAAGCTTATACAGTTTGTGTGGTAGGATTTCATTAAGAATATAGAGTTGTAAAGACAAGATTACATTCAAAGGTAGAGTATTTCTAGAGGTCATTACTATACCTGGGTAGAAACTATAAATAGAAGTGATTCAAACCACTTACAGATGTCCCCACTAAACCCAAACAAAATGCATCCCCAAATCAACTTCCACTTAGCTAGATCTCAAAAATGTCTGAGGCAGCTCCACCACCACTTAACACAAGGAAGATGTGAGCAGGAAGACTCTCAGTGGAAAAGGACAGCAATTTAACCAATTGTGGTTGGAATATATTTTGCAATTCTTATAAAACGTGACCATGTGACAATATGGCAAGGGACAAGCCCTGCAGCTTAGGCTTTCTTAGCTTCTCAAGGAGGCAGGAGGGTATTCACTTCAGCAGCACATATATTAAGTTGGAAAAGAGAGAATATTAGCATAGCCCCTGTACAAGTATGACATGCAAATTTATGAAGCATTCCATAACAAAGGGGGGGAGGCAGACAGAAGGAGGCAGTTGCGTTAGTCATGAAAAAAAGATGAGGCCTGAATCAGAACAGTTGCAGCAGGGGTAGAATATGATCAGATAAATGGGATATTTTGGAAGTTGAATAGGCAGCGATAGGAGACTAATTGAAAATAGTGGGTGAGTGAGTGAAAGGAACGTGAGTTCATTTCTGGGCTGGGTGTCATTTCTGGATGATGGTGCCATTGACTGAGCTAGGATACACAGAAGGAAAAAGGTTTGGTGGGGAAGAAACTAAGTGTAGTTTGGAATCTGTTAAGATGTGTGTGGAACATTAATTCACTCACTCAACGATTCTTTGTTGAGCATCTACTGTGTATGAGGCACTATACTAGGTGTGAGGATATAGTGGTAACCCAGAAAAGGTCTTGAGGTTCATGGTGCTAACATTCTTCATGGGGGTTAGTCAATAATCAATTTCATTTATGTATTTATTGAACACCTACAATATGTATGAGGCACTGTTCTAGACACTGAGGATTCAGACAAGGTCCCTGTCCTCCTGTGATTAGTATTCCAGTGAGGGAGACAGACAATAAAGTGAGTCAATAAGAGAATTTCCAATTCTTTTTTTTTTTTTTGTCTTTTTTTTGCCTTATCTAGGGCCGCACCTGCGGCACATGGAGGTTCCCAGGCTAGGGGTCTAACAGGAGCTGTAGCCGCCGGCCTTCACCACGCCACAGCAATGCAGGATCCGAGCCGCGTCTGCAACCTACACCACAGCTCACGGCAACGCCGGATCCTTAACCCACTGAGCAAGGCCAGGGATTGAACCCGCAACCTCATGGTTCCCAGTCGGATTTGTTAACCACTGAGCCACGGCGGGAACTCCAGAATTTCCAACTCTTATTTGCAGTGAGTGCCATGAGGGAAATAAAACAAGTTATGAGACAGAAAGCTTTGGCTAGAATATAGTCTATTTTAAATAGTCAAGGTGATAGGGATGGAGTAGGATAGTTACACAGGTAGTTGTAGAAGTCCCAGCAAGTGTCCATAGATAGAGAGGAAAACCTAGGAAACTTTGGGAGTAAGTTAATAATTGCACAAGAGGGCCATCAGAACAAAGAGCCGGGCTTGCTTGACAAGTGGAGGCACGAGATATGCCTCAGGTCATTGGGTGGGGGATGGGGTGAAGCCTGCATTCAGGTTCAGACCAAGGGCAGGAGTTTAAGGACCACCCTTCTGCTGATTTGAATAAGCACACTAACAGTCCTAGTTTGACCTTATAGGGTCAAATACTCTCTTACCAAGGTGGAGATATTACTTAAGAAAGAGGAAGAGGAGGTCTTTTCCACCCCCCGCCCCACTCCCCTTGGATTATAAAGCTGTAGCCCACCTAATCTCAGCGCAGAGCCTCACTGCCTGCCAGTTTGCATCTCTTACAAGCATCCTATCTTAATAAATCTACTTCTCGCCTATCCCTTTGGCTAGGCAAAAAGGGATAGGCAAGAAGTAGATTTATTAATATATTTGTCTCTTGCTGAATTCCTTCTGTACTTTGAGGCACAAAGAACCTGAACCTCAGTAAGTCCAGACACTGGGTGAGTGATTCTGATTTAAAAACTGTGCGTTCAGGTCCCAATCTGGGTTTAGGCTGGGTTCAGTGCCAGAGCGTGGGTTCAAGTTCAGTCTGGGTTCTGGCTAGGTTCTAGCCATAAGTGCTGTCAGTTTCAAAGGAAGCCTCTTGGAAAAGCCAAGATGCAAGCTAAGACCTGAATAACAAGAAATGCTGGCCAAGGACAGGGCAGAAGGAATAAAAAGTGCAAAAGCCCTAATGTAGTAGGGGCCAGTTCAGGACACCCTCTATCAATTATACTTCCTGAGCATTTATGATGGAGTGGGTGGGTTAAGGGTGGGATTGTATACTCCTTAGGGTAGACACAGGGTGGGGTCTCCAGACATGAATAAGAGACCCTGTGTCTACCCTTAAGGAGTATACAATCTAATGAAGGAGGCAAGTTTCAATCAACAATAACAAAACTGAAAAAGGCCAAACCCTAAGTGCTACCTAGAGTTTTGAACAATATGTGTATGAATAAAAAGGGAGCCACAATTAATTCAAACATATTCAGTGGGTATATCAGGAAAGGCTTCACAAGAGGAGTCATTGGACCTGGGTACAGTGGCACCCACACCTAAAATTTCCTACCCAGTGTTCTTGGGTGGTAGGGTTGGGGCACTAAAGGATAATGGGTAAAGCGAAGCTGTCAGGGGGCTGAATCTGAGGCAGTTAGATTTGCTGACAAAAGAATTTGCACTGCCATGGATGGGAGGCAGCTGGCTGTTGCCCTCAATGTGTGCTACAGCTGTCTCGCGGCCTCAGCACATGGTCTGAGCTGGCCGCCATAGTAAAAGGGTGTCCTGGAAACTTTCCTCCTGTACCCTACCTCCACTTAACAACTGCAAACATTTACTTTTAATTACCGAGGCAATAGTAAGTGTATTCCTATTGTAAACATGCAAACAGGCTGAATATCTCCCCTGACCACTACTCAATCCCTGCTCTTTTCTGATTCATCTCTCTGCGTATACATACATATAACTGTTTGAGATGAAAAATTATGAGGGCCAAAGTGGACTAAGAATATGTGAAGAAAAACGGGGAAAGATGGGAAAACATTACATGAGGAAGAACAGACTTGCTCCAAAACAGGCTCAAAATTATGAAGACAGTGAAAATAAAAGGCAACATGGAAGTTCCCATTGTGGTGCAGTGGAAACGAATTCAACTAGGAACCATGAGGTTGTGGGTTCGATCCCTGGCCTCGCTCAGTGTGTTAAGGATCTTGCCTTGCCATGAGCTGTGGTGTAGGTCGCAGACACAGCTGGGATCCTGCGTTGCTGTGGCTGTGGCTGTGGCACAGGCCGGCAACTGTAGCTCTGATTCGACCCCTAGCCTGGGAACCTCCATATGCCTCAGGAGCAGCCCTAAAATGCAAAAAAAAAAAAAAAAAAAAAAAAAAAAAAAAAAAAAAAAAAAAAAAAAAAAAGGCAACATGATGACAAGTAACATTATCTGAGAAGTTACTGTGTGCTAAGCACTGTTCTAAGCTCTTTACGTGCATTAAGTCACTCAATCCTTACAACAACCCTATGAGGTAGGTACTAGTACTATCCCCGTTTTATGGATGAGGAAGCCTGAGTCTAGAGAGTTTGAGATCACATAGCTGGTGTACATGCAAGCTGGTGCTTCCTGGTGATACAAGTCCAGACTCCAGGATCTTCACCAGTCCATGTGAGGATCTAACAGCAATCGGTATCTCTAAGATCCATATAAAGAGAGAAGGTAATCAACAGTTCTTTGCATAATTTGCGTCATGGAAGCAAAACAGTGTTTACACTCACTTGGAATAAAAACTACCAGGATGGCTAACTAGGTAGTTGAGAATACCAACTCCCTCCTCCAATGCCAGCTTTAGGGGTGTGCCACCTGTGGAAGAGCTCTGCTTTCAGAAAGGGCTTCAGGCTTGGTTTGATGCTCTCCTGTAGCTGCCTTGACATGCTTAGTCATTTTATCTTTGAACCTGTGTGACAATGGGGCAGAAGCGATACTATGGATGGCACTGAGCACAGCCTGTGGGCACCACAGGAGAGGTGCATACTGAGTAGTTGGCCAGGCAGCCTGGCATGTACAACAACATCTGGGGCACCATGGAGCCTAGAGAGGGGAATGTTCAGCCAGTGACCATGGTGGCAGCAGTAGCAGAAATAGCAGCGGGGGTGGCAGTAGCTATAACCCTGAGAGAAAAGACAGCCTCGGCATGGGAGCAGTGATGAGACCTGTGGTGAGAGACAGTCTTGCCCTTTTGTCACCAGAGCCTGTCCCTGCAACATGGGCACAAATATTAACTCTGACCTGAGCACTAGGACAGGAACTGCTGGCACTCAGTCAGTAAATTTTGTCAGTAAATTATTGCAAAATAAAAAGGTACTTTAGACATTTCAATAAAGTACATGGGGCAGGTATTAGAATTCTTCGAGGAGTTTATAATAGCTCATTTTGAAAACTGGCACAAAATTGCAAAGCAAATATCCACAGGCTAAGAAATGGAAATTAAATTTAAAAATCATCATGGTAGACACGTTAGATGAAAGCTTTGGATGAGCCAATTATTAATAAGGAAGACAACTTAAAAGTGTTTTCCTTATAATTGAAGATACAGTGGTAGAATGCATAAAAAGTTGGGTTTTTTTGTTTTTTTTTTTTTTTTGTCTTTTTGCCTTTTATGTAGAGCTGAACCCGCGGCATATGGAAGTTCCCAGGCTAGGGGTCTAACAGGAGCTGTAGTTGCCGGCCTTCGCCACAGCCACAGCAACGTGGGATCTGAGCCACGTCTGCAACCTACACCACAGCTCACGGCAACGCCGGATCCTTAACCCACTGAGCAAGGCCAGGGATCGAACCCGCAGGTAACCTCATGATTCTTAGTCGGATTTGTTAACCACTGAGCCACGAAGGGAACTCCAAAAAGGTGTTTTGAATTATAAATAAATTATGAAGTCGGTTTCCTTTCTCGTATGACCTTGTCTTAGTCTGTTCAGGCTGCTATAACAAAAATGGCAATGTTTGTTTGCTAATGAACAAACATTTATTTCTCACAGTTCTGGAGGCTGGGAAGTCCAAGATGAAGGTGCTGGCAGATTCAGTGTCTGGTGAGAGCCCACTTTCTGGTTCATAGGTGGTGATCTTCTTGCTGTGTGGTGGAAGGTGTGAAGGAGCTCTTTGGGGGCTCTTTTATAAGGGAACTAATCTCATTTATGAGGACCCCACCCTCAAGACCTAATCACCTACCAAATGCCCCACTTCCTAATACCATCATATTGGGGGTTAGGATTTCAACATGCTTGTGAGGACACAAGCATTCAGTCAATAGCGCACCTCCACAAGTTATAAAAAATGTCAGAGGAAATATTAAATGCCATTGTATAAATTTATATTTACAATTAGATTCAGACTTAGACAAAACTGATTTGTATGAAGAGTTAAATCTTTCTAGAAAAATTGGTCTATAGGAATCATCAGGTCTAGATGCATGAAAATTTGTATCTTGAAATAATTTATCAAGAATCCATCCCAATGTTGTCACAGCCTGCAAAATACAGTGCCAATAACAGTTGCATCAGCAGAATGCTCCTTCTCAAAATGAAGTTATCAAACATTTGCAATCTTGTGACTGATGTTGCCTCATTCAAAATGAGGTTGCTAAAAATATAAATTTTGTTGACTAAATAATTGAATTTGCAGAAAAGCAAGCCAGAAAAATCTTATGATCAAAACATATTAGTAACATGTTATTTTATATAAATTATGACAAAATATTCTGCAATTTGTAAATTTATGTTGTTATTCATGTATCACTATTATCTCTCATGTTTTATAAGTAATAACTTTTTTTTTTTTGGTTTTAAGGGCCACACCCATAGCATATGGAAGTTCCCAGGCTAGGGGTCAAATTGGAACTGTAGCTGCCAGCCTACACCACAGCCACAGCAACGCCAGATCCGAGCTGCATGTACAACCTACATCACAGCTCACGGAAACGCTGGATCCTTAACCCACTGAGCGAGGCCAGGGACTGAACCCACATCCTCATCGATACTAGTTGGATTCATTTCTACTGGGCCACAACGGGCACTCCAGTAATAAAATATTTTTAAAGAAAAAACTTTATATTTTAGTGCCTTTAATTGCACTTTCCACCGCTCCCCTGGTTTTTGAACAAGGAATCCTCCATTTTCATTTTGCACTGGGCCCCACAAATTTTGTGGCAGGCTCCCATTCCTGCGGGATGGTAATTGTGAGATGATTTGAGAGGATTGTAGACACTCAAACAGTCTCACTGCTTTAACCAAAGTCCTCTCCACTGGGAGTAAGGGGGGCAGTGGGTAGAGACAACATGACAATACAGAAAAATGGAGGCAAATTAATGTGCATATCTGTTCTTTTCATGTGAATGGGCTCACTGTTCATATTATTTGGCCAATTGCTTTCTTCACTTGGCAACATCTTCAAGATTTTTCAGAAGGAAAAAAAAACTCAACATTCTTTGCTTTTGAATTCTTGTTCAGGGAATTCCATAATTTGGATGGGTCTTGATTTACTTCTCCACTCCCCTGTCAGATATTTAAAGTGGTTTTATTTTTCAGTAATACAGAGCTGCAGTAAACATACCAGCAGGGGCCTCCTTGTGCACAGGTATGTTTCTCTAGGAGGACACTCACAAGTGAGTTAGTTGCTGGGCCAGGGGGTATGGTTATTTTCAATCTTAATATATACTGCCCAATTGCCTTTCAAATGTCAATTTTCACTCCCATAATCAGTGTATTTTCACATTCCTAAGACTCTGACCTTTAAACTGTTTACTAATCTGATGGAGAAAAAATGGTAAGTCATGATTGTTTTTAATTTACATTTTCTGGAGTTCCTGTCGTGAAGCAGCGGAAACAATCAACTAGGAACCACGAGGTTGCAGGTTTGATCTCTAGCCTTGCTCAGCAGGTTAAGGATCCTGCGTTGCCGTGAGCTGTGGTGTAGGTCACAGAGCGGCTCGGATCCCGCGTGGCTGTGGCTGTGGTGTAGGTCACAGACGCGGCTCGGATCCCACGTGGCTGTGGCTGCGGTGTAGGTCGCAGATGCAGCTTGGATTCTGCTGTTGCTGTGGCGGTGGTGTAGGCTACAGCTCCAATTTGACTCCTAGCCTGGGAACCTCCATGTGCTGTGGGTGCGGCCCTAAAAAGACAAAAATAAATAAACAAACAAACAAATAAATAAATGGCTTGGATCTGGTGTTGCTGTGACCAGAAGCTGTAGCTCTGATTAGACCCCTAACCCGGGAACCTCCATATGCCACAGGTGTGGCCTTAAAAAAAAAAAGCAATAAATAAAATTAAAAAATTTTGCATTTTCCCTCACTGGTGCAGTTAGTTGAGCATCTTTTCACTTGGTATTTATTGGCCATTCTCTGTGAACTATTTGTAACCTTTGCCTAGTTTTCCTTACAGAGTTGTTTGTCTTTTCCCTATTAAATTGTAGGAGTTAGTAGTTACCCTTGTGGCTCAGCGGAAACGAATATGACTAGCATCCATGAGGATGAAGGTTCAATCCCTGTTCTCGGTCAGTGGGTTGGGTATCTGGCGTTGCCGTGAGCTGTGGTGTAGGTCGCAGATGCGGCTTGGATCCTGAAGCTGCTTTGGCGGTGGTGTAGGCTACAGCTCCAATTTGACTCCTAGCCTGGGAACCTCCGTATGTTATGGGTGCAGCTCTAAAAAGACAAAAATAAATAAATGGTAGGTGTTTTTTATATATCCGAATATTAACCCTCTGTCTATTAGTTATATTGCTGATATTTCTCCATGGTATGTAACATGTTTATGACTTGTTTAATCATACATAAGTTTTAAATGTTTTTATAGCCAGTTGATATATTTATATCTGTCTTCTATTTTGTTGTTTTGGAAGACCTTTATTTATCCATGGAAATAACTGTATTAATTTTTTTCTCATTCTGTTATAGTGCTTTCCATTTTGGTCTTTAACCTACCTTAAACTCATTTCCTTCTCAAAACTTTTACATTTCTTTTATCTGGAACTCTTCCTCCAGTTCTTCCTATGGCTGACACCTTTGGGGCTCAGTCCAAATATTACTTCTTCAAAGAGGCCTTCTCTGACCATCTGAAACTAAATTAATCCCCCATTCTCCATTGGGATGTACCTACTGCATTACATTTATTTATTTATCTACCTGTCTACTCATTTATTTATTTAGCCATGCCTGCGGCATGTGGAAGTTCCTGGGCCGGGGGTCCAACCTGTGCCACAGCAGTGACAATGCCAGATCCTTAACTGCTAGATCACCAGAGAACTCCCTACCTTGATTTATTTTCTTCATAGTTCACCTGTTTCTGAAGTTATCCAATTTATTTATCTTTTTGTTCATGGTCTCCCCTTAGATTGGGAACTCCATGACAGTAGGGATTTTTTTTTCTTATTTTCCAGCTTCTAGAATACACTTGGAGTTTATTATAGTGAAATCGATATAAGTATAACTTAATTTTTTTCCAAAAGGATAGCTGATTGTCTCAATGCCAGGACTCCTTTTTCTTTTCTTTTTTTTTTTTTGTCTTTTTGCCTTTTATCTAGAGCCGCACCCGTGGCATATGGAGGTTCCCAGGCTAGGGGTCTAACAGGAGCTGTAGCTGCTGGCCTTCGCCACAGCCACAGCAACGCAGGATCCGAACCGCGTCTGCAACCTACACCACAGCTCACGGCAACGCCGGATCCTTAACCCACTGAGCAAGGCCAGGGATCGAACCCGCAACCTCACGGTTCTTAGTCGGATTCGTTAACCACTGAGCCACGACGGGAACTCCCAGGACTCCTTTTTCTAATGGAGAATTATTTCAGTCATTCTGTTTTTCTACTCCTACTAATTATTGAGTGAGTCAAAGATGGTTATGATTATTATGCAGCACAGTGGCTCTCAACCCTGTGGTGTATTGGAAACATACTTGGAGATTTTTTTTTTAATTTAGATACAGAGTGTGTATTAATTTCCTAGGGCTGCCACAACAAACTACCACAGATTCAGTGGCTTAAAACAACAAAAATTTTTTGTTTCAGTTCTGGAGGCTAGAAGTTTGGAATCAAAGTGTTGTCAGGCCATGTTTTTTTTTTTTTTTGCCTTTGTCATTTTAGGGCCGCACCCGTGGCATGTGGAGGTTCCCAGGCTAGGGGTTGAATCGGAGCTGTAGCCACTGGCCTACGCCGCAGCTACAGCAACGCAGGATCTGAGCCGCGTCTGCAACCTACACCACAGCTCACGGCAGCGCCAGATCCTTAACCCACTGCGCAAGGCCAGGGATCGAACCCGCAACCTCATGGTTCCTAGTCGGATTCATTAACTACTGCGCCACGATGGGAACTCCAGGCCATGTTTTTGTTTGTTCGTTTTTGTTTTGGCTGCGCCCACAGCAAACAAAAGTTCTGGAGCTACAGCAGTGAGCCAAGCCACAGCAGTGATTAACACCAGATCCTTAACCACTAGGCCACCAGGAAACTCCTAGGCCATGCTCACTCTGAAGGCCCTAGTGGAGCATCCTTCCTTGCCTCTTTCAGCTTCTGGTGATTGCAATTCTTGATATTCCTTGACTTGTATATGTATCACTCTGCCTCCAGTGTCACATGCTGTTCTCCTTATGTGCCTGAATTTCTCTCTTCTTATAAAGACCACAGACATTGGGCTAAGGTCCACCCTAATGTAATTTGACCTCATTTTAACATGTTTATATCAGCAAAGACCGTATTTCCAAATAAGGTTATAATCACAGGTTCTAGGTGGACATGAATTATGAGAGGACACTATTCAACTCAGTACAGAGTGTCACATTTTAAAAAAATGTGTTTTGGAGTTCCCATAGTGGCCCAGCAGAAATGAATCCATCTAGGAACCATGAGGTTGCGGGTTCGATCCCTGGCATCGCTCAGTGGGTTAAGGATCTGGCGTTGCCATGACCGGTGGTGTAGGTCACAGTCCGGCGTTGCTGTGGCTCTGGCGTAGGCCGGCGACTACAGCTCCTATTGGACCCCTAGCCTGGGAACCTCCATATGCCGCGGTTGTGGCCCTAAAAAGACAAAAAAAAAAAATGTGTTTTGCTAGGTCTGGAGTGGAGGCCAAGCATTCTTAACCTTTAAAAACTTTGTAGACTTGAGGAGTTCCCGTCGTGTCTCAGTGGTTAACGAACCATGAGGTTGCGGGTTCGATCCCTGGCCTCGCTCAGTGGGTTAAGGATCCGGCGTTGCTGTGAGCTGTGGTGTAAGTCACAGATGCGGCTCAGATCCCACATTGCTGTGGCTGTGGTGTAGGCCAGCGGCTACAGCTCTGATTAGACCCCTAGCCTGGGAACCTCCGTATGCCATGGGTGTGGCCCTAGAAAAGACCCCCCCCCAAAAAAAAACTTTATAGACTTGATAAATGACATAAACGTTCACCTGAAAGGTGGACATGGGGGAGGGCCCTTTTAAAGCAGAATCCCCAAATTAGATGCCAATGAAGTGATGAAATTTTACTGCATAAAAGTTAAAAGCTTTGTGAGGCAAAATAATAATAATAATTCCATAAACAAATTCAAAAGACCAACAAAGCTGGGAAAACATATTTGTATCATACATGATAAAAGCCTAATTTCTTTAATTTACAATGACTTTAGAAGAATTAATATGAAAAAGACAAAACCCAATAGTAAAATGAGCTAAGTAATTTACAGAGAAAGAAATACACACATCAAAGGGATTTGAAAAGATGTTCAACCTTATCCATGATTATAGGCATAAAAATCAAAACAATAAAATACCTGAGTTCCTGCTGTGGCAGAGTAGATTAAAGATCCAACTGCAGCATCTTGGGTTACTGTGGAGGCATAGGTTTGATCCCCAGCCCAAGTGGCATAGGTTGCTGCTCGGATTCAGTCCTTGGCTTGGGAACTTCCATATGCCACGGGTGTGGCCATTAAAACAAACAAACAAACAAACAAACAAACAAACAAAATAATAAAATACCATTTTCACCTATCAGATTGGGAAATGTTTAAAGTTTGATTATATGTAGAGCAAGTGAGGATATGAAGAAATACTATATACTTTCTTACACTGCTGGTGGGACTGAAGTACAAATTTTTTCAGGTATAATTTAGCAGTAGATACAAAATAGGAATGCACGTATTCTTTGAATGTTGTGGGTTTTGCTAGTGCCTTCTCAGCAATCATTCCCCATTTTTCCCTTCCCAACAATTTGTAGATTTCTATTTGTGTATCTGTTCTTCCCACTCATAGCCCATGTATCTTGGGGTAAACAGATCCTACTCCCAGTTCTTGTGACAACAGACATTTTTTGTTCAGGGAGGATTTGTGACCTAAGCAAGCCAATTAGGGGTAACTTGGGAATCCTGCTCACTTGGAATGTTGGGTCAGAATTTTCTCTTCTCTGCTGTATTTAAAGGAAGAGACTCAAAGCCTCCATATTCACTGGCAGCAATCTTGTGGCCACCTTGGCTAAAGCACTGGTTCTCAGCCTTTAGTTTGTATCAGAATCACCTAGTCTATTAAAACACAGATTGCTGATCTCTGCTCACAGAGTTTCAGATTCTATATGTCTGGGGTAGGAACCAAGAATTTCCTTTTCCAATAAGTTCCAATAAGATAGTGATGCTGCTGGTCCAGGGACCACATTTAGAAAACCACTTGGATAAAATAGGGACTGAAAAGCAGAAAACTTAAACTGGGTGGCTCTAGCTCTCCCTACTGCTGGAGCTGTGTTTTGTTACTTGTAACACAAAGCACCCTAACCAATATACTCAGCAGTCTTGCCACTAAAAATTTACACTATGTATGTACTTGCAAAAGTTTACCAAGATATATGTCTGTGGATGATCAGTACAGCATTGTTTGTAATAGTGAAAATTGGAAGCAATCAAAACACTTGTCAATAGAGAACTGATCCATCTGATGGAATCATCCATCTAGTGGAATACTATGTAGTGTTAAAAATTATGAAATATACAACAATAAATGCTGGAGAGGGTATGGAGAAAAGGGAAACCTCCTTCACTGTTGGTGGGAATGTAAATTGGTACAACCACTATGGAGGACAGTATGGAGGTTACTCAGAAAACTGAATATAGAACTACCATATGATCCAGCAGTCCCACTCCTGGGCCTACATCCAGAGAAAACCATAATTTGAAAAGCTGTATGCACCCCAATGTTCATTGTAGCACTATTTACAATAGCCAAGATGTGGAAGCAACCTAAATGTCCACCAACAGAGAACTGGATAAAGATGCTGAACATACATGCAATGGACTATTACTCAGCCATAAAAAAGTATGAAATAATGCCATTTGCAGCAACACAAATGGACCTAGAGATTATTATACTAAGTGAAGTAAGTCAAAGCAAGTATCATATAATATCACTTATATGTGGAATCTGAAAAACATTATACAAATGAACATATTTACAAAATAGAAACCGACTCAAAGACTTCAAAAACAAACTTATGGTTACCAAAGGGGGGAAGAATAAATTAGGAGTTTGGAATTAACATATACACAATACTATATATATAATTTATAATCAATAAGGACCTACTAAATAGCACAGGGAACTCTACTCAGTATTGTGTAATAACCTATATGGGAAAAGAATCTGCAAAAGCATTGATAATTGTATAACTGAATCACTTTGCTGTACAACTGAAAATAACACAACACTGTAAATCAACTATACTTCAATAAAAAATTAAAATTTTACATTCATGAAATACTCTGTACGTGCTCACAGAAAAATATTTCTATGATATCTCAAGTATAAAAAATCATGATGACTAAAAAGGAGTACTGTATACTTTTTTTTTTTCTTTTACAACCGCACCCAGGGCATATGGAAGTTCCTGGGCCAGGGGTTGAATACAGGCTGCAGCTTCGACCTATGCCACAGCTGTGGCAATGCCAGGTCCAGTTAACCAGTGTACAGCAGTGGGAATTCCAAGTAATGTATACTTTTTAAACAAAAAAATAAACAGATATGCAGATATATGCTTAATTATTTCCTGGAAGGTTAATTCTGATTAAGAATGGCTGTATTTGAGAAAAGGGGTTGGAATTGAGGTGGTGCTAGAGGTTTTGCAGTCTTCATTTTGTACATTTTTATTGTTTGAGTTATCTTAACCTTAGGTAAATTTTCCTTTTTTTTCAAAAAAAATATCATTTGAAGTTACCTGGGCAACGGAGAGGCCAATTTTTTTGTCTTTTGTCTTTTTAGGGCTGCACCCACAGCATATGGAGGTTCCCAGGCTAGAGGTCGAATCAGAGCTACAACTGCCAGCCTATGCCTTAGCCACAGCAACGCCAGACCCGAGCCGCGTCTGCGACCTACACCACAGCTCATGGCAATGCCAGATCCTTAACCCACCGAGCGAGGCCTGGGATCGAACCCGCAACTTCATAATTCCTAGTCGGATTTGTTTCCATTGCACCACGACAGGAACTCCAGGGATAGGCCAATTTTAATTTCCTTATTTGTGTTTCTATACTGAAGAAACAACTAATAAATGTTAGTTTTTAAACAATTAAATTATGAAATGGTGAATGGAAAATTAAAGACTTCTGATGTACAGCCAGGCTTGAGTGCCACCAACATGGTGCATAAGTTATAAACTGATGTGTACTTATTCCTATCCAGATTGAGGCTTAACTAGGGTGCTGCTTATACTTTAATGTGCATATGAATTATCTAGGGATCTTGTTAAAATGCAGATTCTGATTGAATAGAGCTGAGGTGGGACCCAATATTCTGCATTTCTAATAAGCTCCCAAGTGATGCTAATGTTGCTGGACTACTGATCACACTTTAAGAGCAAGAAAAAAGAGGAAAACAGGAAAAAGAAGAAGGAAGAGAGGGCAGGACCATGAAGATGGAGAGGAAGGGGCAGATATGAGACACCGCATAATGACTGGGCAAAGAGAATGAGAAGAGTCTGAGGTTTCTGGCCTGGGTGATAGGAGGATGGTAGTAACATTAACCAGAAATAGAGGAATCAAGTTGGAGGAGGAGGAGGTCTAGGAAATGATGAAGGAATGTGAGCAAGACTTCACACTTAAACATTGAATTGTGATTTTTTTGGGACAGTATTATGTGGACTTGTCCAGCAGACCATTTGAACTCTGACTCTGCTCAGTAGAATTCATATAGAGGTAGCTTTGGGAGTCATCTGTGTGAAGGTAAGAGCTGCCATGGGATTGGGTGAAACTGATCAGGGAGAAAGAATAGTGAGAGGATGGCTGATAACAGAAACTCTAAGAAAGGCTAATCTTAGGAGACAAGCTAAGAAGGAAATGAAGAAGTAATTGAAGAAGCAGTATAGAAGACTAAGTATCTTGGAAAGGCCTTCCTACTATATAACAGCTAGATCCTGCATAAAAAATAATTTTTATTGTATTGCTAGATGTTAGAAACTTCTGTATAATAAACCATCCCAATATTCAATAGCTTGAAACCAAAGCATTTATGATTGCCCATGAGTCTATGGGTGTTGATGCTCTGTTGATCTGTACTAGACTTGGCTGATCTTGGCTGGGCTCATTCATATATCTTCGATCAGCTGGTGGGTTAGTTGGGGGCTGACAGGTCTAGGCTGGTCTGGCTGGTTACAGCTAAACAAATGGGTCTCTCATCGTCCATTATAGGCCAGGTTCATTCCCATGGTAATTCTAGGGGTCCAAGAGAGTGAACAGAAGTATGCAAGGCTTAGAACTAACAATATCAATTCTGCAACCATCTGTTTACCAAAGCCAAACATAAGACTAGTCTAGATTTGAAGGATGGAGTAATAGGTGCATTCTCTTAATGGGAAGAGCTGCAAAAAGTGTAGATACAGAGATGTGAACAACTGTGGCCATTTTTGTTATCAATTTATCATGCTATATTTATCAGAAGTAAAAGGAGTTTTTGGAGTTCCCATCGTGGCACAGCAGAAATGAATCTGACTAGGAACCATGAAGTTGCAGGTTCGAGCCTTGGCCTCGCTCAGTGGGTTAAGGATCCGGCATTGCTGTGAGCTGTGGTGTAGGTCGCAGATGCGGCTCAGATCCTGCATTGCTGTGGCTGTGCCATAGGCCGGGCAGCTGTAGTTCCGATTTGACCCCTAGCCTGGAACTTCCACATGCTGCAGGTGCGACCTAAAAAATTAAAAATATAAGAGCAAGCAAAAATAAAGCAAGCAACCAAACAGTCAAAGCCATGACAACAATATTAACAAACCCCAGTGACCTTCTAGGGAGAGCAGAGCACTTGAGGACACTTCCAAAAATTGAACAGATGTAGTTCTTTGGAAAATTGAGGTGCCATTACTGGAAGAAACAAGGAATGGCTGATGATCAGATAGGAAAACAAATAGACATCTGCCTTAGAATCCAAGAGTCATCAGAACATTCTAGAAATACTTTACATTGACATGGAACAATCTTAGTCTTTCTGGTCCTTGAACCTAGTATGCACATGAGGCAATTTTAGGAGTTTAAGCTTGGACTCAAAACCAGCATCACAACTGTCTCTTTCTTAATGTATTGAAATACATTAAGTTATTCTCACAAATACCTGTAAGGGAGATGAGGCAGGCATTAGTATTCCCATTTAATATGATTTAAAAAATAATTTTTGGAGTTCTCTTGTGGTGCAGTGGGTTAAGGATCTGGTGTTGTCACTGAAGCAACTTGGGTTGCTACCGTGGCATGGGTTTGATCCCCAGCCGAGGAACTTCCACATGCCATGGGTGCGGCCAAAAAATTTTTGCCACTATCTTATAAAAGTGAGCTTTTGTATGCCTTAGGTCCAAGCAATAGACACATGCACAAATATTCACAGCAACAATAGAAATAAGTCATATTTCCACTGGTCAGAGAATAGGTAGGTAAATTGTTATATATTTCCACAATGGAATACTATACAGAAGTGAAAACAAATTAACTGTAACTACAGCAGCAACATGTTTGAGTCTTAGAGAAATCAAGTTGGGTGAGAAAAGGAAGCTGCAGAAGACTATATAAAAATAACATTTTTGTAAAATTAAAAAGCAAGTACAACCTCACTATATATTGTTCAGGAATAATTATGTATGTGATATAACTCAAAAGAAACCAAAGGGAAGCTCCTTTGCATATAGCAGGTTAAGGATCCAGCATTGTCACTGCAGTGGCTTGGGTTGCTGCTGTGGAACAGGTTCCATCCCTGGCCTGGGAACTTCCCTATGCTGTGGACACAAGCAACCAACCAAACAATAACATACAATAATGAAAATTTATTTCTAAATAAATTTTAAAAATGAAACCAAGAGAATGAACACTAAAACTCAAGGTTACCTCTGGAGAAGGCAGAGAGATGGGATAGTTCGTAGGTTGGGCAGTGGGTTCGTGAGTGTTTTTTTTTTTTTTTTTTAACTTTGTTTAGGGTTGCACCCAGGGCATATGGAGGCTCCCAGGCTAGAGGATGAATGGGAGCTATAGCTTTTGGCCTACCACAGCAACGTGGGATGCAAGCCACATCTGCGATCTACACCGCAGCTCGTGGCAATGCCAGATCCTTAACCCACTGGGCGAGGCCAGGGATTGAACACGCATCCTCATGGATACTAGTTGGATTCGTTTCTGCTGAGCCACAATGCGAACTGCATGAGTGTTCATAGTTTACTATCGAATTTCATAACATATGTTACATATATCCTTTTGTGTTTGTCAAATAGTACATACTTTCTTAAAAGTATCAAAAAAGGAAGGAAACAGCAGAGAAGTGTCAGGGTAGCCACTGAGCTTTAGGAAATGGGTTATGTTTCAGTGTCAATTACCATGGAAATCCTCAGCACTATGTCTGTATGAAAACCCTGGACTTGGAGTTCTCGCCGTGGCTCAGTGGTTAACGAATCCGACTAGGAACCATGAGGTTGTGGGTTCGATTCCTGGCCTTGCTCAGTGGGTTAAGGATCTGTCGTTGCTGTGAGCTGTGGTGTAGATTGCAGACGCGGCTCGGATCCCGCGTTGCTGTGGCTGTGGCGATTAGACCCGTAGCCTGGGAACCTCCGTATGCTGCGAGTGCGGCACTAGGAAAAAAAAAAAAAAAAAGAAGAAAACCCTGGGCTTGATAAAGGCGAGCACACTAGTCACCTTTGGAAGCAGCCACATTCAACTGGGAAGGGCTGATGACAGATTATAGGCTAGAAAGGACACATCTTTCATCTACTGCCATCTCCCTCCCTCCCCCTGCCAAGCCCATGACAACAGCTAATATTTGTTGAGGCTGCATTTTATGCCAAGCACCTTACATACACTATGTCATTTAATCCTCACAACCACCCTCACAGGGTGGACTAGGGGAGCTAAACTCAATGCTTGTGTTACCACCAGACTATATCCACTTCAGCCCACATGCAGAGAATTCCCATGACACTAGAATGGGAATGAGTGCTTCACTATTCCACTCCGAGTTTTAGGTATAGTGACTCAAGTGGTTATGTAATGGCAACAGGCCAAAAGGTGATGAATCAAATCTACCCAGAAATGGGTCATTTCTCCGTGTGATGCTATTATTGCAACTCACCAAACTTACCTCTCCCTTGTTCCTGGCACATGGTAGAATTGTACTTTTCTACCCCTATGAAATTAGGTGCAACCATGTGGGCTTTTTGGGCAATGAAAAGAGTGGAGTAATGTGTGACACTTTAAGTTTTAGGAGTCAGCGGGTATTTTGGTCACGTTCTTTCCCCACTACATGATGGGTCTTCTGTTGGTTTGCATTCTCAAGTGATTTTTGGACAAACAGAGCTCCCCTGCCAATCCATGTTGGACATAATAAGAAAGAAGCATACCTTTATTATGTGAGATTTTGGGCTTATTATTGGAGGAAAACATAGCCTATCATGACTGATATACTCCCCTTTTCTAGAGTTAGAGATTATGAATGTATAAGGACTGAATAATAAAGTGAAAAAATACTTTTTATGTTTTGAGGGCCTCACCCATGGCATATGGAAGTTCCCAGGATAGGAGTCAAATTGGAGCTACAGCTGCTGGCCTATGCCACAGCCACCGCAATGTGGGATCTGAACCACATCTGCGAACTACACCACAGTTCATGGCAATGCCAGATCCTTAACCCACTGAGTGAGGCCCAAGGATCAAACATGAGTCCTCATGGATAGTAGTTGGGTTCATAACCACTGAGCCATGATGGGAACTCCAAAGTGAGAAAAAAAAAAAAAAATATATATATAGTTCCTTTTTTAGGGCCGCACCCGTGGCATATGAAAGTTCCCAGGCTAGGGGTCGACTTGGAGCTGAAGCTGCCAGCCTAAGCCACAGCCACAGCCACGCCAGATCCAAGCTGCATCTGCAACCTACACTGCAGCTCATGGCAACACTGGATCCTTAACCCACTGAGTGAGGCCAGGGATTGAACCTGCGTCCTCATGGATCCTAGTCAGGTTCGTTACCACTGAGCCATAATGGGAATTCCCCCCAAGTGAAAGTATTTTAAATGTATAAAATGCCTAGAACTCTATCTGGCATGTAGTGAGCCCCCCGTAAATTCCTTTTTGCACCTGCCCTTAATAAATGACCACAGAATTTTCATATTTCTCACACACAAATAAAGACTAGTTGTAGAAGTTATAAATAGAAAACAATGTCCCAGGTTCACATTATTCCTAATGTTTGAGATTTTAGATAGTTTCATTCTTGGTCATTTTCTCTCGCATGAAAAAATACAATTTGCCTGGCTTAGGTCCTATACCCATCCCTGCACTGGGGGAGGTGAAGCCATGTGACTGATGGTCAACCTTACTTTTATCCCAAGATAGGGAGGAGGAGTTGCCCAAAGGAAAAAAAAAAACCCTGGATTTAACTGCTGCCAAAAAGAGGAAGGAATGCCGAGCAGGTGGAAGTAAGTTATCTACTCAGTCAAAACAAACTTATGATTTAGAACCCTGGTTTTATCACTTATTAGCTGTGTGTGAACTTGGGTACCACGGAACCAGTTTGCTCATATGTAAAGTGAGGACAGTACTTACTTTGCAGAGTGGTGTGAGGCTTAGAAAGAATGTATAAGAGCCTAGTACTACTATGCTTGGTACCTCAATAAACAGTAACTTTTAAAAGCCAAATGCTAAAGATTTCCCATCATTAAATTCTGAGTCCCAACATCCTAAGATCAAAGGCTAGAAAAGACATCATAGCCATAATAAACCAAATATAAAACAAACTATGTTACAAATAATAGTTTTCATTTAAGGCTAAGTGTTTACAAGTTTCAGTAACCTCTAATGCTTGCCTTTAGGCTCACCTATTTCCTTTTGTAATCTGTACACACAAGGCACAGAGCAGTCAGGGCCAAGCCCAGTCAGCATCACTCAGCAGAAGCAGTAAGGTAAGAAGAATGCCTAAAGTCCTAGCTTCAGACTCTGCTCTGGGCATCAGTCTATTGCTCAAAGATGACTCATTTTTGCTCAGAAATGAGTTCATTTTTTTTTCAGAGCCCCATTTAAAAGCACATTTAAATGAATACCATTCTGTAATAAACGTTCATATTCAATCTTCTTGTGTTTTTGCCACCAATATGTCCTCTGACTTAGAAATCTGCAGTCTGCTTTGCACCAGGGAACATTTTTAAGGTATTATAACAGTCCTTGATTTGGTCATCAAACATTTCTAAGTGCATGCTGGGTAGTAGATGCCAAGAAGACAGAGATGGTCAAGTTTACATCTACTGGCAGAGATGCAGCGAAAGGCTATACGGACTGGCTGTGATGACTTTGTACAGGGATCCCTAGCAAGAGATCAAGAAAATAATTACAAAGATATGAGTCTTTACAGGGATCCCTAGCAAGAGATCAAGAAAACAATTACAAAGATATGAGCTAATCTTGGGGCGGGGGGGGGGGGTGAGACTGCACTAGAGACAAGGGGACACAGGCATTCTAGGCAATGGTATAAGCAAACAAGAAGAAATGGATATTAACAGCCAAATGTGGATAGGGTGTGCTTTAGTGTTGCTAGAGTGAGTTGAGGTGGTAATGAAATGAAGCTAGAGAAGTGGTCAAGGCCCAGATCATGAAAGTACCATGGAAATGGGCATGCAGCATGTTAGAAGAACAGATTCCTCTGGAAGCTGATAAGCATGGTGGATTAAAGCAGTGGTTCTTAATGTCTCTTAGGTCACAACTTCTTTAAATAACTGAAAAACATATGGGCCCTTTCACTGGGAAAAGATACATACACTTTGACACAAAATTTGCTCACAATTGCCTTGTTAGGAGTGAGACAGGAAAGCAACTGCAACAATTCAGGTGAGATATAAGGAGGTCTGAACTAAGTAGCAGGAAGTGGGGATAGAAAAGAGACAGATAGGAGAAACAGAAAGATGACTGAGTGTTACCAAACATCTTGTCAAGAGTTGGATTTGAGAAATGAGGGAAAGGCATACATCAAGGATAACTCCTAGGTTGGTGTGTGGTGTAGACAATTGAGTAAAAGGTAGTGTCATTCAGGGAGAGGAGCAGGTTTCAGAAGAGGATGAGTTCAGTGTGGGAAATGTCAAGTCAAAAGTACCATTAGAACATCCAAATAAAGAAGTTCAGCAGGAAGCTAAATATGCCCTTCCTTTTGATGACTCTTGTACTGGCTCTCTTGCCCTGATATTCAACTACAAATAGGCTCCTAAATCTCTGTGCAACACTTCTAAGTTGAGAAAAGTATATCCCCCATTTGCAGAAAGGAGTCCAGAAATGGGAGAAGAAATTAAACTTCACACACCCAAAATTATTTCAAATTTTTTTTTACTAAAAGAATAGATTTTTATTAAGCACTGTAAGTTTCTTTCCATCAGCATTAACAGAACAACAAACCAATTTCCATCACAGAACAACTCCTGAGACATTTTCATTCCTTTCTGAAACACTTTCCTTAACTCCTGCAGTTTCCCCTAGGAAGCATCCATTCAAACTTACATTAATAAACTATGGAGCTTTTGTGGTGAGGTGGGCCAAAAAGGCAGGGAATTTGGAAGAGAAATACACATTATCCATCCACTAAACACACTGTCAAGAGCACAGAAGAAGAGATATTAACACAGGAAAAAACAATGAAAGAATTTCTTACTTTTGTCAATAACATCATTTATCAGGGAGCACTAAAAAAAAAAATCAATGACTCCTTGTAATTAAAGGTTTTTTTTTTTAAACCTAGTATGTTATTCTAAAAATAGAATAGAATAGAACAAAATAAAAGGTGAAGGGGAAGTGTCTTCTGGGAAGTAAATAAAATGAAGTCATCAGATTTGGCAGGGTTATGAGAGATTAATAAAATCTGAAATATTTGTTTCATTTACATGAAAATTCACTAGTCATTAGTTACTACCAACACGGACAAAAAGAGCATCTATAAAAGTACAAGGGCAATGTCGAAAGCTGCAGTGGGCACCCTAGCACAGGGGGTATTTTGTTTCGCTTTTACCTTGGAAAAGATGGTTTTGTAAAAACATGAAGTTATCTTCTTAGAACATCAAAATAACCTCTGACAATACTGAAGATAATTAGCAGTAATAGGGGAATAGGTGCACTGAGCTCTACCCGCACCACAGCAGACTACTGCAAAAAGCCAAGGGAAAAGAAAATGGAAAGTCAAATAAAAGAAGATGCCAAAGTCACAAGAGGGAGAAAAATATAGGGTGACACAACAATGGAACAGTGAAAACTTACCCCCCCCAAACCCCAAGCATATTTAGGAAATATGCATCAGGAAGTGAACAAGTATAATGATTAAACTTTAGTAGAATTACACTAACTACTTTAAACTGTGGTCTACTTGTATTGTCATTTCAAAGTGGGGTGGGGGAGTCTTAAGAGGCTGAAAGGGTAGCACTGACATGCCCACAGGTGCCTTCTAAGGTTCCAGTGGACTAGATCGCTATAACCAAACAGTTACTTCCACATTCTTTCTACCCTACATAAGCATTCCTCCCCCCCACCCCCCTCCTTAAACACCCTCCCTAATGCTTTATCTGGCTGTTTTTCTCAGTGACTAAAAGCAAGTTAATGTGACTTGGCCAATGATGCCAGAAAATCAAGATGGAGACAAAAAATCAAATGTCACTAGCCAAAGCAAGTGTCATTTCTTGAGCTTTAAAGTCTACCCAAAGTCCTACTGGCTCAGAGTGAAAATGATACAAGTGAGCAGAAGTTTGTCAGGCCTGGTCCAGACTAGACTGGCCACTGAATAATCAGGGTGGGAGTTATACGCTGACCCCCAAGACACACCAGCAGTAATCAAGAACCGCAAGCCCTTGGAGATCAGAGGCTATAGACATCCAGGGTGCTTTTGCTCGTGGCCCTACAAGGTAAAGGGGTCATTTCTGTGGGTTCCTATATGACATATGACATTGTTCAAGAGAGGCCACATCATATTCAGAAATCGAACCTCAAGTGAAGGATGACAGTCTCTTTAAGTGGTATTCACAGCAAAGATCAGACTCACTTTCCCTAATTTGAAAGAAATTAGAAAAAGGTAATCCTGCTATTAGAAAAAGTTAATCTCCTAGTAATAAACCTCAGTCTCTTTTGGCTTCTAAATTGTATGTATTGGCAGAGAAATTAAAATATAGGAATATGACCGTTTATGGTTCTTTCTTGTAACCTTCCAAATCCAGAATGCTGAAATCAAATAAAAATCAAAGTTGGAAGTGAGCTACTTGTTTCATCCTGGGACAGGCTAGGAGAAAGTGGAGGTATGTGAAAGGGAGAAAAGCAAGCCTTTCGGCAAACTAAAATCATCCCTGTCAAAGCAGCAATTTTACTTCTCACAGTGAATGCCTACAAAATAATAAATCTTAATGCTGTGAGAGTTAACAATACTGTTATGTGTCAAATAGATTCAATATTCACAGAAACATCAACCGAAGAAAATACCTTTCCATATAATTCCAAGTACTTCCTATTAGAAAATGTAGATAGATAGATAAGATAGATAGATAGATAAATAGAAATTTAATTTAATGCAGCTCAGTGATTCTGGTTACTTTTAGAGCTCCAAAGGATTCTTCCCTCTGTGGCTCCAGAGAGAAATTTCCAAGCCATTCAAGTTTTCTATTAAATCCCTCTGTTGCTGGAATATAGAAGTCCTAACCTTCAAGATGCTGTGCAAGTTTGGGCATGTTAAGAGAAGAAGGGTGAACAAACTAGGGGAGCCAATTCCATAGAAGAGGTTCTTGTACACTTTGTTCTTGGTTCTATCTGGCTGGGTGTGCACTCTTGTCATTCTGCTTTGGTCTATGTAAGAAGTGTCTGGGCAGGGGAGAGGCATTCGAGAGCTCCCTCCCCCCCGCAAATTGTGGGTTCTCTTAAACTGGGCCAGAATGGGATAAAACAGTCTTGAGACTGTCTTCAGTCTCATGATGATACTCATTGTAAGTGGGCAGTGAGCAAACAGCCTTCTGGTTGTCTGGGGAAAAAAAAAATCACCAAGGACCTGCTCTGGGATAAAGTGCATGGGGTTTTTCAAAAAGAGAGAGAACCCTGCTGGAAGTCTAGTCGGTTGTATTCCTGTAGAAATGGTACTTCTTGGGCAATAAAACAAAGCCCAAAAGGAGGTGTCCGAGGTTGGAAGCCTCAATTCTTGAATGAAGACACAATGCTAATTTGTTGCAAGCCATGTTCCCATCCCTCATACTTAAGCTGCTGAGGAGGGAAACTGGAAATGCAAGGTTGTCTCAAGAGTATCTCCAGCAAGGAGGAATAGCCTCTTTGCCCTGGGCAGATTCTGGCCTCACTTGGGGGCTGGGAACTTTTACGGAGTATCCCTAAAAGCCTGGGGCCAGAGCCCTCTGAAGTCTTCCTTGCACAGCAAATGAAAAGATCCAGTAGTCAAAATGTCAATGAATAAATGAAACAATCTAGGCATGTAAAATCAAATTGTCGATTTCCTCACACTTCCCTACCCGTCTTTCAGATTTAACTTTTTTTTTTTTTTTTTTTTTTGCCTTTTGTCATTTTATGGCCGCACCCGCGGCACGTGGAGGTTCCCAGGCTAGTGGTCTAATCGGAGCTGTGGCCACTGGCCTGCGCCACAGCCACAGCAACGCAGGATCCGAGCTGCGCCGGATTGTTAACCCACTGAGCAAGGCCAGGGATCGAACCCGCAACCTCATGGTTCCTAGTCGGATTCGTTAACCACTGCGCCACGACGGGAACTCCTCTACCCGTCTTTCAAATGTTAGTCCTCTCTCCTTCAGGGATTCAGGGCAATTGTAGCCTGAGGCCAGTTTGATCCTGGAGTTTCAGATGAGATTTCCTCCAAACTGGCTGCAAGCCCTGGTAATTACCTCCCATCTCCCTTTTCTCTCCCAATGAGGCTGCTCCTTCACAGGGAAATGCCCAACTCTTCCCAATCCTATTCCAACCTCCTGTTTTTACCATATGGGATGTGAGGACTCTGTTCAAGATTAAGCTTGTGACAATCAACTGCTTGTTGTTCTGAACAGGCAATCTCTGGAAAGTACTTTTTGTCTGCTTTAGAGAAGCCCATCTTTTCGTAATTGTGATGGGCTATGACTTAGTAAGGATTTTAAAATGTGGTCTTTTGAAACCCACCACTCCATAGCAGTGGAAGCATTTCTGGGAAGTTCAGTAAATCTTCTGGGACATCATCATGTATGTATGTGCGTGCATGTATATAAATATATATATACAAAACATATATTTATATTTATATATACATACACACATACATACATATTTATATATATAAAATATGTATAGATAAATAGATCTGTCTCTTTATATAAAGGGTATGTGTATGCATATAGATACACACATTCATATATACATCCACCCAAACATCCATACACAAACACACACACACACACACACACATGCACACACAGTCTTTTGAGTTCCCTTTCATACTCAATATCATTACATTGATTCCCACCCTTTCAGAGTGTGGGCAGCAGGGAGTGGGTGAACTGCACCACATCTTCTATTTTACAAACAATGCATTAGTTCAGAGGCAGGAAAAATCTGCCCAGTACTTTTCTGACTCACTTGAATCCCCCAGTACAAAGGCCATTGGTAGTTTTGTTTTTAAAGTGTATAAAATTAAAAAAAAATTAAAAAATTAAATAACCAATACTACCTGACTTCCCTGAAAAACATCTACCTATCTGATTGTCAGGCCAGAGCTAGAGGTGGTAGTACAAACTCCTGGCGTAGGTGAGTGGGGAGAAAGAGTTACAAGAGCGTGGATACTGATTATATATGAAGGCCCTCCTATTTTATAAAGAAAAAAGCAAGTTAGGAAGCCATAGACAGCTGTCTCCCCACCCCATGGGTTTTGTAAATGAGCATCATGATAGAGACTTAAAAAACAAAGCTGGAACTTTTCTATAGGGCCTTACGTAATGACACCTGATAGTCATTGCCTTAGTAGGTTCCCAGGGGAGGTAAAGAGAATACTGGCACTATATACTCAATTTGAGAATAAGAACTAGTCTTGTTGCCATTCATCTTTGATCAGAGCTTCCCTAGAAGCAGACCACTGAGTCTGGAAGCTCAGAAAAAGAGAGAGAAAGGGAAAAGATGGATACAATACAACATCCCATCCAAATTCTGGATAAAACTAGGGTAAGCATTTTATGTCCTCCTCTAACTTGGGCCTAAAATCAGAAAAGTATAGGTTTTCCCCTCTTTCTGATCTGGTGAAGCCATCTTCTGCTCGTTATTCCTCTTTCTGTTGTGCCACAGTTCCCAGCTTTTGCTCTCGTAAGCGGCTCTTCTCGCCATTCTTCACGGGGAAGTAGCGGTTACCATTATTACACACACTGCTGTCTCTGGATAAGGCACACTGTGATGGAGCTGGAAGATGATCATTCTTCTCTTCCTTGATCAATGTGCCATTGTTTCCATTTACCTGTAAGCGGGACCGACCTTGATGAGACTCCAGGGATTTAGAAACTCCATCTGAAGTGCTCTGTCAAAAACAGAGATATTCAGTAGAAAGGGTAATCCCAAACTGGCTAATCCTCCAAACATGTTTATCAGCTAGCCTGCAGAAGGCTCAAAAAAGTAAACTGACTTGCCCAAGGTCACTGGTACGCCTAGACTTGTTCTTCAAGAACACCAGAAGCCTAAAGCTTGTTACCTTATAGTATACTCTGACACTGTCTGGAGAACTTAGGGTGACAACAAACGGATCTGACTCAAATCCAATGGCAATGATAACACAATAATGACACAGCTACCATTTACAAAGCTTTACAATATATATTTTTCAAATGACAAGAGAGACCCTAAGTGGAAGATATTATAATGCCCCATTTACAGATGAGGAAGCTGAGTCTCAGAAAGATTAAAGTAGCTTGCTCAATGAGACACTGAGAGAAAATGGTGGGGCAAGGATTCTACTCCAGGTTGGTCAGCCTCTGAAGTTTACTCTCTTTGCCACACAACACTGTCCAATGCTGATGACTGGATGTGTAAATGAAAAGAAAACAAATCGTAAGATCTATGTGCAATATTCCATAGAGTCTTTCATAGCTAAAAACAATCACCTGTTTTTTCTTTTAATGTCAGAAATGTAACTGCTCTTGAAATGCTAATAACATGAACTGCATTACCTTGCAGTGCAGTACTGGCTCTCAATGAATATTATTAGGGATAATAACAGCTTCTGATTACTAAATGGTTGGGAATTTTAGGTACTCTGATGGTGGTTTTACAGATAAAGACAAATGAGGCTCAAAAAAGTAAACTGACTTGCCCAAGGTCACTGGTACGCCTAGACTTGCATCCAAGTCTGTTTGATATAAAATGGAAATCTAATACCTGTTGAATTTGTGGTCAATTATAAATAATAACTACCAATTTTTATCGAGTACTTCCCATGTCCCAAGTTCAGTGTTAAATACGTTACATATATCATCTCATTTAATACTCATAACAACTCTGTGAGGTAGATACCAATTCTTCCATTTTAAACATAAGGAAACTAGGGCACAGAGAGGTTATGTAACTTGCCCAAGGTCTCAGAACTGGTAAGTGGCAGAGCCAGATTCAAAGCTAGATAATTGGCTCCAAAGCCTATAAAACATGGGGGCTACTTTGAAGTGTTTCTCAAGAACCTGGAAATAAGATGAAACTAGTAATGGATGGAATTCGCCATGGAAGGGAGTCAACAAAGAAATCAAAATGTAAAAAATAAGTGACTAAAGAATTTGAAAACACACAAAACTCCGCTGACCTAGGAATAATCTCAAGAAGGCTACAATGTAAGAAGATTTAATAGGCTGGAACAATTAATTATTTCAGACTTAGAAGAAAGGGCATCTGAACAGAAAAACGAGAGTCAGCCAGGCAATCAGCAACAGCTCTGTCTAGGAAAATGCCTTACTTAAAAACAAAGTCAATGTGAGGATTTTCTTTTGTTCGTTCTTTTTAAGGCCACACCTGTAGCATACGGAAGTTGCCAGTAGCTGCAGCAACCAGCCTACACCACAGCCACAGCAACATGGGATCCAAGCCACATCTTTGACCTATGCCACAGCTTGTGGCAACACTGGATCCTTAACCCACTGAGCAAGGCCAGGGATTGAACCCACATTCTCATGGATACTAGTTGGGTTCTTAACCTGCTGAGCTACAACAGGAACTCCAAGTTAAGAATTTTCTTGGCCAGGCTATCTCTAGAGTAGATAACCATACCCCCAGCAAGCTTAGCTAAGAGAAACTTAAGATCATCTACCACAGGTTCCTATAAGGATTCAGTGACATACTCCATGCAAAGCACTTAGAACATGCTGCTCCTTGCATGCTGTAAGGACTCAGTAAATGCTAGCTAATGATACTGTTCTGATTTCATGCCTACTGGCAAACTTCTAACATCATGGCCTCACTTGCAGCTTGCTTTTAGAGAGAAAAATCTCTAGTAGACATAGTTAAGAGCATACATACTACACTTAGTCAGGCCTGAGTCTGAATCTTGTCTCTAAAAATTAGAGTTGTTATACTCTATTGGAATTAGCACAGCACGGGGCTTTGGAATCAGCTCAGACTGCAATGTCAACTCTAATACTGACTTGATGGATAATTTTGAACAAGATACTTCATCCCTCTGCGCCTCAGTTTTCTCCTGTTTAAAATGGGAATAATAAATACCTCACATGTATTTATAACAGTGACTAGAAAAAAGCATATGATATATTGCAATAATTATTTCTTCTCACTGTAAATAAGTACTTTATCTTTCACTCTCTCCCTTCTCATCCCTCCCCCACTCCTTTAGCCCTATCTATAATAGCCATAGCTATTTTTGTGAGCTTGGTTAATCTGAGTAAACTACTGAAAGATGGGTCTACCCTTATGGTATCAAAAATATCATGTTTTTTAGACTGTATGCCTAATGATCAGATTCTAAATAATAGTGAATTCACCAAGGCTGTACTATCTTATGCAAGATTATCTAAATGACTAGTTTTCCTGCCTGGTGCAATCCCTTTTACTTTACTGAGCAGCTTCTGGAAAAAGCTGAAAAGTTTTGAAAAAATCCATAGTCATGGCTTTCTGGTTTTGGAGTACATTTCAAAATTCTTTGTGTGGGGAACTTACCATTCTAGTTCCATCTGAGGCTCAAAATAACATGAAAGCAAATTTGGATTCTTTGAGAAAACATTAGACAATGGGAGTTAACACGGATGCAATGAGGGCTGGCTATGTATAGGAGAGTAAGCTGGGATTGAGAACTGATGACAAAATTGCCTTGCAGGATGGTCTAGTCAGTGACCTTTGGTGAGGGTTAGAAACTGCATGTGAAATGTCTAATAGAGGGCTCGGGAGAAAGCAGACACTCAAGAAATGGTAGCTGCATAGAGAAACGCAGCAGCTTAAGTCCAGTACAAGATTTTATATCACAAGAGTAGGCCTTCATCTTGGGGAGGGGGGGTTGTCTACTGAAGGCCAGTGAGTTTAAGACCATTCTGAACAATTAAGAATAAGCACAATGGCAATACCCCTCCTCCTATTATTAGTAAATGAAAAAGCCCAATTTTCTAAACATCTCTGGTAACCCCTCAGAAATGCAGACATGCTATTAGCAATCCCACTGTTAACTTCACTTTAGCCCCTTTATGACAGCGTGTAGCACATGCCATGTATGCCAAGTGTAGGTCTTTAGGACACAGTACCTGGTTTCTATCTTGTGGCCTCACTTAGGGAAAAGGATATTTTGCAGCCCCGTGGGAACACCTAGACAGGTTTATCCCTCAGTAGACTATCAGAGAACAGGCAGATGAAATCAAATGCCAGGAGAAGCTATTAAAGCTTCCAGGTTTCCATGCCTGATCTGATCTCTTGGGAAAAAAAAAAAAGACGAGAGATATCAAGCAGAGGCTAGATTATCTCAAAAAGGTACTTACTTGTTTATTTCCTTTTTTATGTCCTTTGGATCCTCTACCAGTCTGTTCTTTTCCATGCCTTTAGAAAGTGGGGGGGGGAAATTATCATGAGGAACATATAAAACCCGTACCTCCATTTTCACTTAGTTTACTAATCACCTCCTCTAGTAAGTTTAACTTGATTAAGTTAGATGTCCCCCCCCACCCCGTGTTACCAGTGTAAACCTCTATCTCTGTCAATTCTATGTTATACCGAATTGTCTGTGTCCCAAGTTCTCCTATAGGGCAAAACTTTTTTAGCAAGGCTGGGCATTTATTATATGTTTCCTGAACCCAACTAAAAACTGGCTTTAAAAATAGAAAGTTAGTTAATTCCTCTTACCTTAATAGAAGAATTCAATAGCTGGGCATTTTCCCAAGAGAACCTTGACTGACACTAGCTTATACCAACCTATTCAAATACATACCCTTTCCCTGGCCCACCGACAGAAACCACTTGCATGCCAAAGGAGCCCCGGCCCCTGGAGGATCTGCTGCCAGCCCAATGGCCTACAACCATTCCAGCAATCTCCAGTTTTCCTCCTTGGGGTGGGATTGGATGGAGACCTGGAAAGAAAGGAAGAAAGGCAGTGGTGAAAGGTAAATGCAAGTTAGGATAAGAGGTGGAACAAAAGATCTATAACCCACCTACTCTGCTTATTTCCATTTCTCTGTGATAAAAAGACTGAAGTGTTTCCTCATGGCGCAGTGGACTAAGGGTCTGGTGTTGTCACTGCAGCGGCCCGGGTTACTACTGTGGCGTGGGTTCAATCCCTGGCCTGGGAACTTCCATATGCCTCAGACGTGGCCAAAAAAAAAAAAAAAAAAAGACTCTGAAAACAACAAAGGGTTATGGTGAAGGCAAATTTCAAGACAGGGAGTTGAAGACCTGTACACAACCACTTTAACAAGTGGAGCGTGCCTGATTTATTTCGAAACTACAGAGCATGGCACACAGTAGGCATTCAATATTTGTGGAGAAGAGAATGAGGTCTTAAAATCTAACTACTGGAGGGAGTTCCTTTCGTGGCTCAGTGGTTAACGAATCCAACTAAGAACCATGAGGTTGCGGGTTCGATCCCTGGCCTTGCTCAGTGGGTTAAGGATCCGGCGTTGCCGTAAGCTGTGGTGAAGTTTGCACACGCGGCTTGGATCCTGCGTTGCTATGGCTGTGGCGAAGGCCGGCAGCTATAGCTCCTGTTAGACCCCTAGCCTGGGACCTCCATATGCCGCGGGTACGGCTCTACATAAAGGCAAAAAGACAACAACAAAATAAAATATAACTACTGGAAAGTTATAGGCCAAAAACCACTTCTGATTCAAATACATGTCACTACACATTGGAGGATTGGTCAAACAACCAAACAAAACTGAAAATAATGAAACTAAACTAACAGTAATTTATAGTTGAAAAGGAAGCACAGTTGAAAACCAGAACCAACTCAACACAAGATAGCATATCTCCTTAAAACAGGAAATTCCAACTCCGTGTGTGTGAGCTCACAGTAGAGCCCTATAATTTGGCACAAAAAGAAGCCTTCATAGAATACAGAATCCTAGTAAACCTTTAATTTCAGTTAATGGAAAAACCCCAAATATTTCTAACCCTTCACTCACTCAGTAGGCCGTTAGCAAAGATTCCTTCATTTATACAAAGATGGGAGACTTAAGGAACTAGGGTGCTGGCTAATCCTAAGAGGGCAAGAAAGACTTGCATTTGGCCCTTCAGGAGGCAGGAGGCTTCTCATGAACCACCAGAACCACCAGTTAAATGGAGACAAAGCGTCATTGGGAGCTGGAGCAATGGTGAGAACCTCCTGAGAACAGAGCCTTAATTAAGGCTATCTTCTGAGACACAATAAAATCAAACTGCAAAGAATGAGAGCAGTCATCTGTAAAGACACCTTCAAAGGATGGAATGAATGGCTGCCTCCCTGGTTTGTTAAGACTTGATCATTACCTGACTGAACAGATCACACATTCACAGTGCTCATCTAAGCATAGCCTTGAGCCAAATATCCATGCTGAATTTGGTAACCCTAAATTCAAGAAAAACTTTAATTTCCAGCTTGATAATTTTTAAAGTAACAACCAATACACAAACAACACTTCAACTATAGCAGTGGATACTCTCACCTGATCACAAAATCTTGATATTTCATCCTAAAACGTTCTCATTAAAATGTCCTGTTTCTGGAGTTCCCATTGTGGCTCAGCGGAAACGAATCTGACTAGTATCTATGAGGACACAGGTTCAAAACCTGGCCTCGCTCAGTGAGTTAAGGATCCGGCGTTGCCATGAGCTGTGGTATAGGTCACAGACACGGCTTGGATCTTGTGTTGCTGTGGCTGTGGTGTATGTCTGCAGTTACAGTTCTGATTCAACCCCTAGCCTGGGAACCTCCATATACCACAGGTGCGGCCCTAAAAAAAAAAATCCTGTTTCATTAGGGGACAGGTTGTTCAAATGATCAGGATCAGTATCTGACTTTCTTAAGCATGATTATCTGTTCATCGTTAAGCCACAACTCAGATTTTACCACAATTTATACATACAAGTGTATACATAGATATGTGCGTGTGTGGATCCATGTGAGTGGGTGTGTACATTTGTTTTCCTCACTAAAGTGCAATCCCCTGGAGGGTGTGGACTCACTTATTTCTCTCCATGCTTCTGAAAATGTGTCAGGTCTACCCCCAGAGTGGAAATGGGTACATCAAGCTATGGTTATCTGCTGATACTTGTCATTTACTTGCCTCCCATCGTTCTTTCTGCAAGCTCCTGTGTACACTTGCCTATGGGGAGTGAGTGAGCCAACCAGCAACCATGAAGACCCAATTCATGTGAATTACAGTTCTCAAAAGTAATAAAGTGACTCCTGGTTTCAGTATTAGTTACTTCATGAGTGGTTGGTAAGAGTCAAATCCTTAGGGACCAATCACCTCTATGGAGAGTGGCCTAGGGAAGTCAGTGGACTTTCTTACCCAGGCTGCACCCCTCCATCTCATAAGCTCCTCTTTAAACCACAACACAGCACAGAGGTAAATGAGATAAGGTATACGTGAAACTGCTGGTTCTCTAACTGGCATAACTACTAGATGGGTTGAAACAGATTGAGGTTGACAAATATCTTATTCTTAGGTACTTACCTGCAAACCCCCGGCTCCTTCCTTGAGGGGGAGGTGGCATTGAGCCCATGGCTCGGGAATAAAGTGAAACAGGGTAGAGAGATGGCATCATGGGAGGCACAAAAGTAGGTGATGGAAGTAGAGCAGAAGGCGGTGGATGGTTCATGTTGACTCCTTCAAGAATGCTCTGTCGCATCTTTTCCACTTTGGTTGCCAGGTCAGCCTTCAAACGAAAAACAGAATAATAGTAACTGCCATTTTTTGAACTTCTCCTATTGAAACATATTGGCACAGGATTGGGTAGTCTAGGTACAAGACTATAGGTCTGTTCCTATTAAAGGAATCGAGCCCTGGAGTTTTTTTTTTTTTCCCATTACAGATGGTTTACAAGATTTCTGTCAATTTTCCAACTGCACAGCGTGGTGACCTGGTTACACATACATATATGGATTCGTCACAGGTGATTAAACATAGTTCCCGGTGCTATACAGCAGGATCTCCTTGCTTTTCCATCCCAAAGGCAATAGTCTACAACTGTTAACCCCAGACTCCCCTACCATTCCACTCCCTCCCCCACCCTTTTGGCAACCACAAATCTCCAAGTCAGTGATTTTCTTTTCTGTAGAAAGGTTCATTTGTGCAGTATATTAGATTCCAGATCTAAGTGATATCATACGGTATTTGTCCTTCTCCTTCTGACTTGACTTACTTCACTCAGTATGAGGGTCTCCAATTCCATCCATGTTGCTGCAAATGGCATTATTTTATTCTTTTTTATGGCTGAGTAGAGCCCTGGAGTTTAATGGCTCAATGTGACATACTCATGAAAGCATATCTGGCACCAAAGCCCCCATTTTTTTTTTTTTTTTGGTCTTTTTGTCTTTTAGGGCCGCACCAGTGGCATATGGAGGTTTTCAGGCTAGGGGTTGAATCAGAGCTGTAGCCGCCAGCCTACGCCAGAGCCATAGCAACATGGGATTTGAGCCGCATCTGCAACCTACACCACAGCTCACAGCAACGCCAGATAATTAACCCACTGAGCAAGGCCAGGGATCGAACCTGCATCCTCATGGATGCTAGTCGGGTTCATTAACCGCTGAGCCATGACGGGAACTCCCCAAGGCCCCCACTCTTTGTATGACACCAAACTACCATCATACTAGTTCTGATGAAGGGCTCGTGAGGCACCTTGACTAGGTCGAAGAAGACAAATATAATAATAAATATTTCCCAATGGTCTACTACATGGCCAGCAACAGGCTAGGTTATTTTTTTTGAGGGGGAGGTAACAGAATTAGGTAAAAGAGAGAAACAAAACTTGACATATACAGACCCTTTTAACCTTCTCCCTCATACCCAGGATCAGAGACCATGACTTCTGTCAGGATAAGTCCATGCCTCTAGTCCAGAGGTCAGCAAACTTGTTCTGAAAAGGGCCAGATAGGCTTTGTAGGTCATATTGTCTCTGTCACAACTATTCGACTCTGCCATTGTAGTGTGAAACCAGTCATGGACAATACATAAATGAATGAATGTGGCTATGTTCCAATAAAGCTTTATTGGAATACAAATTCCAGATTTTGGATTTCTTGATAGTTTGCTAACCCTGCTCTAGTCTCTAAGCTTATTCCCCTTAAATGGACAAAGAAGTAAGGTTTCCTTTCTCTTGCGTTCCCTCATCTTTTCTAAAGTTTTATTAAAAAAAAAAGTCCCCTCCTTTCTCTCTGCCATCTACTTTATTACCCTCTTCTACTGGAGTTCCTGTTGTGGCTCAGCGGAAATGAATCTGACTAGCATTCCATGAGGACACAGGTTTGATCCCTGGCCTCGCTCAGTGAGTTAAGGATTCAGTGTTGCCATGGCTGTGGTATAGGTCGCAGACACGGCTTGGATCTCGTGTTGCTGTGGCTATGGTACAGGCCGGCAGCTGTAGCTCCGATTTGACCCCTAGCATGGGAACCTTCATATGCTGTGGGTGTGGCCCTAAAAAGCAAAAAAAAAAAAGGAAAAAAAATTACCCTCTTCTATTTCCAAAAGAGTTCCCTTACAAAAAATATCATCACTTGCAAAAATGACTTACAGCTTTTGTAAATAAGGTAAATGAAATTCTAAGAGTTGGGGGAAAGGCACATAGTATATCTGAGCATTCCATAGAGAAGAAATACTCAGAGTAAAAACAGGAATATGAAAACTTTTTTTTGGGGGGTGCTGCACCCACAGTCTATGGAAGTTCCCAGGCTAGGGCACCACAGCACACAGCAATTCTGGATCCTTAACCCCCTGAGCAAGGCCAGGGATCGAACCTGCATCCTCATGAATACTAATCAGGTTCATTACTGCTGAGCCACAATGGGAAGTCCAAGGACTATGAAAACTTGAAGGTCATTAAAAAAAAGAAACCTTCCCAACATGATTTTGTAACATGTACATATCAGACTCTGGGCCTTTGGAACTACCCTAGACAAAGTTAGGTTAAGGTAGGATACATTATCCCACTTCTGTTACCTCCTTTCCCAATGTCTGCTCCTCTGCCCCTCTCTGCCTATCCCCACAGCAGATCAGAGATGGTCTTGCCCTGCATGCTGGTACCTGGCCATCACATAGCTCAACCAGGGATACTCGCTCCCGGCCTGCTTTAATTAGCTTGCTCTGGAACAGCTTGCCGTCGAAGTAAATCCAGGGGCAGCAGTGTTCCCAAGGGACTGGCTGGCCACAGGCATCATTAGCAAACAGAGCTGTGTCGACGCCGCTCATGAAGAGGGCAGCAAGCTGGATCCCTCGAGCATCTAGTTTCTCAATCTGAAACCACCACAGAGGAAAAATTACCATTAAGAAATTACTGTTATTGGTTACATTTGCTCTTATTCCTGTTTTGCCGATTATTCTAGTTAAATTAGAACATGTTGCCTTTCAATATAGATATTTGTGTGCATAAGCAGCCTTTATCCATTTCTTTCCTTGAGATGGCTTGGAAGATACTCATTACAGAAAAAAAAGACATCAGCTTTAAAACTTTAAAAAGACACCCAACTTGAGATGCCATTTTTTCTGCATATCAAACTAGAAAAAGATTAAAACAAACAAAAATTAAGAACACCCAATGTTGATGAGGATACAGTGAAATAAATGGGTATACTCAGGTAGAACTAGTGAATTACACATATTACAATTAAGCAATATGTATCAAGAACCACAAAACTGTTCACGTTTGTTGACTCAGAAATTCTACTTTTAGGAATCTATTCTAAGGCGGTAGAGATATGAATAAAACTCTATGCATAAAGATGTTAATTATAATATTATATATAATAGTGGAAGACTAGAAACCAGATGGCCACCATTAGAATATTTAAATGATACATCTGTAGGATAATATATTTACTAATTTCCTTTCCTTTTTTTTTTTTTGCTTTTTAGAGCCACACGTGTGGCATATGGAAGTTCCCAGGCCAAGGATCGAGTCAGGGCTACAGCTGCCAGTCTATACCACAGCTCACAGCAACACTGGATCCTTAACCCACTGAGGGGGGCCAGGGATCAACCCACATCCTCATGGACACTAGTGGGGTTTGTTACCACTGAGCCACAATGGGAACTCCACTAAAATTTTTTATGACAGAAATCATGTATTCCATAAATGATATTTCAACTATGTAGAAAATGTATGACAAAAGATTGGAGGAAACCATTAGAATGTTCAGTGGTTATCTCAAGCTGGTGTGTTAGCCAGCTTTAATAGGAAAAGGGGAAGTACTTGCAGGTCCACTCCTAGGTGTGGTCTGGAGTCATTACCTGCTTTAATACCAAGCAATATTGTATTTACTGTAAAAAGGAATCAGCACTATCTAAGACTGTTTTCATCTTTCCTTAGTTGACCTCACTTAAATTAAGATTTTTTAAGTCTGGAGTTCCTCTGGTGACTCAGCGGTTAATGAACCCAACTAGGATCCATAAAGGATGTGGGTTCGATTCCTGGCCTCACTCAGTGGGTTAAGGATCTGGTGTTGCCGTGAGCTGTGGTGTAGGTCACAGATGTGGCTTGGATCCCGAATTGCTGTGGCTGTGGCATAGGCTGGCAGCTATAGCTCTGATTCGACCCCTAGCTTGGGAACTTCCATATGCAGCGGGTGTGGCCTTAAAAAAAAAGATTTTGTAAGTTTTACTAGACTTATCTTCTTCTAGTTTATACTAGGGCCGCAAAGAACCACGGCTACTGAAGTCAGAAAAGAAGTGTCCTGCATTAATACCTAAACTGAGTGCTATGTACTTAAAATATGCGAGACACTATTCTAGGTGTTAGGCATGGATCATTTATTTAATATTTTCATAATCCTACAAGTAAGGAATCTGAAGTTACAGAGGTTAAGCAAACCTGCCAAAAGACACATAGCTAGGAGGTAATGAAGCTACCATTCAAACTCAAGGCAGCCTGGCTTCAGAGCCTGACCTCCAACTACCATATTCTATTGCCTTCAGTTATATGGTGGACTTACTTTCTTCCTTACGATTTTCTAGACTTCCTTGTAACACTCAATTAGTATTATTTTAAAAGGGACGGTAGGAGTTCCCTTGTGGTGCAGAGGGTTAAGGATCTGGCATTGTCACTGCTGCAGCTTAGGTCACTGTTGTGGTGCAGGTTTGATCCCTGGCCTGGAAACTTCTACATGTTGCGGGCATGGCCAAAAAAGGCAGGGGAGTAGCACAGGGAATTATTCCCATTATCTTATAACCTACAATGGAATATGATCTGATCTGCAAAAATACTGAATCACTGTGCTTACATCTGAAACTAACACAATATTTTAAATCAACTATACTTCAATTTTAAAAAAGGGAAGGTAGATGTTTACTCAGAGACAAACAGGGAACACCAGGATATTCCCTGTAGCATCTTCTGCAAGGGTTGGAGATCTTACTTAATATGTCTTGGACAATATCCATCTTAAAAAAAGAAAAATCTATGGCCACATGCGCAGCATATGGAAGTTTCTGGGCCAGGGACTGAATCCGTGCCACAGCAGCGACCTATGCTGCAGCTGCGGCAACACCAGATGTTTTAACCCATGGTGCCAGACTGGGGATTGAACCCACACCTCTGCAGTGACCTAAGCTGCTGCAGTCAGATTCTTAACCTACTGTGCCACAGCAGAAGCTCCAATATCCATCTTTTCTATGCATTCTCACCCATCAATATGTGAGCACTGCTGCAGGTACCTCTTGGCTTTATTAATATATCTAAATATTTAGCTAAAGTAAATCAAATATTTACATGCAGAACTTATTCTTCTCCAGGATATTATTTAGCTCCAGAATAAAAGACCTAAAATAAAGCTATGAGCTCATGAAAGAAAGAATTTAAATGAGGACAGATCAAATCACCTTGAGTTCTTGAAGTTGATCTGGTTCATAAAGCTGGGTAGATACTGCCTGTGCAAGGAAGGTGTCTAGCTCATGGCGATGCAGGATTCGGCCACCAGGCCACTGAACCATGTATCTAGAAAATAAAAGCATCACTGATAAGCAACAAAAGCTCATTTATTCATTTCACGAACACTTATTAAGCTAAGAACCTATCATGGGCCAGATTCTCCGATCCTAGCTAGGTACTGGTAATTCCGATGCAATAAAGTAGAAGACTCTCTGCCTTTGGTTACTTACAGTTTAGGTGGTAGGAGAGACTGGCCCGTATATTAACAAAGATAGGACAGCGTGTTAGGTACCAAGATAGAAGAATGCACAGGGTGCTATGAGAGCATAGAAGAGGGCTCCTACTGGAAGAGTTAGAAAGGCATCCTGGGAAAAAAGTCAACAGGAGATGAGTTACAAAGGACCTGTAGCAATCAGTGAGACAAAAGGTAGAGAAAGGATGTTCTAGATTGAGGGAACAGTATGTGTAAAGGCAAGGAGGTGTGGAGTTCAGTATGATATACCAGGTTCCATAGTGCTAGAGCTAAGCAGGTTTGCAGTGATAGGAGGCAAGATTAGAAAGTAGACCAGACTATGGAAAATAGTATGGGTTCCTCAAAACATTAAAAAGAGAACTACTATATGATCCAGCAATTCCACTTCTGAGAATACTATATCCGAAGGAAACAAAAACAGCTAACTCAAAAAGATACCTGCACCGCCATGTTCATTGCAGCATTACATAGCCAAGACACAGAAACAACCTAAGCATCAATCAATGGATAAATGGATAAATAAATTGTGATATATATGTGCATGTGTGTACGTGTATATCACAACATATATATATATACACACACACACATACACACACACACACACACACACACACAACTATGGTATATTATTCAGCAGTAAAAAAAAAAAAAAAAAAAAAGGAAATAACACCACTTGCAACAACATGGACAGACCTTGAAGGCATTATACTAAGCAACATAGGTCAGAGACAGACAAATATTACATGATCTCACTTACATGTGGAATATAGTAATTTTAAAAACCCTCATTAAACTCAGTGAAAAAGAGATCACATTTGTGATTATCAGAGGCAGGGGATGGGGGGAGATAGAGGAGGAGCAATTGGAGGAAGCAGGTCAAAAGGTACAAGATTCCAGCTATAAGATAAAAAAACACTAGGGATGTAATGGACAACATGGTGAGTACAGCTAACACTGAGGTATGATATACAGGAAAGTTGTTAAGAGAGTAGAAACTAAGAGTTTTCATCATAAGGATAAAATTTTTTTCTTTTATTTTGTATCTATATGGAGATGATGGGATGTTAACTAAAGCTACTGTGGTAATCATTTCACAATGTATATAAGTCAAACAATCATTCTATAGACCTTGAACTTATACAGTGATGTATGTCAATTATTTCTCAATAAGACTGGGGGAAAAAAGATGATGAAGGCCAGATGATGAAGTCTCAAAAACAATTTAAAAAAAATTATACCTTAATCCTGAATATAAGAAGACACAAGTATTGTTAGCAAGAGTGTGATGCTGATTGGTTTGATATTGACTAACCCAGAGGGTAAGAGAAGAGGCATGGATACTGGTTTAGGAGGAACTACAGAAACCAATGGCTCAAGAGGTCTAAACAAAGGCACCGGCTGAGGAGGGGAAGGAAAGGGCCAGGGACAAACACTGGAGTTCTTAAGGAGATAAGTCCATAGGATTTGGTGAAGGATTTTATGGGAAGTGGGTAAAGGAAAGGGAAAAGCCCTTAGAATTCTATCTTGGGCAGATGGCTAGATGGTGGGGCCCATTCCCTGAGATAGAAAAGGTACTAATTAATTAAATAAGTACTCATTGATAAGTATCTGAATTCCATGAATTGAATATGTTTTAGGAATGAAGAATGCATAAAGAGGAAGAGAAGTGACCAAATACAAACATAACAGTTCAAAGTCTATGCCCTTAGCTCCCCAAAGGGCAAGACAATGATGATTCATAATTATTGGAGCTGTGTGAGACTTCAGAAATTTGGCATTTAAAGTAACGGTTGGTCTCTTCTGAGTGGCACATGGGGTGGGTTCTTGGGGACTCTGGCCTAATTACTACTACCAGGAGGCACCATGGTGACCTGGAAAAGAGCCTGGGCTCTACAACCAGACAGCCTGGTTTTGAATCTTTAACCTGTTGTTCCTCACCTAGAATGATCACAACAGCACAGGCAACTCGATTCCCATTATTAACTATTCAGGATGGTCTGGGATTGCAGGACATGCCAACAAGCCCTGTTGCTTCTCTAGGAACAAAATCTTAAATGCCTAGACTTCCCCTGAGGGATCTTCCTGGGCCACATAAAAGTCCCCGTTGTCCAGAACAACTTCCACCCTCTTCCCTGCCCACACATTCTCCACTTGGAAAATTTATTCTTATTTTATGATCTATTTCATAGTTTTTCATCCTCTATTATATATTGTATAACTCATATATTATATCTTCTATTAAAAGCAAATATTCTCCTTTGTCTTCAATATTTTGTCTTGAGGACTCTATTATCTAGTAATATTGCTTCTTTATTTTAATTTATAGTTCCTTGATTTACCTTCACCTGTTCTTTTATTTTTAATATTTTCATGTTACTGTGTTGGCAAAATGTGAAGCAAAAAATAGAAGAAAAATAACAAAAATGCAATTACAGTGGGACACTTTAGTATACAACCTTCATGCTATGACATACAAAATATACTTTAGGAGTTCCCATTGTGGCTCAGTGGTAACAAACCTGGCTAGTATCCATGAGGATGTGGGTTCGATCCCTGGCCTCTCAGTGGGTTAAGGATCTGGCATAGCTGTGAGCTGTGGTGTGGGTCGCAGACATGGCTCAGATCCCACGCTGTGGCACAGGCTGACGGCTGCAACTCCAATTTGACCCCTAGCCTGGGAACTTCCATATGCTGCAGGTGTGGCCCTAAAAAGGAAAAATAAAAAATAAATCTTTTTTTTTCCTTTATTTTTCCTTTTTAGGGCCACACCTGCAGCATATGGAGGTTCCCAGGCTAGGGGTCTCATCAGAGCTAAGCTGTCAGCCTACACCACAGCTCACAGCAACGTGGGATCCTTACCTCACTGATCAAGCCCAGGAATTGATCAGCCCATGGTTCCTAGTCGGATTCATTTCTACTGTGCCACAACAGGAACTTCTAAAGTCACAGAAGCTTTGAAAAATTCATTAAATAAGGTTCAAATGCTTATGACACAAGTGAACCTATCTGCAGAAAAGAAACAAACTCATGGACATGGAGAACAGACTTGTGGTTGCCAAGAGAGAAGGGGAGGGAGTGGGATGGACTGGGGGTTTGAACTTAGTAGATGTAAGCTATTGCATTTGGAGTGGATACCAAGCAATGAGATCTTGCTGTATAGCACAGGGAACTATATCTAGTCACTTGTGATGGAACATGATGGAGGATAATGTGGGAAAAAGAGAGTGTGTGTGTGTGTGTATATATATATACACACAGACATGACTGGGTTACTCTGCTTACAGCAGAAATTGACCGAACATTATAAATCAAGTAATAATAAAAACAGTCTTAAGAAAAATAAACTTCAAGTGCTCATGTATGTTCCCATGAAGTCTAGGACCTTGTTTCTTTGTTCTTTTCTATTGTCTTGTTTATTATTCCTATTTATTATGTACTACCTAGCATAGTACATGACATTGAGTAGGTTTTAGTAAATATTTATTGGGGTACTGAATGAATGCATCAATCAGGTCATGCCTAAAGATCAAAAACCTCAACAAAAGTCCTCCAAAGCAAAAGTGTAGCAGTCACATCTTGACCACTTTGCAAGAAAACCTGACCTAAAGGAGTCAAATGTGGGAGACTCGTAAAAAGACTAATACAATGGGAAAGGAGTGATTTTACAAGTGAATAGATTGTTCTGGGTGCTCTCAAAGGAGAGTGGCTAAATTTACCTGGGAGAAATGAGAAGGCTTCACAGAGGAAGGAAAATCTAATTTCCTAGGGATTTGAGTTTTTGGTTTGTTTGGTTTATACTTTAAGATTAATTTTTAAATTTTTATGCCTCTCTAACCTTACTATAGTGCATGGCAGAATGGGCACTCAATAAATGTTTGATGAACAAATGAGTAAGTATCAGGATATTCAAAAGGAAATGCTAGCTCCATCTTTTGGCCAGCACTGCTATTCAACTGGCCTTGAAAGAATTATGAACTAGAGAGGGTAGGGCCCAAAGAGTCACAGGCGAGAGAGGCTCATAAATGAAATAGCAGGAAATGATAATTATTAAATCAACCAATATTTAGTGATGCTCATTATGTGCTATTTTTTTTTTTTTTTGTCATTTTGCCTTTTCCAGGGCCACACTTGTGGCATATGGAGGTTCCCAGGCTAGGGGTCTAATCGGAGCTGTATCTGCCGGCCTACCCCACAGCCACAGTAAGACGGGATCCGAGCCACGTCTGCAACCTACACCACAGCTCACGGCAATGCTGGATCCTTAACCCACTGAGCGAGGCCAGGGATCAAACCCGTAACCGCATGGTTCCCAGTCAGATTCGTTAACCACTGAGCCACGACGGGAACTACCTATGTGCTATTTTTTTAAAATATATGACTTCACTGGAGATTTTCTCTGGGAAAACTACAGCATTTCCCAAGGAACTTCCTCAAACTCAATGATAAGATGACATCTTTATCATTATTACTATTATTAATATTTACAATATTATACATACAGTATATAAGCATTAAATATTACACTATAATATATGCAGACAACTATAAGTTACTCATAGGAATAACACTGACTACATGCCTCTTGTCTTCTAGACACCTTGCCAAGAGCTTTATATACATAGAATGTAGTAGCAATGAATAGAGACTTGGAGTCTGATATACTTGGTTCCAGTCTAGGTTCCACTACTTTTCTACGTGACTCTGGGCAAATGCCTTAACCTCTATGGTCTTTAGGTCACACATCTTTAAAATGGGGATAATACTATCTAAATCTCAAAAGATTGTAATAAGTAAAGGAGAAAAAGGGTATAACCCTTCCTTTACTATCTGGTGAAGCCTACCCTTTCATATGTTAAATTCTCACACATGCAAGGATCTCTTTCTACCCTATTTATTCTGTGTTTATCATGCCAGTACCATACTGACCCCTGTTTATTCTGTTTATCATGCCAGTACCATACCGACTTAAATTTTAAATATGCTTTAATATTTAGTGGTCTCTTTTATTCCATGTCTTTTTTTTTTTTCTCTTAATGGATTTTATTTCAATTATAGGTGTGCAAAAATCATCATAAGTCAGTTTTACAGATTTTGTATCCCTAACCCCCAGTGCATCCCCCACCCCCCCAGATTGTGTTATTTGAAAAACCAAGGTTTTCCAAAGTCTGTGAGTCATTGTCTGTTCTGTAAGAAGGTTCATTGTGTCTTTTAGTTTCCACATGTAAGCGGTATCATTGGGTGTTGCTGTCTAATTGTCTGACTGGTTTCACTTTGCATATTCCATGTCTTTTAATTTTAAATAACATTTATGTTTTTCTGACTACAAAAGTTCAAGTTAATTCTAATTCAGAAAACATTTTAAAAGGCAAAAAATTATGAAGAAAATAAAAAATAAAAATGGAAATAATTGGAGTTCCCTGGTGGTTCGGCAGCTTGAGGGTCCAGCATTGTCACTGTTATGGCTCAGGTCACTGCAGCTTGAGGGTCCAGCATTGTCACTGCTATGGCTCAGGTCACTGGTGTGGGATTGATTCCTGGCCCAGGAACTTCTTCATGCTTCAGGCATGGCAAAAAAAAACTGGAAATAATTTGTAATCTTACCATTCAGATATAACTTCTTCCTAGCATCTCGAATCTCAATTTTTTTCTCTTTCAACTATATATAGAATATTGTATCTTCCTTTTTTCACTTAACATTATAAGAACTTTTAATTCATTAAGTATTTTCAAAAACATGATTTTAAATGACTGCATTTTCTTCATGTTATCAATTTACTTAAATATTCCAGTAATATGGAAACTTATACTCTTCCTAGTTTTTTAATATAAACAATCTTATATTCCACATATTATAAATCTCATCTGTATCTCTGATTATTCATTCTCTTAAGGTGGATTCCTAGAGGGGTATTATTATGTCAAAGGTTGTCCTTAACACATAGTCCAATTTTTTTGTGTCTTTTTAGGGCTGCACCCGAGGCATATGGAGGTTCCCAGGCTAGGGATCGAATCAGAGCCGTAGCTGCTGGCCGATACCACAGCTCACAGCAACACCAGATCCTTAACCCACTGAGTGAGGCCAGGGATCAAACCTGTGTCTTCATGGATACTAGTCAGATTCGTTTCCACTGAACCACGATGGGAACTCCCGCAAAACTGTTTTCCAGACCCATTCGTCCTGTCTCCCAACATGAACTGTTATCATTAATCTTTGATGATTTAATGGGCAAAAAAGTCTTGCTATTTAAACTTCTGTCTCTTTGATGGCTAATGATGAGATTGCATGTTTTTCCGCAAACACATATTTACTTCTACAACTGGCCTATCACAGACATATCAGTGAATCTGCTTGTTCTATTGCTCCTTCTCAGATAATCTAGAGCCTTATCTTCATAATAGTGATAGCTATTCGGATACAGGGTGGACAGCTGATCCAAGTCAAATCAATCCATGGCTTGCCAGAGTTTTGAGAATCTGAGTTAAGAGATTCAGAGGCTGATGAAACAGACAGCAGAAAAAAGAACTACACAGGCTTATGAGAGGGTGGGGAATCTCTGTTCCCATCTTTCCAACACTATTACCTGTGTGCACTTTTCTGGTCCTTGGATGACCATGAGACTACCTATTACATCTTTACAGTAGGATAGCTACAGTGGCTCTTGTTTCCTATAAACAAATGAATCCACAGAGAGTGTCATTTACCCATTTTTGTTTTGGGGTTCTAGTATTTAAATAGCTTTTATATATTGAGAATATCGACACACTGTCTGTTATAACTGTTGCAACTATTTTCCCAGTTTGTCATTTGTCTTTCAATATTATATATTTTGGCATATAGATATATTCTCAGTTATTGATCTTCTTTCTTTTTTTGTTTTGGCCATGCCCACAGCTGTGAAAGTTCCAGGGCCAGGGATTGGACCAGAGCCACAGCAACGACAATGCTGGATGCTTAACCCACAAAGCCACCAGGAAACTCCATGATCTTCTCCTTTTTGTATCTTCCCTTTTTTGCGTGGAGTGTCTCAAGTCTTTATTCTTTTCTTTAACACTATTTCATTTTTCAAAATAAGCCTTTTATTTTGCATTAATTTTACATATATAGAAACTAACCTAAAAAAGCTTTATTGAGGTATAATTTACATACCATAAAATTTATCCATTATTAAGTATAGAACTTAATGATTTTTAGTAAGTTTGCAGAGCTATGCAGCTATCACCACAACTATGTTTTAGAACATTTGCATTGCCCTCAAAAGACTTCTCATGCCCATGTGCAGTAACTCCCCATTCCCACCCCTAGGCAACCACTTTCTATCAAATTTACAATCTCTAACAACTTTCTATCTCTATATATTTGCTTTGCTGGACACTTCATATAAATGGAAAAATACAGTATGTGACCTTTTGTGTCTGGCTTCTTTCCCTTCATATAGTTTTGTTTTAATTAAACTTTTAATTTTGATATTGTAATAGATTAACATGCAGTTCTAAGAAATAAGACAGAGGAATCCCTTGAACATTTTACCTAGTTTTCCTAATGGTAATATCTTGCAAAGCTATAGCACAGCATCACAATAGGCTATTGATACTGACTTAGTCAAGATATAGAACAGTTCCATCACCGTAAGTATCCCTCATACTGCCTTTTATAACTACATCTATCTTCTTTCTCCACTCCATGTTCCCAACCCCTGGAAATTACTAATCTGTTCTCCATTTCTCCAGTTTTGTCATTTTAACAACGGAATCACACAGTATTTAATCTTTTGGGACTGGCATTTTTTTTTTTTTTTTTTTTTACTTAGCACAATTCCCTTAAGATTCATCCAAGTTGTTGTGTTACCAAAAGTTTGTTGCTTTTTATTACTGAGTAGAATTCCATCATATATATGTATAACAGCTGAATAATTCATCCATTGAAAGAAATCTGGTTGTTTCCAACTCTAGAGTATTGAGAATAAAGACACCATAAACATTAGTGTGCAGGATTCTGCGGGGACCTCTATGTTTATTCTTTAGCAAATACTTCTACATGTTCATTTCTCTGGGATAAATACCCAAGAGTGCAGTTGTTGGGTTGTATAGTTATTATTTTATTTTATTTTTTTGGTCTTTTTGCCTTATCTAGGGCTGCACCCGCGGCATATGGAGGTTCCCAGGCTAGGGGTCTAACAGGAGCTGTAGCTGCAGGCCTTCGCCACAGCCACAGCAACGCGGGATCCGAGCCGCGTCTGCAACCTACACCACAGCTCAGGTCAACGCCGGATGCTTAACCCACTGAGCAAGGCCAGGGATCGAACCTGCAACCTCATGGTTCCTAGTTGGATTCGTTAACCACTGAGCCATGACGGGAACTCCTTTTTTTTTTTTTTTAAGAAACTGATGGTTTTCCAAAGTGGCTGTACCATATTTCCAACACCAATGAATGAATGATCCAGTTTCTCCATGTTTTCCCCATCATGTGGTATTATCATTATTTCTTACATTAGCCATTCTGATAGGTGTGTAATGATATCTCATTGTGGTTTTAATTTGCATTTCCCTAATGGCTAACAATATAGAACATGTTTTCAAGTGTATATTGGTCACTGTATATCCTCTTCAGTCAAATGTCTGTTCATGTATTTCACCTTTTCTAACTAAATTTTTTGTCTGTTTTTTAATGTTGAGCTTTGAGAGCCCTTTATATGTTCTAGATACTAGGCCTTTGCTGAATATGTTGCAGATATTTCCCTCCAGTTTGTAGCTTATCTTTTCATCCTCCTCACATGGGCATTCAACTAGCAAAAAATTTTAATTCCAGTAAGGTCCAATTCATCAGTTTTTCCCTTTATGGATCATGCTTTTGGTAACAAGTCTAAGGATTCTTTGCCTACCTCTAGATTCTGAAAAATTTTCTATTTTTTCTAAAATTTGTATTATTTTATACTTACGTTTAAGTCTATGATCCATTTTGAGTTAATTTTTATGGGTCTGCTATTATTTTTTATTTTATTTACATTTAAATTTCACCAAACACTGAGCTCAAGTATATGCTGGCCCTTTGTTCAGATTTTCAAAGTAAAGGTAAATACACCGAGAGCTTTAAGGGTGCAATGTACTGAAAACTGCACAATATATTCAACTATTAGAGAATCTAAAGGGAGATATAACTATATCTTTTACACACAACTGTAGGGACAACACCAGCAATTGGAGGAAAATGCATTCAGGACTGAACAGAAAAGTTCTTGGTTGCTAACAGAATCCCCCCCCCCACACACACACCTTTTTGGTTGTTTTAGGGCTGCACTTGTGGCATACGGAGGTTCCCAGGCTAGGGGTCTAACAGGAGCTGGAGCTGACGGCCTTCGCCACAGCCACAGCAACGCGGGATCTGAGCCAAGTCTGCAACCTGCACCACAGCTCAAGGCAACACTGGATCCTTAACCCACTGAGTGAGGCCAGGGATACAAACCAGCAACCTCATGGTTCCTAGTCGGATGTGTTTCCGCTGAGCCATGACAGGACCTCCCAGAATCGCCCCTTGACTTCAGACTTGAGACAAACCAAGGAGTCTGTCAGTATACAAAACCCACTGAATTCAGGAATTACAGGAGCAACAGGATAGGTATTAAGAAATTGGCTCTTGTCAATTAGGATTGTAGGGCCAGTCTGAAGCAAGCAGGGCTGGCTAGAAGTAGAAAATGTGGCAGCTCAAGTCCAGGATCTGTAGATTAGGACAGCAGTCTAGAGACAAAATAATGAGTGCATTTTCCAAAAATCTCTAGTTTTCCAAACAAGCCTTCCTAAAACAGGGTTGAGTTAATTTTTGTATAATGTGTGAGGTTTAGTCGAAGTATTGTTTGTTTGGCCTATGGATGTGTCCAATCGTTCCAGCACCATTTGTTGAAAAGGCTATCCTTTCCCCACTGAATTGCTTTTGCACTTTTGTAAAAAATTAATTGCGCATATTTGTGTGGTTCTATTTCTAGGTTCTTTATTTTGTTCCATTGACTGCTTTGTTTATCCTTTAGCAAATACTTCCACTGTCTTGATTACTTTAGCTACACATTAAGCCTCAAAATTGGGAAAAGTGATTCCTATACTTTTTTCTTCTTTTACAAGATTGTTTTAGCTATTTTAAGGGCCTGTGCCCTTCTATATAAATTTTACAGTAAGTTTGTTTACATCCACAAAAAAACCTTGCATTAAACCCATAGGAAGTATATTAAACTTACAGATCAGTCTGAGGAGTGACAGTTTACAATGTAAGTCCATGAACTTTCCTTCTTTGATTTCTTTCATCACCATATAACATAATAACTTTGAGGTTGATTCATGCTCTGGCAGGTATCAGTAGTTTGATTTTGTTGCTGAGTAATATTTCACTAAAGGACATGCCACGTTTATCCATGTACCAGTTAATAGACATTTGAGTTATTTCTACTTTTCGACTATTATTTCTTTGAACATTCATGTGCAAGTCTTTTTATGGACATATCTTTTCAGTACTCATGGGTAGATACCTAGGGGTGAAATAAATGAGTCATATGATAAATTTATGTTTAACTTTTTAAGAAAATGCCAAACTAATTTCCAGAGTAGTTGTATCACTTTAAATTCCCACCAGCAGTGTATGAGGGAATTACAGTTTTCCATAGCCAGGCCTACATCTTTCACTTTTAATATAATTACCATTCCAGTTGAGTGAAGTGGTGTTTTATTATGGTTTAAATTTGCATTTCTCCAGTGATTGCTGAGGTTGAGAATCTTCTCATGTGCTTCTGTTCCAATCCTCTATCTTCTCTGGTGACATGTCTATTCACATCTTTTACTCATTTTTAGACTGAGTTGTTTGTTTTCTTATAAGAGTTTTTAGTATATTCTAACACAAAGTCCTTTATCAGCTACATGATTTGTAACTGTTTTCTCCAATCTGTGGCTTGCCTTTTCAATTTTTTAATGGTTGGCTTCTGAAGTGTAAAAATTTTGTATTTGGATGAAATCTATTTTTTAAGGTGGGTTATTCTTTGGCTGTTGCATCTAAGAAATATTCACCTAACCTAAAATCATGAGAATTTTCTCCTGTAAGTTTTACAGTTTTAACTATTTTGGTCTATGATCCATTTTGAGTAATTTTTGTGTATAGTTTGAAATTCATCATTTTTATCAGGTCAGGTCAAGTTGGTTGACAATGTTAAATGAGTCTTCCATTTTTTGTCATATATTTAAAAAAATTTATTTAAAAATTTATTATAGTTGATTTACAGCGTGCTGTCAATTCCTGCTGTACAGCAAAGTGACCCAGTTATAAATATATACACATTCTTTTTTTCACAATTTTGCTGATTTTCTGTCTAGTTGTTCTATCCATTATTGAGAGTAGGGTATTGAAGCCTTGAACTATTATTGATTAAGTGTCTATTATATTCTTAAATTCTACCAGTTTTTGCTTCATGTATTTAGGGGCATTGTCATTAGGAGTAGTACATATTTATGATTATTACACCTTCCTGATGAATTGACCCTTTTATCACCATAAAATCTTCTATATTTGTCTATAGTAATATTACTTGTCTTAAAGTCTATTTTTGTCAGACATTAGGATAGCTATTACAATTTTCATATGGTTGTTGTTTGCATGGCATGTTTTTTCTATTCTTTTTCTTTCAACCTATTTGTCTTTCAATCTAAAGTCTATCTCCTGTAAATAGTTCATGCTTTATATACAATCCAGTCTCTGCCTTTTGATCAGAATATCCAGTCCATTTACATTTGATGTAGCTGATATCAGACTTATAAGTTTCATATCTTTTTTATTCATTCTTTTTTACTGCCTTCTATTGTGTTAAACAGATATTCTCTAGTGTAGAATTTTAATTATTTTGTTGCTTTTTTTTTACTATATTTTTAGTTATTTTCGTAATTGTTGCTGTGAGGATTACAAAATACATCTTAATTGACACACCATATCAAATTAGTACTAAATAATTCCAGTAGGAGGTAGAAACGTTCCAGTATAGTTCTCTTCTTTCCTCCCTCCATTGCATTGTTATTATCATGTATATTTTATTATTCTAAAACCAACATACTTATAATTATTGATTTATGCAGTTATCTTTTAAATCAGTTAAGTGAATAAATGAGAAAAATATATTTACACCATTTTATACATTTACCTATGTAATTTCTTTTACAGGTGGTTATTATTCATTCATCTGGGTGTCGTTTCCTTTCAGTCTGAAGGACATCATTTAATACTTCTGGTATGTATGGCAAATTGGTAGCAATACATTCTCTTAATCTTTAGTTATCCATCGACTTCATTTTCTTTCTACTTTGCAACTTTATTGAGATACAAGTATTATACCATATAATTCATGTATTAAAAGTGTATATCAATATTTTTTGGCATATTCACAGGGCTGTGTAGCCATCATTACTATATAATTCCACAACGTTTAAATCATCCCAGAAAGAAACCTCATATCATTAGCAATCACTCTACATTTGTCCCCCCCCCACCAGGCCCCTGGCAACCACACATCTACAGATATGCCTGTTCTGAACATTTCATATAAGTAGAACTATATGTCCTTTTGCAACTAGTGTCTTTCACCTAGCCCAATGTTTTTCAGGGTTCATCCATGTTGTAGCATAAGTCCATTCCTGTCTATAGCTGAATAATATAGTATTGCACAAATATACCACATTTTGTTAACCAGTTCATCAGTTAATGAACATTTAAGGTGTTTCCACTTTTTGGAGATTATAAGTGATGCTATATGAACATGCTTTTGTGTGGATATGTGTCTTCAGTTTGTGTTCTCACTAGCAGTATTCCAGTTTCTTCACATTCTCACTAAAACTTGTCTGTCTTTTTAATTATAGTCACCCTAATGGGTGAAAACTGGTAACTCATTGTATTTTTGATTTGCATTTTCCTAAAGATTAGTGATGTTGAATATCTTTTCATATGCTTATTGGCCATTTACATATCTTCTTTGGAGAAATACCTATTGAATTTTTTTGATCACTGTAAAAATCAAACTCTTTCTCCTTTATTATTAAGTTCTGAGAATTCTTTTTTTTTTGTCTTTTTATGGAGCTTCCCAGGCTAGGGGTCTAATCGGAGCTGTAGCCGCCAGCCTACGCCACAGCCACAGCAACACCAGATCCAAGCCACGTCTGCGACCTACACCACAGCTCATGGCAACGCTGGATCCTTAACCCACTGAGCGAGGCCAGCAATCGAACTCGCAACCTCATGGTTCCTAGTCGGATTCGTTTCTGCTGCGCCACAATGGGAACTCCTGAGAATCCTTTATACATTTTGGATACTAGATCCTTATCAGAGATACAATTTGCAAATATTTTTTCCATTCTGTAAGCTCACTGTATTCTCACTTTCTTCATGGCATTGTCTCAAGTACACAAGCTTTTAGTTTTGGTTTAGTGCAATTTATATATTTTTCTTTTGTCACTTATGCTTTTGGCATCACATCTAAGAAACTATTGCCTAACCTGAGATCACGAAGATTTATACATGTTGTCTTCTAAAGATTTCATAATTTGAGCTCTTATATTTAGATGATACATTTTGAGTTAAATTTTATGATGTGAAGGTAGAGGTACAACTACATTCTTTTGCATGGGAATATCTAATTATAGCAAAATTATTCATGAAAAGACTATCTTTCCCCATTAAATTATCTTGGTACTCTTGACAAAAATCAATGGATCATAAATGTAAGTGTTCATTTCTTGGCGCTCAACGGTACTCCACTAATTTATGTCTATCCTTATGCCACTGTTTTGATTAATATAGCTTTGTAGTAAATTTTTAAATGGAGAAGTGTGAATCTACAACTTTTCTCTTTTTATTCAAGATTGTTTTGACTACTCTGAGCCCCTTGCATTTACACATTAATTTTAGTGTCAGCTTGTTAATTTCTGCAAATAAGCCATCTGGGATTTTGGACTGAGTTAAATGTGTAGATCAAACTTTAGGACTATTGCCATCTTAACAATCCTTTGTCTTCTTATACATGAGCAAGGAATGTTTTTCCATTTATTTAAATTTTCTTTAACTGTAGCTTTCAATTTACACATCTTGAACCTCTTTTGTCAGATTTATACCAAGTAGTTCATTCTTTTTCATGTTACTATAAAAGAAGCTGTTCTCAACTTTATTTTTGGAATACTGATTACTAGTGTATTAAAATACAATTGATAAATTGTTCTTATATCCTGTGACTTTACTGAACTCAATTATTGGTTTTAATTGTCTATTCTGCTATTGTTACATTTTAAAAAATTGTAGTAAAATAAATATAACATTTATGATTCTTAGCCATTTGTAAGTGTACAATTTAGTGCTATCGAACACATTCGCCTTGTGCGACCATCACCATCACTTTTCATTCTGGTAAACTGAAATTCTTTACCTATTAAACAATAACTACCCATTATTCCCTTCCTCGACTCCTGGAAACTGCCATTATAATTTCTGTCTTTATGATTTTGACTAGTCTAACTACCTCATGTAAATGGAACTATATAGTATTTATCTTTTTGTGACTAGCTTATTTCATTTAATATAATGTCCTCAAGATTCATCCATGCTGTAATGTATTATAGAATTTCCTTCTCTATAAAGCCTGGATAATATTCCATTGTATATACCGTATTTTGTGTATCCATTCCAGTGACTGTGAATAACGCTACTATGAACATGGATGTGTACGTATTTCTTTTGAGACCCTGCTTTCCATTCTTTTGGATATATACCCAGAAGTGGACTTGTTTGATCATATGGTAATTCTATTTTTAATTTTTAAAAAAATTTTATGGCTGTACCTGTGACCTATGGAAGTTCCTAGGCCAGGGATTGAATCCAAGGCAAACTACACTGCAGCTCAACAATGCCAGATCCTTTAACCCACTGTGCTAGGCCAGGGATCAAACTTGTACCTCTGCAGCAACCCAAGCTGCTGTAGTCAGATTCTTAAGCCAGTGCATCACGGCAGGAACTCCTATTTTTAATTTTTTGAGGAACCACCTACTGTTCTCCATAGTGGTTGTAACATTATATATTCCTACTAACAGTGCATAAGGGTTCCAATATTTCCACATCCTTAACAACACTTGCTATTTTCTTTTTTTTTTTTTTTTTTTTTTTTTGGCTACACCTGTGGCATGTGGAAATTCCCAGGCCAGGGATCCAACTCATGCCATAGCAGTGAACCAAGCCATTGCAGTAACAATGCTGGATCCTTAAGCAGCTGTGTCAAAAAAGAACTCTTATTATATTCTATTTTTGATATTTACTATCCTAGTGGATATGAAGTGGTACCTCATTGCAGTTTTGATTAGCATTTCTCTAATAATTAGTGACGTTGAGCATCTTTTCGCGTGCTTATTTGCCACTCATGTCTTCTTTGGAGAAATGTCTATTCAAGTCCTTTGCCCACTTTTGAACTGGGTTGTTTTTTTCTTATTGAGTTTTAGTTCTCTATATATTCTAGATATTAATCCCTTATCAGATATATGATTTGCTGGTATTTTCTCCCCTTCTGCCTTCTAATTCTGTGGGTAATGTCTTTGATGCACAAATTTAAAAATTTTCATGAAGTCCAACTTGCCTATTTTTTCTTTTGTTACCTGGGCCTTTGGTGGAATATCCAAGAAATCATTGCCAAATCCAATATTGTGATGCTTTTGTCCCATGTTTTCCTTTAAGAATTTTATCATTTCAAGTCTTACATTTAGATCCTTGATTCATTTTGACTTAAATCTTGTATATGGTGTTAAGTGAGCATCTCACTTCATTCTTTGGATGTGGATATCCAGTTTTCCCAGTACCATTTGTTGAAAAGACTGTCCTGTCTCAATTAAGTGGTCTTGGCATGTGTGATTCAGATGATGAATCTCATCAGGTATTGATGTGCTGATAGATTTATTTCAACTACTGGGGCATGCTGGACGTTAGATGTCAGTGGACTAGCTTGTTGGAGTACTTTCTCCATTGAGCGGTCCTTAATGGCATTTTTACATTGATTTTGTGTCCTCTTTCTTGTGAAATAATCATGGTTTACAAATAAGTGTAAAGAATAATATAATAAACTTCAACTTAAGGAAAAAAAATGGTCTTGGAACCCTTGTCAAAAATCATTGGACCATATATGTGAAGATTTGTGAGTTTTTGTACCATTCCATTGGTTTATATATGTCTTTTTGCCAATACCACAGTTTTTTTTAAATTATTGTAACTGTATTGTATTTAATTATTGTAGCTTTGTAGTAAGTTTTGAAATGAGAAGTGTGAGTCTTCATGTTTTGATTTTCTTTTCAAGGATGTTACGGCTTTTTGGGGTCCCTTGAGATTCCATATAAATTTTAGGATCAGTTTTTCTATTTTTGCCAAAAATATCTTTGGGATTGTGATAAAGACTGAACTGAATCTGTAGATTGCTTTGGGTAGTATTGACATCTTAATTATATTAAGTCTTCTAATCCATAACAATTTGATGTGTTTCCCTTTACTTATGTCTTTAATTTCTTTACAATATTTTGTAATTTTTTTGTTTTTGCTTTTGTTTTTGTCTTTTTAGGGCCGCACCCATAGCATATGGAGGTTCCCAGGCTAGCAGTTGAACTCTAGCTGCAGCTGCCGGCCTACACCACAGTCACAGCAACTCAGGATCTGAGCCGCGTCTGCAACTTACACCACAGCTCATGGCAACGCTGGATGCTTAACCACTGAGCAAGGCCAGGGATCAAACCTGCTTCCGCATGGACAGTAGTCATATTTGTTTCCACTGAGCCACAGTGGGAAATCCCTTTTTGTTGTTGTTTTCACTGTACAAGTTTTCCACCCCCTTGGGAAAGTTAATTCACAAATATTTTTATTATTTTTGATGCTATTATTAATAGAATTGTTTGCATAGTTGCCCATTGTTTCTGTATATAAAAGCAACTGATTTTTGTGTGTTGACTTTGTATCCTGTATTCTGTCAGTGTTCTAAGAGTTTTCCTGGAGTCTTTGGGGTTTTATACTTATGAGATCATATCTTTTATTTCCTTATTGATTTGAGTAGTTGCTATATCCATTTTTGAAAGTGGGGCACTGAAGTCTCTGATTACAATCACTGAATTGTCTGTTTCTCCCTTCATTTCTGTCACTTTTCACTTCCTGTGTTTTTGGGTCTTTTTGTCAAGTGCATATATTTATAATTGTTATAGCTACATGATGAATTGATGCTTTTATCATTATAAAATGCCCCTCTTTGTCTCTAGCAACATTTTATTGGCTTAATGTTTATTTTGTCTGGTTATTACTGTTATTAGTATAGCCGCTCCAGCAATCTTATGGTTGTTTTTTGTACATATATCTTCTTCCATCATTTTACTTTCAATGTTTTTATATCTTTGAATCTGAAGTGTGTCTCTTTAATGGAAAAGGATCTGAAAAAGGATATATATAACTAAATCACTTTACTCTATACCTGAAACATTGTAAATCAACTGTACTTCAATTAAAAATCGAAAAAAGTATATATATCTTTATAGATAGATTATATGGTTTAAAAGAGATGGATATTTGAAAAAAATAAAATGTCTCCTGCAGAAAGAATACTGTGGATTTTGTTTTCTTATTTAAACTGGCAATCTCTGTATTTTGATTGTATTTTAATCTGCTCAAATTCAATGTTATTGATATGATAGATTTGAATTCATCATTTTCCTGTTTACATGTCTCATGTGTTATTAGTTACTCCAATCCTTTATTGTCTTCTTTTTTGGGCCAAATCTGTGGTATGTGGCAGTTCCCAGGCCAGGGACTGAACCCAAGCCATAGCAGCAACCCAAGTCACAGCAGTGACAACACCAGATCCTTAACTGCTAGGCCATCAGGGTACTACCTGTCTTCATTTCATAAGTGAACATTTTCCAGTGCAACATTTTAATTCCTTTAGTAATTTTTATTTTAGGGTGTAGCATGTGGAAGTTCCCAGGCTGGGATCAAATCAGAGTTACACCTGCTGGCCTATGCCACAGCCACAGCAACACCAGATCTGAGCCACATCTGTGATCTACACTACATCTCATGGCAATGGCAGATCCTTAACCCAGAGTGGGGCCAGGGATTGAACCTGTATCCTCATGGATACTAGCCGGGTTCGTTCCTGCTGAACCACTGTGGGAACTCCTCCTTTAGTAATTTTTAAATTACATTTTTGAGTTATTTTCTCTAGGGTTTATAATATACATCTTAAAAGTATCTACCACAGAGTTCCTGTTGTGGCTCAGCGGGTTAAGAACCCAACTAGTATCCATGAGGATGCGGGTTCGATCCCTGGCTTTGCTCAGTGGGTTAAGGATCCAGCATTGCTGCAAGCTGTGGCATAGGTCTCAGATGTAGCTTGGATCCCAATTTGATGTGGCTGTGGCATAGGCTGTAGCTGTACCTCCAATTCTACCCCTGGCATGGGAACTTCCATATGCCTTGGGGGGCAGCACCCCCCCACCCCGCGCCAACAAGTATCTGTAAACTTCATTCCAGTGAAATATCAAAACTTTATTCTTATACAGCTTCATTCCCTCCCCTTCTTTTTTGTGGTATTATTGCTATACACACTACACTATGCCTACACAAACCCAAGAATACTTATTATAATTATTGCTTTGTATAATCTTATTTCTTTTAAAATTCTGAGAGAAGAAAGGTCTCCTTCAAGTATGTGTTTATAGTTTTTGTTACAGTTACCAAATTACTTCTGGTTCTCTTCTTCTGGACTTAACATGTGGTGTTATTTTCTTACTCCAATTTATCTTGTTCCCATACATCTTCTTTTTGCTGAGAGTGTCAAATATATTTCTATGTTTTAGTCTCAATACTGCAATTATAAACATACTGTTTGATAAATTACTTTTCAAATAAGTTAAAGGAAAAAGGAGAAGAAATATGCAATCTCTCTTTTATAATTACTTAATTATCTTTGTTGTTTATTTTGTATATGGATTTGAATTACTGCCTGATGTCACTTGCTTTTTAGCCTGTACAACTTTCTAGGCAAGACTACTAGAAACATATGTTCTCAATTTTTCTTTGTATTTGAATGTCTTTATTTTACTTTCACTTAGAAAATAGAGTTTCATTATATATAAGGTTGCCAGCCCAAAGTTTTACATTTCAGCACACTGAGTTATGTTACCTCATTGCCTTCTGTTCTCCATTATTATTTATTATTATTTATTATTATTATTATTGTTTTTAAAGCCACACGGGCAGCATATGGAAGTTCCTGGGCTAGCGGTTGAATTGGAGCTACAGCTGTTGGCCTCCTACACCACAGGCGCAATAATACCAGATCTGAGCTGTCTTTGGAATCTATGCTGTGACTTGTGGCAACACAGATCCTTAACCCACTGAGAGAGGCCAGTGATCGAACCCACATCCTCAGTGATACTATTCAGGACCTTAATTCACTGAGCTACAACAGGAACTGCTGGTCTCCACTGTTTCTGATGGGAATCTAATCTTTGTGGTTCTTTTGCATATGACGAGTAAATTTTTTCTTACATCACTCAAGATGCTCTTTGTCTTTGTCTTTCATCATTTTGACTATACATCTGGTGTGGTTCTCTTTTTGTTTACCTTACTAGTAGTTCACTGAGCTTCTTGGATGTAAAGATTAATATTTTCCATCAAGTTTGGGAAGTTTTCAGTCATTATATTTCTGAATATTTTTTATATCTCCTTTTCTCTTTCCTCTTGTTCTGGTACTACTATGTTTATTGGTGTGACTTATTTCTCTGAAGCTCTATTCAGTTTTCTTTACTCTTTTATCTCTTTGCTCTTCAGATCACATGATCACTATTAATCTGTATTCCAGTTTGCTGCTTATATTTTCTGCCAACTCAAGTGTACTGTTGATCTTCTCTAGCAAATTTTTCATTTTGGTTTTTGAAAATTTCAACTCCATAATACCCATTTGATTCTTCTTTAAACACTCTCTGTTGATATTCTCTACTTAAGAAGACAGTGTCAGTATGTTTCCCTTTAATTTTTTGTGCATGGTTTCATTTAGTTTTTTTTGTTGTTTTTTGTGTTTTTTTTTGTCTTTTTGCCTTTATGTAGAGCCGCACCCGCGGCATATGGAGGTTCCCAGGCTAGGGGTCTAACAGGAGCTGCAGCTGCCGGCCTTCGCCACAGCCACAGCAATGCAGGATCCGAGCCGCCTCTGCAATCTACACCACAGCTCACAGCAATGCCGGATCCTTAACCTACTGAGCAAGGCCAGGGATCGAACCCGCAACCTCATGGTTCCTAGTCAGATTCGTTAACCACTCAGCCACGATGGGAACTCCTCATTTAGTTTTTTAAACATTTCAAAAAGAATTGCTTTAAAGTCTTTGTGTTCTAAGTCTACCTACCATCTAGACTCCTTCGAAAGTCTGCTTTACCAATTTGGATTCCTTTTATTTCTTTTTCCTCACTGATCGCTGCCAAAACCATATTGAATAAGTCTGGTGAGAGTGGACAGCCCTGTCTTGTTCCTGATCTTAGAGGAAATTCTTTCAGCTTTTCACCAGTGAGTATGATGTTAGCTGTGAGTTTGTCATTACATGGCCTTTATTATGTTGAGGCGGGTTCTCTCTATGACCACTTCCTGGAGAGGTTTTTTTTTTTTTTTTGGCTTTTTAGGGCTGCACCCATGGCATATGGAGGTTCCCAGGATAGGGGTCAAATGAGAGCTACAGCTGCCGGCCTGCATTACAACCACAGCAATGCAGGATCTAAGCCATGTCTGTGACCTTCACCACAGCTCACGGCAATGCCGGATCCCTTACCCAATGAGTGAGGCCAGGGATTGAAACTGCAACCTCACAGACACTAGTTGGATTCATTTCCGCTGTGTCATGATGGGAATTCCTAGAGTTTTTTTTTTTTTTTTTTAACTGTAGGGTGTTAAACTTTACCAAAAGCTTGTTTTTTTGTTCCTCAGTAATGTTTTGGCAATTCTGGGTCTTTTATGATTCCATATAAATTTTAGGATTGTTTGTTCTAGTTCTGTGAAAAATGTCATGGGTAATTTGATAGGCATTGCACTGAATCTGTAGATTGCTTTGGATAGTATGGCCATTTTTACGATATTAATTCCTCCAGCCCAGGAGCATGGAATATCTTTCCATTTCTCTGAATTCTCTTTAATTTCCTTGATTAATGTTTTATAGTTCTCAGCATATAAGTCTTTCACCTCCTTGGTCAGGTTTATATTTAATTTTTTGGGGCACGATTTTAAAAGGTACTGTATTTTTATATTCCTTTTCCAATATTTCATTGTTAGTATACAGAAATGCAACCTATTTCTGAATGTTAATCTTATATCCTGCTACTTTGCTGAATTCGTTGATCAGTCTGAGTAGTTTCTGTGTAGACTGCTTAGGGTTCTCTATATATAGTAACATGCCATCCGCATACAGTGACAATTTTACCTCTTCTCTTCCAATTTGGATACCTTTCATTTCTTTTGTTTGTCTGATTGCTGTGGCTGAGACTTCCAATACTAAGTTGAATAAAAGAGGTGAGACTGGGCATCCTTGCCTTGTTCCAGATTTTAGCAGGGAGGCTTTCAGTTTTTCTCCATTGAGTATTATATTTGCTGTGGGTTTGTTATAAATGGCTTTTATTCTGTTAAGGTATGTTCCCTCCACACCCACTTTGGTGAGACTTTTTATCATGAATGGATGTTGAACTTTGTCAAATTCTTTTTCTGCATCTATTGAGATGACCAAGCAGGAGGCATAACTCTCCCTGATTTCAGGCAATATTACAAAGTTGCGATAATTAAGACAGTGTGGTCCTGGTACCAAAACAGACATACTGACCGATGGAATAGAATAGAGAACCCAGAAATAAACCCAGACACCTATGGTCAATTAATCTTTGATAAAGGAGACAAGTATATAAAATGGGAAAAGACAGTCTTTTTCAGTAAGTGGTGCTGGGAAAACCAGACATTTGCATGTAAATCAGTGAAACTGGAACACACCCTCACACCATGCACAAAAATAAACTCAAAATGGATTAAAGACTTAAATCTAAGACAAGACATCATCAAACTCCTAGAAAAGAACATAGGCAAAACTTTCTCTGACATCAACTGCACAAATGTTTTCTTAGGTCAGACTCCCAAGGAAACAGAAATAAAAGCAAAAATAAACCAATGGGACCTAATCAAACTGACAAGCTTTTGCACAGCAAAGGAAACCATAAAAAAAAAAAAACCATAAAGACAACCTACAGAATGGGAGAAAATTGTTACAAATGATGCAATGGACAAGAGTTTAATCTCTAAAATATACAAACAACTTATACAACTCAAAAAAAAAAAAAGAAAAGAAACAACCCAACTGAAAAATGGGCAACAGACCTGAATAGACATTTCTCCAAAGATATACAGATAGTCAACAAGCACATGAAAAAATGCTCAACATCACCGATTATTAAAGAAATGCAAAGCAAAACTACTATGAGGTACCACCTCATACCTGTCAGAATGGCCATCATTAACAAGTCAACAAATAACAAAATGCTGGAAAGGGTGTGGAGAAAAGGGTACCCTCCCACACTGTTGGCGAGAATGTAAACTGGTACCATCACTATGGAAAACAGTATGGAGGTACCTCAGAAAACTAAATATAGAACTACCATATGACCCAGCAACCCCACTCTTGGCATATATCGGGACAAAACTTTTCTTGAAAAAGATAGATGCACCCATATGTTCACTGCAGTACTATTCACAATAGCCAAGATATGGAAACAGCCTAAATGTCCATTGACAGATGAATGGATTAAGAAGATGTGGTATATATACACAATAGAATACTATGCAGCCATAGAAAAGAACAAAATAATGCCATTTGCAGCAACATGGATGGAACTAAAGACTCTCATACTAGGTGAAGTAAGTCAGAAAGACAAATACCACGTGATATCACATATCTGGAATCTCATATATGGCACAAACGAACCTTTCCACAGAAAAGAAACTCTTAGACTTGGAGAACAAACTTGTGGTTGCTGAAAGGTCCCTTGAGTGGGACGGACTGGGAGTCTGGGGCTAATGGATATAAACTATGGCACTGGGAATGGATAAGCAATGAGATCCTGCTGTATAGCACAGGGAACTGTATCTAGTCACTTATGATGGAACATGATGGAGGGTAATATGAGAAAAAGAATGTATATATATATGTGTGACTGGGTCACTTTGCTGTACAGTAGAAACTGACAGAACACTATAAACCAACTGTAATAGAAAAAATAAAATCATTAAAAAAACTTTGTCAAAAGCATTTTATGCATCTATTGAGATGATCATATGGTTTTTCTATTTCAATTTGTTGATGTGATGTATCATACTACTTGTTTTGTAGATACTGAAAAATCCTCATATCCCTGAGATAAATCCCACTTGATCACGGTGTGTGATTCTTATAATGTACTTTTGGATTTCGTTTGCTGGCATTTTCTCAACGATTTTTATATCTATGATCATCAATGATATTGGCCTGTACTTTTCTTTTTTGTGGTATCTTTGTCTGGTTTTGGCATGAGGATGATGATGGCTTATTAGGATGAGTATGAAAGTATTCCTTCCTTTGCAGTTTTTGGGAAAAGTTTCAGAAGAATAGGTGTTAACTCTTCTCAGCATGTTTGACAGAATTCCCCTGTGAAGCCATCTGGTCCTGAACTTTTGTTTGCTGGAAGTTTTTAAATCACAGATTCAATTTTTGTACTTGCGAATGATCTGTCCATATTTTCTATTTCTTCCTGGTTCAGTCTTGGCAGGTTGTACCTTTCTATGAATTTGCCCATTTCTTCTAGGTTGTCCATTTCATTGGCTTATAATTACTTGTAGTAGTCTCTTATGATCCCTTGTGTTTCTGTGGTGTCAGCTGGAACTTCTTTTTCACTTCTAATTCTATTGATTTGAGTCCTCTCACTTTTTTTGATGAGTCTGGCTAAAGGTTTGTTAATTTTGTTGATATTTTCAAAGAACTGGCTTTCAGTTTCTTTGATCTTTTCTATTGTTTTCTTCATCTCCATTTATTTATTTCTGTTCAATGTTTGCAGATGACATGATACTATACATAAAAAATCCTAAAGATGCTACCAGAAAACTACTGGAACTCATCAATGAATTTGGTAAAGGTGCAGGATACAAAATTAATACATAGAAATCTCTTGCATTTCTACGCACTAATAATGAATGATCAGAAAGAGAAATTAATGTAATCCCACTCATCATCACATCAAAAAGAATAAAATCCCTAGCAATAAACCTGCCTAAGGAGGCAAAAGAACTTTATTATGAAAACTGCAAGATGTTGATGAAAGAAATTGAAGACGAAAAATAATGGAAAGATATACCATGTCCTTAGATTGGAAGAATCAATATTGTCAAAATGACTATACTACTCAACGCAATCTTCACTGCAAGCCCTATCAAATTACCAATGGCATTTTCCAAAGAACTAGAACAAAAAGTTTTAAAATTTGTATGGAAACACAAAAGACCCCATCTGAATGGCAAAGCAATCCTAAGAAAGAAAAACAGAGCTGGGAGAATCAGGCTCCTTGACTTCACTCTACACTACAAACCACAGTAATCAAAACTTTATGGCACTGGCACAAAAACCAGAAATATACAGGAGTTCTATTGTGGCGCACCAGGTTAAGAATCTGGTGTTGTCACTGTGGCTTTGGTAACTGCTGTGACATGGTTTCAGTCTCTGGCCCAGGAACTTCCACACGCTACGGGTGCAGCCAAAAAAAAAAAAAAAAAAAAGAAGAAGAAGAAGAAGAAGAAATGTAGATGTATGGAATAGGACAGACACACAGTTCACAATGGCCATAATGAAAAACTCTACAAACAATAAATGCTGGAGAGGGTGTAGAGAAAAGGGAACCCTTCTACACTGTTGGGAATGTAAACTGGTACAACCACGGTGGAGAACAGTATGGAGGTTCCCTAAAAAACTGAAAGCAGAGCTACCATATGATCCAGCAATCCCACTCTGGGGCATATATCCAGAGAAAACCATAATTCAAAAATCTACATGCATCCCAGTGTTTATTGCAGCACTATTTGCAATAGCCAAGACATGGAAGCAACCTAAATGTCCATCAGCAGAGGACTGGATAAAGATGTGGTACATATATACAATGGAATATTACCCATAAAAAAAGAATGAAATAATGCCATTTGCAGCAACATGGATGGACCTAGAGATTATCATAGTAAATGAAGTCAGTCAAAGGAAGCCAAACATATGATATCACTTATATGTGGAATCTTAATAAATGATACAAATGAATATATTTACAAAACAGAAACAGACTCATAGGCTTTAAAAACAAACTTAAGGTTACCAAAGGGGAGAGATGGGGGAAGATAAATTAGGAGTTTGGGATTAACATATACATACTACTATACATAAAATAATCAACAAGGACCTACGTACAGGACAGAGAAATCTAGTAAATGCTGTGTAATATGGGAAAAATCTGAAAAAGAATTGGTATATGTATAACTGAATCACTTTGCTATATGTACACTTGAATTTAACGAAGTATTGTAAATCAACTATACTCCAATATCAAATAAAAATAAAAATTTTAAAAAGGACAACATAAAAAATAAGTCTTTTATTTACTGTGCATGGGTTATACTTTCATGTTTCTTAGAGTGCCTTGGGAGTTTTGTTCAAAACTGGATATTTTATATAATGTGTTGTAACAACACTGGATAGGGACTCCATCTTCAAGCCCAAGGTTGGTTGATGTTTGCATTGTTGTTTTCTTGTTAAAATATTTAATGACTTGGTTGTACTAATTCTGTGGTTTATTTTTTACGGAGGATGCAGGCTTTGATGTCACTACTGAGTTCCCCCCCCTTGTTTTTATATATAGTCTGGCAACACAGATGTCACCCCTGGGTCAGCATAAGGCACAAATTGGTCATTGATTATGCCTGAGTCCTCTTAGCCAGTCAGATTTTTACCCTTCACCACTGAAACGTGTGGAGTAAGGCTATTACCATAGTTCAGGGACATTACACATTTTTTTCCCTTTTAGGGCCGCACCTGGGGCACATGGAAGTTCTCAGCCTAGGGGATCAACTGGAGCTGCAGCTGCTGGTCTACACCACAGCCTCACCAACACTGGGATCAGAGCTGCACCTGTGACTTACACTAGAGCTTGTGCAGGACTGTTAACCCACTGAGCGAGGACAAGGATCAAACCTGCATCCTTATGGACACTATGTTGTGTTCTTAACCCAGAATGGGAACTAAATTTATACCTTTTTGCCTCACATTCAGCAAGGGACTCGTAGTTTGTAGGTTCCTTCTCTGGTCATTGCTGAGAAGACATAGGTTTGGGTATTCAGTCTGGCAGTAAAAGAGTTTGATTTTAGTTTTAAGCCTGGCTTGGTAGGAGCTGCCTCTGGGTCAAGTGCCAATGAGGCGTCTGCTCTGTATCAGTGGGTCTTTATGTGATATGGGCAATGCTTTGAAGACTGCCCCATGTCCTGTTCTGGCTGCTCCTGAGTAAGTGCCATTCAGTGCATACACATGCCCTTCTTGATCCCTACAGGTAACTGTGATCCCAGGTGGGTCTTCTTGGCTATTTCTTCCCCTGGTTCTCTCTATATAACTTCTGGATGTTCTGCCATTTTGCTTGTATTATGGAGCTACCATTTTCCTCTTAATTCTTCATCATTAAGATCCCTATAGTTCTTCACATGCTCTTAGGCATGGAATTCTCCATGCTGTATTCTGAATAAAGAAAATCACTTCAGGCAGAGGTATGGAGCTCATCATTCTTATGGCCTGCTTTTTCCAGAGTGACAAGTGACATCCTTCTATACAGGCAGGTACTGAGAATCGGAGAGAGGTTTGCAGCGCCTAGTATTTTTGGCTTGACCCTCCCACTGTAGAAACTCTTTGTGACATACGAGTTGGGTGGGAATAACTGGGGCTCCAAGTGTTGTTGGCATGCTAGCCCTGGTTTAGAGCTTCGGCCACGAGTGGAGGCTGGGTAAGTGATATTCTTTACGACACCTACCTGGACACAGGGCTGGTGTTGATAAGAATTGGTAATATTTCTCACCCAGAGCAAAACTACAACCCAAAAATGGGAGCTGGGAGAAGGAGCCCCTGACTTATTGGCTATGTATGCCTGAGTGTTAAATGATTTTTAAAAATATTTTTTCACCAGTTAAATGATAATTTTGCCCAGGACAGAGTTTGTCCACCTTCTTATTCTGGAAGTCTCACTCCTTGTCTTTTTTGTTGTTGTTCTTCTTGTGGTAAAAGATATACAGCATAATATATATCACTTTAATACTTTCTAAGTTTATAGTTCAGCAGCATTAAGTCCATTCACATTATGCAGAACCATCACCACTACCCATCTCCAGAACTTTTTCTTCTTCCCAACTTGAATCTTGTACCTAGTAAATACTATCACCCCATTCCCTCCTCCTCTTAGCTCTCGGAAACCACCATTTTTACCTATCTCTGTGGTCTAGAATCTGACCACTCTAGAAACCTCGTTAAAAGTAGAATCATACAATGTTTGTCCTTCTGTGACTGGCATACTTCACTTAGCACATCTTCAAGGGTCAGCCATGTTTTAGCATGTGTCAGAATTTCCTTCCTTTTTTTTTTTTTGGTCTTTTTGCCTTTATCTAGAGCCGCACCCGTGGCATATGGAGGTTCCCAGGCTAGGGGTCTAACAGGAGCTGTAGCTGCTGGCCTTCACCACAGCCACAGCAACGTGGGATCCGAGCCACGTCTGCAACCTACACCACAGCTCACGGCTACGCCGGATCCTTAACCCACTGAGCAAGGCCAGGGATCGAACCCGCAACCTCATGGTTCTTAGTCGGATTCGTTAACCACTGAGCCACGAAGGGAACTCCGAGATTCTTAGTCGGATTCGTTAACCACTGAGCCACGAAGGGAACTCCGAGAATTTCCTTCCTTTTTAAGACTGAATCATATTCTACTGTATGTATATACCACCTCTTTTTCATCAGTTCATCCAACAATAGAAAGAGCTTGCTTCCACCTTTTGAATATTGTTAATCTTCTGGTTCCTGTGTATGTAACAAATTGTTTCTCTCTTGCTTCTTTCAAGACTATCTTTCTCTTTTAATGGAGTCTAAGTGTGGATATTTGAGGCTATATTATATGGAGATTTGAATCTTGGATGTGTAGATTTATGTTTTTTGTCAAATCTGGGAAGTTCCCCACTCTTATTTATTCATATATTTTTTCTCTCTCCTGGGTCACCTATTATGTATGCTTGATATTGTCCCACAGGTCTCTTAGTCTCTTTTCACTTTTATTCATTCTTTTTTCACTTTGTTTTTCAGACCGGATAATCTCTATTGATCTGCCTTTAAGTTCACTGATTTTTTAGAGTAGCACTCGCGGCATATAGAAGTTCCCAGGCTAGGGGCTGAATTGGAGCTGTAGCCACAGGCCTACACAACAGCCACAGCAACACAGGATCTGAGCCACATCTGTGACCTACACCACAATTCATGGCAATGCTGGATCCTTAGCCCATTGAGCTAGGCCAAGGATCAAACCTGTGTCCTCATGCATACTAGTCAGGTTTGTTTACTGCTGAGTCACAATAGGAACTCTGAAAAAAACTTACTTACCATGGAACCAAATATAACAGAAAAAACAAAAGTCATTAAAAAAATTTTTTTAACACAGTAATTCTTATTTTTATTAGAGTGTAGTAGGTTTACAAGGTTGTGTCAATTTCTGCTGTACAGCATAGTGACCCAGTCATATATACATATGATAGTTATAATATATAGTTCCCTGTGTTATACAGTAGGACCTCATTGTTTATCCAAGTTCTTTTTTCCTTCTCTTAGCTCAGATCTGCTGTTGAGCCCCTCAAGTTAATTTTTCACTTCAATAAACATACCTATTTGGTTTCTTTGTGTAATTTCTCATTTTTTTTTTTAGTTTAAGTATACAGTTGCTTTAAAATATTATATTAGTGTCAGGTGTATAGGATAGTAATTCAGTATTTTTATAAATTATACTCCATTAAGAGTTATAATAATGGCTATAATTCTGTGTGGTGTACAATATATCCTTTTTGCTTATCTGTCTCTTTTAATCACATACCCCTAACTTGCCTTTCCCTGCTTCCCTCTCCCCACTGGTAACCACTACTATGTTTTCTGTATCTATGAGACTGTATCTATTTTGCTATACTCATTCGTTTTATTTTTAATTTTATTCTATTTTTATTTTTATTTTTTTTTTGGTTGCACCCATGGCATATGAAGTTCCCAGGGTAGAGGTCAAACTGGAGCTGCAGCTGCCACTTTACGCCACAGCCATAGCAATGCAGGATCTGAGCCATGTCTTCAACCTACACCACAGCTCATGGCAATGCCAGATCCTTAACCCACTGAGTGAGACCAGGGATTAAACCAGCATTCTCATGGATACTAGTTGGATTCATTTCCACTGCACCACAAAGGGAACTCCTGTTTTACTTTTTAGATTCCACAAATAAACTATATTATACAACAGTAATTTGTCTTTCTCTGGCTTATTTCACTATGTATAATATTCTCTAGGTATATCCACACTGCTGCAAATGGAAGAATTTCACACTTTTTATGGCTAATATTCCATATGTGTGTGTGTGTGTGTGTGTGTGTGTGTGTGTGTATACCACGTTTTTTCTTTAAATCCATTTCACCTATTGATTGACATTCAGATTGCCATTTTAATTATGCTATGTCTTAGTGTAGGTCTGTTTGGGTTAATCTGATTTGACACCCTCTGGGCTTCCCGTACATGGATATTTTTCTTCAGGTTTGGGAAGTTTTCAGCCATAATCTCATCAAATATAGTTTCAGTCCTCTCTCTTTTTCCTTCTGAAACTCACATAATGTGAACATTGGTATGCTTAATGTTACCTCAGAGATCTCAAACTGTTCGTATTTTTTAAATATTTATTTTATATATTTTTGTCTTTTTAGGGCCACACCCACAGCATATGGAGGTTCCCCAGGCTAGGGGTAGAATCAGAGCTGTAGCTGCTGGCCTACACCACAGCCACAGTAACGCCAGATCTGAGCTATGTCTGCAACCTACACCACAGCTCACGGCAACGCTGGATCCTTACCCTACTGAGAGAGGCCAGGGATCGAACCTGCATCCTCATGGATGCCAGTCAGATTCGTTTCTGCTGAGCCATCATGGGAACTCCTGTTCTTTTTTTTTTAATTTGTTTTTCTTTTGCTGTTCTAATGAGGTGATTTCCTTTATTCTGTCCTCTAGATCATTTATGCTTTCTTCTGAATCACTTAGTCTGCTATTCATTCTTTCCAGTGTGTTTTTCATTTGTTATTGTATTCTTCATTTCTGACTTTTTTTGTATTTTTGAGGTTCTGGTTAAAATTCTGTGTTCCTCTATTCTTTTCTCTAATTCAGTTAACACGCTTATTACTAGTGCTTTGAATTCTTTATCTTGAAAACTGCTTATTTCTTTTCATCATTTTTTTTCAAGTGTTTTCTCTTGCTTTTTCAGTTGAGACCAGATCCTGTCTTCTCATTTCACTTATATTTCTTTGTCTCTATGAGTTTAGGGGAAATGGTTATCTACTGTGGTCTTGAAGAGATGTCCTTATGTGGGAGTGTCTCTACGCAGCTTGCACTATAGGCACTGGGAGTTCCCAATGTCTTTGGTGAGAGAGCTGGATAGAATGTGGATTCAAGTCACATCTTTCTTCAGGGTATGCTGGGAGCTATCACCTCGGTAGGAGGTGGGGCTGGAGATGGAGGTGCAAGAGCCAGAACCTGGTGTGAGGTAGAACTCCCTCTCTGCTCAGTGGCTATCAGCACCCTGGCAGGGGTGGGTCAGATCCAAGATGCTGGAGCAGAAGCCTTTAGAGTTAATCCAAGTTGGCTCAGCTCCCTTAAACGTGTATATTTTCCCTTCTCCCTTCACTGGGACTCTTACTCCAGAGAGTGGGTAGTGCTGAAGCAAGGGAGGCTTGTGCAGGCTCTGGGCTTATGATGGCTGTAAACAGAGGTCTGAGTTGCCTCCAATGCACTGCCCATGTAGGCACCAGCAATTGTTTCCCTCCCCCTGTTCAGATGCAGCCTCAGGTCCAAGTCTCCTTTGTCCCTCAGAGCCATTCGCTGCCCTCACCTTCTACTGTCCTGACCCTGTTGTGCAGCTACACAACAGGGAAGGTGGGGCCAGCATTGACTCTTGGTGTTTTTTGAGGGGTGAGCTATGGTGGAGTGGCTACCATCAGAGTTTTGGGCTGTTTTTGAAGTACTTCTTGAGTAAGCACCAACAACGGATGCTGCTGCCCCACCTAGACACATCCCTGAGACTGAGTAGCCTCTGTGCCCCATGTCTGAGATTTGTTCCTGGTCCTGGCAGTCCTAGATCCAGATCCACGCTGTGTCATGGAACAAGTGGGTATGGAGACTTAGCTCAGTTGGGGTTGGGACCAGGGTGGTTGCAGACAACCCAGCAGCAATCCTCACTCTGTAATCCCTCTGTCCTGCCTTGGGGGTAATCCAGTGCACACATGCTCCTCATGCTCAGTCCAGGCTTCCTACAAACCTTCTTTGGTCCTCCAATTAGTTAAGGAGGCTTGTCTCCCCTCTGTCAGACCCTGGGGTGCCCAATCTATGGCTCAAACAGCTTACTCCCCAGGGAAATTTTCCATCTGTGTAATCCCCAACATCCTCTGAGGTCGCTCCCAGGGGCACAGGTCCTGACCTGATTGCTTCTCTTCCCCTTCTACTGGATTATGGGTGAATCTTCCTTATAGCCTTGGTTGTACAGGAGTCTTTCTGTCAGTTTCCAGTGAGAATGTTCCACATATAGATGTATTTTTGATGTGTCATGGGAGAAGTTGAGTTGCACCTCCTTCTACTCCATCATTTTTTTTTTTCTTTGGCCATGCCCACAGCATGTGGAAGTTCACAGGCCAGAGATCAAAAACCTGCACCACAGGAGTGATCCAAGCCACTGCAGTGACAACTCTGGATCCCTAACCTGCTGTGCCAACAAGAGAACTCGATCTACCCCATCATCTTGATCGATCTCTTTACTGCTATTCTTTACTTGATGGGTCACTGTTATTATACTTTAATTCTTCAAATATGGTTTCCTTTAGTTCTCTGAATATATTTATGGGAGCTGATTAAAATTCTTTATTTACTATGTCCTATATCCATACTCTCTCAGAGACAGTTTCTTTCTTTCTTTTTTTGCCTTTTTAGGGCCGTACCTGCAGTATATGGAGGTTCCCAGGCTGGGGTAGAATTGAAGCTGTAGCCACCGGCCTATGTCACAGCTGCAGCCACGCCAGATCTGAACCACATGTATGACCTACACCACAGTTTACGACAATGCCAGATCCTTAACCCACTGAGTGAGGCTAGGGATTGAATCCGCAACCTCATGGTTCCTAGTCAGATTCGTTTCTGCTGTACCACAATGGTAACTCCCTCAGAGATAGTTTCTATTGACTGCTTTTTGTCCAGTCTATGAGCCACACATTATTATTTCGTTGTAAGTCATAACTTTTTGACATTGGATAGTTTTGATAATATATTGTAGCAATTTTGGACTCCTTCCCAAAGCACTTTAGTTGCTGCTTTTTTATTTGTTTAGTGACTAATTTTGGAAAGCCTATCTCTACTGCAATTTTTGCGCCAGTATCACATCTTTTTAGTGTAAGTTTATGATACATTCTGGCTTTTTTGTTGCTGTTGATTGAACCAAGACTCCTCTTGTTGTTCATTAAAAAAATTCCAAGCTATTCTTATTCATCTGCTTTTCCCAATGAACTTAAGAATTATCCTGTTAAGTGAACAAAAACTAGTTCTTACATGTCTTTATACATCAGGATGGCACATGGTTAACTCAAATGTTCTATTATAGGTGGAAGTGAATCTGCTGCTTCTTAATATAATTGTTTCTCAGAAGAGACTTCTCAACTTCATGTTTTATTTCTGAAAACTGTTGAGATTGGAATGAAGCTGTGCTAGAAATGCTAGGGCTTTGGCATATGCTCCTCTTCATTCAACAGGGCTGCATCCCATCCCTCGAGGCCTGACAGAGTTCCACCTCCTTCCTTCCTGTTATATGTATAAAGGTTCTGCCTTCCTCAAACTGTATCAAGTTTTCCTAAGAGACTCTCATTTCTCTAGGTCAACTGTCCAAGAGTTACACCGACATAAGTTTTAGTCACAACTTCCCCAGCATTACTTTACTTTCATGAGAGGTATCTCTTACCTACAGTTAGAAGAAGCAATAGAAGAGTTAAAATTCCTAGTACTCAATTAGTCCACAGTTCAATGTTCCTACCCAGTCTTGACGTTGATGGGCAATGCAGTATTTAGGATACATTTATTTTCATTTAAAATTGAATTTAACAAAATTTTATATTAATTGCATTTTCTGCCATTCTGTCTTTTAAAAAGTATAGGAACTGGAAGTTGGACAGAACTGTGTTCAAACTCTTACACTACCCCTTATTAGTTATGTGATCTTTGCAAGTCATTTCTCTTTGAGCCTTTGTTTCCCCTTCAATAAAAAAAAAACAAATATAAAGGCAAAAATAAGAGGGTTCATGCATGGCCTGATGATGACAGAGGATCATAAACTGAGGAGACTATCACAGGAATCAACTCCTATGTTTCTGAAGCCTAAAGAAAGCATAAAAAAAAAAAAATACCTTCCTACCTCAAAATACCATAAAAAACCCTTTGCTTAAAGGAAATGCCAAAAAAAGCAAAAAAGAAATGAACGGACCACTTCCTGGTCACAAAGCTTACCGGAGTACACAGCACATGAGCAGCAGATGGGTGGGGACGTTAGCTGGATTGAGCATACTGGGTGTATCTGACTTCATACAGGCCAGGAAGGCACGCATCCTTCTGTTCTTGTCCTCAACTGCTTTGCCTAGCCAGAGCTTCTTGAGGTTTGGGCAAGTCCATTCCCGAAATGTCAGTGCAGACACCAGCTCAGGGGTTTGAGGTGACTTCCCTTTATAGGCAGACCATTCTTTAAGGATCACTGAAGGAACTAAAAAACAGGAATTGAGGAAAACAGGATCTAGATAATCTCTGAGAATTTCTAACAAAAAACATCACATTTCAACATCTTTTAATTTTGTCACTATAATTTTTATTGTTAACAGTAGTTTTTAACAGCAGGAGTAGTAAGCCATTTATTAGATGCTCGGTATACGTTAAGTACTTTACATATAGATGTAAATCTTACTTACTCCACACAACAAGCCTGAGAGAGACGCATTAGGACTATATTATCACAAAATGTTGTGCTCATTTTGCAGATGAGAAAGTTCAACTGTCACACAGTTTTACTTGTCACATAGCAGTCCCCTGCTTATTCATAAGGAATGTTCCAAGACCTCCACTGGATGCCTGAAAACTATGGACAGTACCAAAACCTGTATATACTACATTTTGTCCTATACGTATATATCTATGATCATGTTTAATTTATAAATTAGGCATGACAGTAACTAATAATAAAACAGAACAATTTTAACAATATACTGTAATCAGTTATGTAAACGTGGTCTCTCTCTCTCTCTAAATATCTTATTGTACAAATGTAATGCCTTTTCCATCTTAACTAAGCACTTATCATGTATCGTGTCCACAACTTCTGCAGTTCAAGATCTGACAACAAAACTAGTACAAATTTCTTTTTTTTTCTTTGCAATTTCACAGATCACTCTTACTGTGGATCTTTTCGCTCTTAGTATAGATCTTAGCAACCTCAGCATGTGATTTTTTTTTCTTTCCTTCCTTTATTAAGTAGAGAACTTTCGCCTTTTCACTTGAAGGAAGTGCTTTATGGTTTCTCTTTGCCATATTTGAATTGCAAGCATCACTATTCTTGGGCCTGGGGCCATTATTAAGTAAACAAGGGTTAGTTGAACACAGCATTGCAATACTGAAACAGTTAATCTGATAAACTCCATGGCAAATAAGTGACTAACAGGCAGGATATGCTGGACGAAGGGATGATTCACATCTTGGGTGGGAGGGAGCAGGACAATGTGAGATTTTATCATGCCTACTCAAAACAGTGTGCAATTTAAAATGTATGAATTGTTTACTTCTGGAATTTTTCATTTAATATTTTTGGATCATAGTTGACTGGAGGTAACTGAAACTGTGGAAAGAGAAAGTGAAGAGAGGAATACTGTACTTTGAAACTCATTTTTTAAGTAGATGTACCAGAGTAGGCAAGGAAAGAAGTCCAAGGAAGAATTACATGTATATCTGGCTTCATAACAGACTATAGGACACTCCAAAAGACTTAAAAGAATATTACAAAATTCTCAAAAAAAACCCCCATCTTTTAGAGTTATGAAACTGTTAACAGACAAGGAAAACATGGCTCCTGTCTACATCTAGTGTACCTCTCAGGCTCTTAAGTATGTCCTTTTTTTACTCAAGGTATCTAGGATCAACTCTATTACCCAAGTAAGAAACCTGGGAGTCATCCTGGAGTCCTCGCTGACCTTCACCTTCTACAGCTGGTTATTTCCAAGGTCCTGCTCATTCTACTGTTGTATAAACCCTTATCTGTCCCCTGTTCTTCATCACAACAAATATTGTCCAGGTTCGGTTGCCATCATCTTTTACCTGGCAAGAGTCTCCAGACTGTTGTCCAGGCCTTCCTCCTGTCCAATCCCCCTCACATTTATGTTTTACAACCACTAGAGTGTTCCTTTCAAAAAACCTTTTAAATAAATTATAGATTCACAGGGAGTTGCAAAGATAGTAGACAGAGGTCCTGGGTACCTTTTACCTAGTTTTTACTTAGTCATATCTAAAATGATTATAATACAGTATCAAGGCTAGGAAACTGACATTGGTACAACTGTGTGTATAGTTCTGTCATGTGTAGATTCATGTAACCACCACTGCAATCAAGGTACAGAACTATTCTATCACCACAAAGATCTCCCCTGTGCTGTACTTTTTATGGGCATATTCAGTGCCCTCCAGCACCATCCTTAATCCCTGGCAATCACTAATCTGTTCTTTATCTCTACAATTTTGTCAATTTGAAAATGTTATATAAATTGAATCAGTATACAACCTTTTGAGATTGTGTGTGTGTCTTTTTAGGGCCGCACCAGTGGCATATAGAAGTTCCCAGGCTAGGGGTTGAATTGGAGTTGTAGCTGCTGGCATACACCACAGCCACAGCAACACCAAATCTGAGCTGCGTCTGCGCCAGACACCACAGCTCACGGCAAAGCTGGATCCTTATCCCACCGAGCGAGGTCAGGGATTGAACCTGTGTCCTCACGGATGCTAGTCAGGTTCTTTCACAACTGAGCCATGACAGGAACTCCAAGATTGTTTTTATATTGCTCAGTTTTGAGGGTTCTTTATATCTTAATACTAGTCTAGATATGTGGTACTTGTTCACCTATGGATTTCCAGTTGATCCAGTACTATTTGTTAAAAAGACTATCCTTCCTCCAATGAAGTGTTTCTGCAACTTTGTCAAAAATCAATTAGCTTTACCATGTGAGGCCATTTTTGGGTTCCCTATTCTGTTCCACTGGTCTATGTGTCTATATTTCTGCTAATACTACACAGACTTAATTACTGTAGCTACGTAATAAGTTTTATAATCAGGTAGAGTGGCTGCTCTCAATTTATTATTCCTTCTCAAAAATGTTTTAGCTATTCTAGGTCTTTGGTTTTGCATATAAATATTAGAATAATCTGTCTACATATACACAGAATCCTGCTGGGATTAGATAGTAATTTTTTTTTTAATCACTCAGTCTATAGGATTCTTTATTACGCTATAGTTAACTTACAATATTATGTTGGTTTCAGGTGTATACCAAAGTGATTCAGTTATAGTTATAAAACTATATATAGTATTATATATAAATATATAGTCTCTCTCTCTCTCTATATATATATAAAGACTATATATATTCTTTTTCTGGTTCTTTTCTATTAAAGGATATTATAAGATATTGAGTATAGTTCCCTGTACTCTTACAGTATTTTAAAAAATTTTTATTATAGTTGATTTACAATGTTCTGTCAATTTCTGCTATACAGCAAAGTGACCTATATATATATATATATATATTCTTTTTCTCACAGTATCCTCCATCATGTTTCATCGCAAGTCATTACATATAGTTCCCAGTGCTATACAGCAGGATCTCATTGCTTATCCACTCCAAATGCAATAGTTTGCCTCTAGTAACCCCAAACTCCCCGTCCACCCCACTCCCTCCCCTTCCCCCTTGGCAACCACAAGTCTGTTTTCCATGTCCACGAGTTTGTTTCTTTTCTGTGGATAGGTTCATTTGTGCCATATATTAGATTCCAGATATAAGTGATATCATATGATATTTGTCTTTCTCTGACTTACTTCACTTAGTATGAGAGTCTCTAGTTCCATCCATGTTGCTGCAAATGGCATTATTTTGTTCTTTTTTATGACTGCGTAGTATTCCATTGTGTTTACGTACCACATCTTCTTAATCCATTCATCTGTCAATGGACACTGAGGTTGTTTCCATGTCTTGGCTATTGTGAATAGTGCTGCAGTGAACATATGGGTACATATATCTTTTTCAATAAAAGTTTTATCCTGATATATGCCCAAGAGTGGGATTGCTAGGTCATGTGGTAGTTCTATATTTAGTTTTCTGAGGTACCTCCGTACTGTTTTCCATAGTGGTTGTACCAATTTACATTCCCACCAACAGTGTAGGAGGGTGCCCTTTTCTCCACACCCTCTCCAGCTTTTGTTATTTGTAGATTTAGTAATGATGGCCATTCTACTGGTGTGAGGTGGTACCCATTAGTAGTTTTGATTTGTATTTCTCTAATAATTAGTGATGTTGAGCATTTTTTCATGTGCCTGTTGGCCATCTGTATGTCTTCTTTGGAGAAATGTCTATTTTTCAATTGGGATGCTTGTTTTTTTGCTAGTGAGTTGTACTGAGTTGTTTGTATATTTTGGAGATTAAGCCCTTATCAGTTGCATCGTTTGAAACTATTTTCTCCCATTCTGTAGGCTATCTTTTTTTATGGTTTTCTTTGCTGTGCTAAAGCTTGTAAGTTTGAGTAGGTCCCATCGAAACTGTGTTAAATTTGAGTATAGAAATACAATTCATTTCTGCTGAATTAGTAATTTAAAAAATTTCAAACAAACAAAAAGTCCAGGACCAGGCAGCTTAATAATGAGTTCTAAAAAAAATTTAAAGGAGAGCTAATATCTAACCTTCTCAAATGATTCCAAAAAATTGAAGAGGAAGGAATGCCTCCAAACTCATTCTGTATCAAACAAAAATATCTTCCAGGAATAAATGGGAAATAAAGAAATCCTCAGATGAAAAACTAGGATATTTTAAAAAAGCAGATCAACCCTAAAAGAATGGCTAAAAGTAAGTACTTCTCTACACAGAAATAAAATGATAAAAGAAGGAATCAGGAAGGAAGAAAAAACAATGGAAAGAACAAAAATATTGATAAATACAATATATTTTCCTTCATTTAGTTTTCTAAGTTATGTTTCACACTTAAGCAAAAAGTGTAATACTGTTTAGTGTGGTTCTTGATGTCTGTAGAGAAAATATTTAAGAGAATTATAAATGAAGGAAAGTAAAAAGATGCAACAGAGGTCAGGCTCACTTCACTTGAACTGGTAAAATGTCAACACCAGTAGACCATGATAAGATATGTATATACAATGTAATACCTACTAAATACACTGAAACAGCTTTACAAAGAGATACAATCAAAACACTGAACATAAATAAAATCGGATTTTCTAAAACATGTTAAGGTACTTTATAGGAAGGGAAAAATAAGAAAACAGAGATACGAAAAACCTCTGTAGCAAAAATAAAATGATAGACTTAAGACCTAACATGTCAATAATAACATTAAATGTAAGTGGTCTAACTATATCAATTAAACACAGATTGACAGACTGGATTAAAAAGACATGATTTAGGAGTTCCCACTCTGTTGCACTGGGTTAAGACTCTGACTGCAATGGTCAGACAATGAGACACCAACATCAAAAGCTATCACTTACATGTGGAATCTAAAAAAAAAAACAAAACACAATGAACTTCTCTGCAGAGCAGATACTGACTCACAGACTTTGAAAAACTTACGGTTTCCAAATGAGACAGTTTGGGGGGTAGGGGCGTACACTGAGGGTTTGGGATGGAAATGCTATAAAAATTTGGCTGTGATGATTGTTGTGCACCTATAAATGTAATAAAATTAATTAAGTAAAAAAAAAGAAAAGAAAAGAATCTGACTGCAATGGCTTGGGTCACTGCAGAGTGCAGGTTTGATCCCTGGCCCAGTGCAGTGGGCTAAAGGATCCAGTGCTTCCACAGCTGAGGCTCAGATCAGCCCTGGCCCAGGAACTCCCACATGGCCATAAAAAAACCACAAACAACAACAACAAAGGAATTAGGAAATGTTAAATACATATATATATATTTTAACATTTACACACACACACACACAAAAAAAAACAAAACAAAAGAATTAGGAAATGTTAAAGAATATGTATATTTTAACATATATATATATATAACATTTATATACAAACATTTAACATTACTTATATAAACATTTAATATTATAACAGGTTAACATTTATATATATATATATATACACATATATACATATATATATATATAAATGATATTGGTAGGTTGAAAGGAAAAGAATGGAAAATAATATACCATGAAAACATTAACCAAAAGATAGAGTGGCTACATTAATGCCATACTAAGTAGACGTAACAGCAAAGAATTTGCCAGGGCCAGGGGCAGAAAAGGACATTACACAATGGTAAAAGGGTCAATCTACCAAGAAGACATAGTAATCCTAAATGTGTGTCACCAAATAACTGAGCCACAAAATACATGATGCAAAAACTGACAGAAATGAAATGAGAAATAGACAAACACAATTATAATTAGAAATTTCAATCCCCCTCTCAATAATGGGTAGATCAACTATACAGAAAATTAGCAAAAATATAGAACTCAACAATACCATCAACCATCAGGAAATCAATTCCTACAGAACACGCAACAAGAGCACAACACATGTTCTTTTCACATGCCCACAGAACTTGCCACAATAGATTATATCCTGGGCCATAAGACAAACCTTAAAAAATTTAAAAGAAGTGAAATCATTCAGATTATATTTTCAGAACCCTATGGAATCAAATAAGAAATTAACAACAGAAAGATAACAGGAAAATGTATAAATACTTGGAAAATAACAGAGAAATTCTATATAATTAATGGGTCAAAGAAGTCTCAAGGAATAGAAATACACAGAACTAAATAAAATAAAAATACAAAACACTGAAATTTGTGAGATGGAACTAAATAAATGCTGAGAGGGAAATTTATAGCACTAAAGGCTCACAATTTAGAAAAGAGGAAAAGTCTTTAACTGCTCATCTAGTAAGAAGAGGAGGAGAAAGGCAAACCTATGGCAAACCAAGGAATAAAACAATAAGGATAAAATCAGAAATTAATGAAATTGAAAAGAGAAAAATAGAGAAAAATCAATGACATGAAAACCTGCTTCTTTGAAAAGAAGAGTAAAATTGACAAAATTCTAGCAAGACTGCAAGGAAAAGAGACAGAAGACATAAATTACTAATATCAAGAAAAAGACAGGGAATATCGCCACAAAGCCTGTAGATATCAAAATAATTGTATGTGGATAATGTAAACAACGCTGCACACATAAATTGACAACTTAGACAAAACGGACCAATTTCTCGAAATATACAAACTACCACATACACCTAATGAAATATATAATTTGATTAGCCCTATAAATTTTAATGAAATTTAATTTAAAATTTCACACACAAACCTGGCTCAATTGATAAGCAATGAGATCCTGCTGTATAGCACTGGGAAATATATCTCGTCACTTATGACGGAGCATGATAATGTGAGAAAAAAGAATGTATATATGTATGTGTGACTGGGTCATCTTGCTATACAGTTAGAAAATTGACAGAACATTGTAAATCAGCTATAAAGGAAAAAAATAAAAATCATTAAAAAAAAAAAACAAAAACAAACCTGGCTCAAATGGTTTCACTGGAGAATTCTACCAAACGTTTAACAAAGAATTAACATCAATTCTACACAATACTTTCAGAAAATAGGTATAAACACTTCTGAACTCTTTCAGTGGAGCCAGTATTACCCTGATATAAAAACTCAAAAAGGCAGTACATAAAAACACTTCAAATTGATATATTAAAATTCTTGAAACATTAGTCAATAGGGAGTTCCCTTGTGGTACAGCAGGTTAAGGATCTGGTGTTGTCACTGCAGTGGCTTGGGTCGCTGCCACAGCACAGGTTAGATCCCTTCCACATACTGCAGGTGCAGCCAAAAAAAACTGGTCAGTAGAATTCAGCAATATATAAAAAGAATTATACACCATGGTCAACCAACTAGGGTTTATTCCATGGTTGCAAGGCTGGTACAATATCTGAAAAAATTCAGTTAATATACTCTACCATATAAACAGGCTAAAGAAGACAAATAATATCATTTCAGTGGATGCAGAAAAACATTTGATGAAATTTGACAATCATTCACAATTTTGGAAAAAACTCTCTGAAAACTAGCAAGAGAAGGAAATTTCAACTTGATAAAGAACATTTACAAAAAACCTCCTGTTAACAGTGCACTTAATGGTGAAAGACAGTTTTTCTCTTAAAATCAGAAAAAGGCTAGGATGTCTAGTCAGTGTAGGAAGGCAAGAAAATAAAATAGAAGGCATACAGATCAGAAGGAAGAAACAAAACTGATCCTAATTGCAGATGACATACATTCCATGCAGAAAATTATGAGAAATGTACAACAAAACTCCTAGAAATAATAAATGAACTAAAGACTAGGGCACAAAATTTAAATGGAAATTAATTATATTTCATTTTTATTGACATAAAATAGACTTAACAGTATTATATTAGCTCCAACAGTGACTTGATATTTTTAAACATTACAAAATGATCACTGTAAGTCCAGTTACCATCTGTCACAGTACAAAGGTATTCCAATATTACTATATTCCATATGCTGTATACTAGATTCCCATGACTTATTTATTTCATTTTTTTTTGTTTGTTTTTTTAGCTTTTTTAGGGCCGCACCCTTGACATATGGAAGTTCCCAGGCTAGGGGTCGAATCAGAGATACAGCTATGCCACAGCCACAGCAACACTAGATCAGAGCAGCATCTGCAACCTACACCGCAGCTCAGGGCAACACCAGATCCTTAACCCACTGAGCGAGGCCAGGGATCGCACCTACATCCTCACGGATATTGGTCAGATTTGTTTCTGCTGAGCCACGATGGGAATTCCCATGACTTATTTTATAACTGAAGTTTGTACCTCTTAATCTCCCTCACCTATTTCACTCATCCCCACACATCCCTCCCTCTGGCAACCACTCATTTGTTCTCTATATGGTGAGCTTGTTTCTTTCTGGTTTGTTATTCATTTATTTTATTTTATTTTATTTTATTTTTGCTTATTTTGGGGGGCTGCACCTGTGACATACGGAGGTTCCCGGGCTAGGGGTCTAATCGGACCTACAGCTGCCGGCCTACACCACAGCCACAGCAACGCCAGATCCGAGCCACGTCTGTGATCTACACCACAGCTCACGGCAACACCAGATTATTAACACACTGAGTAAGGCTAGGGATCGAACCCACAACCTCATGGTTCCTAGTCGGATTCGTTAACTACTGTGCCACAACGGGAACTCCTGTTATTCATTTATTATTTATATTTCACATATAACTGAAATCATACATTATTTGTCTTTGACTTATTTCACTTAGCATAATACCTTCTAGGTCCATCCATGTTGTCGCAAATAGTAAGATTTCATTGCATTTTATGGCTAATAGTCCACTGTATGTATATGTGTGTATATATATATATATATATATGTATATATATATATGCTAATTTCTTTATCTGTCAATGAACACTTATGTATCTTCCATATCTTGGCTATTGTAAAAATGCTGCAATTAACATAGGGAAGCATATATCTCTTCAAATTAATGTTCTTGATTTCTCAGATAAATATTCAAATGTGGAATTGTTGGTATCATATGGTGGTTCTCTTTTTAATTTTTTGAGGAATCACCGAACTGTTTTCCATACTGGCTGCACCAATTTACATTCCCAACAACAATGCACAAGGGTTTGCTTTTTTCCACATCCTTGCCACTATCTGTTATTGCCTTTTTGATACTAGCCATTCTGAAAGGTGTGACGTGAAATCTCACTGTGGTTTTGATTTCCATTTTCCTGATGATTAGTGATGTTGAGCATCTTTTCACATGCTTGTTGGCCACCTGTATGTCTTCTTTGGAAAAGCATCTATTCGGATCCTTTATTTAATTAGGTTGTATATGACGTGGATTATATGAGTTCTTTGTATATTTTGGATATTAACCCACTGTTTGATATATCATTTGCAAATATCTTCTCTGATTCAGTAGGCAGCCTTCTTGTTTTGTTGATAGTATCATACATTGTGCAAAGAGATTTTGGTTTGAGGAATTTCGATGTTTGATTGTTTGTTTGTTTATTTTGGCCATGCTTGTGGCATGAGGAAGTTCCCAGGCCAGGAACTGAACCTGCACTATAGCAGTGACTCAAGCCACAGCAGTGACAATGCCAGATCCTTAACCAGATAGGCCATCAGGGAACTACCCCATTTGTTTATTTTTGCTTTTTTTTCCTTGCCAAAGGAGACATATCAAAATATATATTGCTAAGACATGTCAAAGAGCATACTACCTAGATTTCCATCAAGAAGTTTTACGGTTTCGGGTCTTACATTTAACACTTTAATCCTTTGCATGTAGCTAACCAGTTTACTCAACAGCATTTACTGAAGAGGCTATCTTTTCCCATTACATATTCTTGCCTCCTTTCTCATAGATAAATTGCTGATGTAAGTGTGGGTTCATTTATGGGCTATTGATCTATAAATCTGTTTTGTTGCCAGTAGCATACTATTTTGATTATTGTGTATTTGTAGTACAGTTTGAAATTAAGGACTGTTTTGTTCTTTTCTTAACTATCAATGTTGTATTATTCTCAGCTATACAGCAAAGTGATTCATTTACACATATATATTATTTTGTAGATTGTTTTCCATTACTATAGGATATTGAACACAGTTCGCTGTGCTATACAGTAGGTCCTTGTTGTTCACCTATTTTATTTATAGTAGTGCGTATCTGCTAATCCCAAACTCTTTTTAAAAATTTTTTTTTTTTTTTTTTTTTGCTTTTTAGAGCTGCACCAGTAGCATATGGAGGTTCCCAGGCTAGTGGTGGAATCAGAGCTACAGCTGCTGGCCTATGCCACAGCCACAGCAAGGCCAAATCCCAGCTGCGTCTGCGACTCACACCACAGCTCACAGCAACGCCAGATCCTTAACCCACTGAGCGAGGCTAGGGATAGAACCCACAACTTCGTGATACCTAGTCGGATTCTTTTCCGCTGAGCCACAATGGGAACTCCATGTTAATCCCAAACTCTTAATTTATCGCCCTCCCTTTCCCCTTTGGTAACCCTAAGTTTGTTTTCTATGTCTGTGAGTCAGTTCCTGTTTTATAAATAAGTTCATTTCTATCATTTTCTTGATTCCACATATAAATGATATCATATTTGTCTTTGACTTACAAAGATTGGTATGATAATCTAAGTCCATTCATGTTGTTGCATTATTTCATTCTTCTTTACTGCCGAGTAACATTCCATTATATATATAAATGTATATACACCGTATCTTCTTTATCCATTCATTTGTTGATGGACATTTAGGCTGCTTCCACATCTTTATTGCGAATAGTGCTGCTATGAATATTGCTGTGCATTTATGTACCTTTTTGAATTAGAGTTATCATCTTTTCTGGATATATACCCAGGAGTGGGATTGCTGAATCATATGGTAGCCCTATTTTTAGTTTTTTAAAGGAAACTCCATACTGTTCTCCATGTTCTTTTTTTTAAGACTGTTTTGGCTATTTGGAGTCTTTTGTGTTTTCATATAAATTTTAGGATTGTTTGTTCTACCTCCGTGAAAAAAAAAATGCTACTGTTATTTTGATAGAGATTGCATTAAATCTGAAAACTACCTTATGGTCTGTTTAACAATATTATTTCCATTCCATGAGCACCGTACAGCTTTTAGTCTTTGTCATCTTGTAATTTCCCGAGTATGGGTTTTTACCACCTTGGTTAGATTTATTCCAAGGTATTTTGGTCTTTTTGATTCAGTTGTTGAGTTTTTTTTATTACTGACTCAATTTCATTACTGGTAACTGGTCTATTCATGTTTTCTATTTCTCTCCTTGGGAGACTGTACATTTTTTAGGAATCAGTACATTTCTTCTAGGTTGTCCAATTTATTGGTGCATAATTTTCTATAGAAATCTCTTATGATCCTTTGCATTTCTGTGGTGTTGGCTATAACTTCTCCTTCCTCATTTCTGATTTTATTTAGACCTTCCCCTTTCTTCTTGATGAGTCTGGCTAAAGGTTTACTAATTTTATCATTTCAAAGAACAAAGCCTTAGTTTCATTCATCTTTTCCATTTTTAAAATTCCCCATGGCATTTATTTCTGTTCTGACCTTTATGATTCCTTTCCTTTTAACTTTGGGTTTTAGCTGTTCTTCTTTCTTTAGTTACTTCAGGTGGAAAGTCAGGGTTTTTTTTTTTTTTTTTTTTAGAACTGCTTTTGTTGCATCCCACCATAGATTCTGGATAACTGTGTTTCTATTTGCATTTGTCTCCAGGTATTAATTGATTCTTTTGAATTCTTCAGTGATCCATTGGTTGTTTAGTAGCATCTTGTTTAGCCTCCATATATTGGGGGGTTGTATAGGTTTTTTTTTCCTTGTAGTTGATTTCTAATTTCATATCACTGTGACTGGAAAAGATGTTTGGTATTATTTCAATCTTTTTAAATTTATTGTGATTTGTTTTGTGGCTCAGCATGTGATCTATCCTAGAGAATGTTCCAGGTGCATGGGAAAGAATGCGTGTTCTGCTGCCAAGGGATGGAATGTTCTATATATCTACTAAGTCCATTTGGATTAATGTGTCAATTAAGACCAATGTTTTTTTGACTTTCTGTCTGGGTGATCCATTCACTGATGTAAGTGGGTTGTTGAGTCCCCTAATGTTATTGTTGGTGTTGGCTTACAGGTGAATGGCACTTGGTCCTGGGGTGGCTGGCAGCTCAGTACAGCAGTTAGCCTACTGGAGGTTAGGTCCACGTCCCTGCCCAGCTAGGTGCCAGGCCTGGAACTTCCCAGGACTGGTACTGACTGGCTGATGGGTGTGGTCAGGTCTGGGCACTAATAAGCTAAAGGGAAGGTTCCAGCATCAATATCCCCATGGTACAATGAGCTGCCAGAAATAGCTGGTGCCAGCTTCTACATCTCCAGGGTGAGTTTCAGTTGTCTCTTGCCTCTCTGGGAGGCTCTCCAAGTCAGCACTTGGTCTGACTCAGGCTCCTTTCAAATTACTGCTTTGGCTCTGGGTCTTGGAGCATGTGAGACTTTGTGTATATCCTTTAAAAGTGGAGCCTCTATTTTTTATAGCCTTCTGGCTCTCCCATAAGTAAGCTCCACTGGTCTTCAAAGCCAAATGTTCTGGGGGCTCGTTTTCCTGGTGCAGGACTCCAGGGCTGGCAAGCCCAATGCAGGGCTCAGACCTCTCACTCCTTGGGGAGAACCTCTGAAATCATAATTATCTCCCCATTTGTGGGTCAACCACCCAGGAGTACAGGTCTTGACTATACTATAACTCCACCCTTCCTAAACTCTCTTATTGTGGTTCCTTCTTCATATCTTTAACTGCAGAAGATCTTTTCTGCTAGCCTTCAGGTCACTCTCATGGATAGTTGATCTGTAGATATTTATAATTTTTTGTGCCAGTGAGAAGAGGTGAGCTCAGGGTCTTTCCACTCCACCATCTTGGTCCTTAACAATTCTTTTCTTTTGACCCTTGAAAATGTTGTGGCAAAAGGAACTCTACGGTTTCTGATAAAACATCAGCTTTTATTTGTATTATTTTCGTCTATAGGTAAAGCATCATTTCTCTTTGGCTGCTTTCAAGAATTTTTCTGTCTTTAGACCAACAAGGGCTTAATTTTAAAAATATACAAACAGCTCATGCAGCTCAATATCAAAAACACAAACAACCGAATCAAAAAATGGGCAGAAGACCTAAACAGACATTTCTTCAAAGAAGACATACAGATGTCCAACAGGCACATGAAAAGATGCTCAATATCACTAATTATTAGAAAAATGTAAATCAAAGCTACAATGAGGTATCACCTAATACTATCACGATGATAGCCAGAATAGCTATCATCAAAAAGTCTACAAACAGGAGTTCCCGTTGTGGCTCAGCAGTAACAAACCCAACTAGTGTCCATGAGGATGCAGGTTCCATCCCTGGCCCACTCAGTGGGTTAAGGATCCGGTGTTGCCATGAACTGCAGTGTAGGTCGCAGATGTGGCTCAGAACCTGTGTTGCTGTGGCTGTGGCATAAGCCAGCAGCTGCAGCTCCAATTCAATCCCTAGCCTGGGAACTTCCATATATTGTGGGTGTAGCCCTAAAAAGACAAAAAAAAAAAGTCTACAAATAATAAATGCTGGAGAGGATGCGAAGAAAAGGGAACTCTCCTACACTGCCTGTGGGAATGTAAGTCGGCACAGTCACTATGGAAAACAGTAAGAGGTTCCTTAAACAACTAAAAATAGAGCTACCATATGATCCTGCAATCTCAATCCTGAGTACATATTTGGAAAAGATGAAAATTCTTATTCAAAAAGATATATGCGCCCCAGTGATCACAGCAGCACTATTCACAACAGCCAAGACATAGACGCAATCTAAATGTCTATCAACAGAGGAATGGATAAAGAAGATGAGGTACATACATACAATGGAATATTACTCAGCCATAAAAAACAATGAAATAATGTCATTTGCAGCAACATGGGTGGACAAGAGATTATCATACTAAGTGAAGTAAGCCAGATAGAGAAAAACAAATATCACACGATATCACTTCTATGTGGAATCTAAAAAAATTATACAAATGAACTTATTTATAAAACAGAAATAGACTCACAGACTTTGAAAACAAACTTATGGTTACCAAAGGGGAAAGGGGGGATAAATCAGGAGTTTTGGATTAACAGATCACATACTGCTATACATAAAAAAGATAGTCAACAAGGATCTACTGTATTGCACAGGGAACTATTTCAATATCTTGTAATAACCTATAATAGAAAATAATCTAAAAAAGAAATAATATATATATGTACACATATATGTGTGTGTACACACACACGTATGTATGTATAACTGAATCACTCTGCTATATACCTGAAACTAGCATACATTGCAAATGAAGTATACTTCAATTAAAAAAAATTATTTTCTGGGAGTTCCCATTCTAGCTCAGCAGGTCAAGAACCCAACATAGTGTCCTCAAGGATGTGGGTTCGATCCCTGGTCTCTCTCGGTGGGTTAAGGATCTGGTGTTTCTGCAAGCGGCTGCCTAATTCGCAGTTGTGGCTCAGACCTGGCGTTGCTGAGGCTCTGGCATGGACTGGCAGCTGCAGTTCCGATTTGACGCGTAGCCTGGGAACTTCCATATGCCACAGGTTCAGCCGTAAAAATTAAATAAAACAAAATAAAATTATTTTCTGTCTTTAGCTTTTAAAAGTTTGACTGTATCTTGGCATGGATTTGAGTTTACACTGTTTATATTCATTCAGTTTCTTGAATCTGTACGTTTTTTCCAAATTTGGGAATATTTTAGTTATATCTTTGAGCAGCACTTTTGCAGCCCTACCCTCTTTCCTCCCTTTTTCTGAGACTCTGATTGACACAAATATTAAGATCTTTTGTTATAGTTCCACTTATCCCTGTTTATTTGTTCAGCCTATTTTCTCTGTGTTATCCAGATTAGATAACTTCCATTATTCTTTCTCCACATTCACTGATTATTTTCTGTTGTTTCAATCTGCAGTTTAACCCATCTATTGAGTATTTTATTTCAGTTATTTTTTAGTTCTTAATTTCCATTTGTTCTTTATATATGTATTATATCTCTTTGCTAAGACTTTCTATTTTTAATTTGTACTAAGAATGTTCAGAACTATTTGTCAAAGAATTTCAATGATGACTGCTTTGAAATTCCTGTCAGGTAATTCAATAATTTCTGTTATCAGTGCTATCATCTGTAGATTTTCTTTCCTCAGTCCATTTACAATCTCAGTCGAAATCTTTCTGGGTCTTGGTGTAATGACCAATGCTGAATAGTTACGTTGTGAGCCACACAGGAATTCCCCCGGTATAATGAAGGATTTTCAATTTAAATCTTGGTATTTTGAGTATTGTTTTAAGAGACTCTGGGTCTTATGTAAATTTTATGTTTTAGCAGTTCTTTTATGACACCACTCTGATGGGTGAAGGAGAATGCTGTTTCATTACTGTCAAGTGGGAGTAGAAGTCCTCGCTCCCCACCTGGCTTTGTCTGATACCTCCACAGCAGGAGCAGGTGGCACACCTTGTTATAGTCTGCAAGGCAGAAGTCTAGGTTCTTCATTTGGCCTTTGCTGGTGGGGATAGGAGTGGGCTACAGCTTTTCTCTAATGTTGAGAGCAGGCTTTCCTTGGTCTGTACCTGTTGGTGTTTCTGGTCTGCCAACTTGTCCTGAACCCAGTCTGGGATATATTAAGGCACAAAGAAAGCCAGGGGAACTTACTACTGCATCACTCCTTGGATCCCAAGGTCCTTAGCCAGACTGTTACCTTCTCTTCACCTTACAGAGTATATTGGGCTTGTTTCATATATAACATCCTGTGCTTTTACTTTTATTTAGCAGGAGGAATATGAAAAAGTATAGCTACTCCTTCTTACCAGAAGCAGAAATCCAGTTTTTTTTTCCTTTTTAGACCTGTACCTACAGCATGTGGAAGTTTCCACTCTGACAGGTGGTTCTTTTGAACACACTAATTTGACCGTATCACTCTGCAGCTTAAAACACCACAATGGCTCCAACCACCTACACGACCAAATCCCAAAGCAAAAACCTCACTAAGGAGGAGAGACTGCATCAGGTATACCTCTATATTCCCAAAGCCCAGCATGGTTCTTATAAGTAGTGGTCACCCTGAATGCTTAATGATTAAAGAATTGGGGCTTAAGTTAATGCATTTTCCACACCAATATGTATTCTTGTGTATTATGTACTTTCTCAAAGATTGCTTCAAAGCCAAAAGCATGATGTGCTTGCACAGATATTTTTGCTGAGTCAAAGTTCTAGTCAACTCTAGAACCACACTTACCCTCTACAGGCAGCCGCCGCCGTATGGCCAAGCGCTCCATTTTCCGCTGTGTCTCTGCCAGACTGAAAAGGACCCCATAAACATACTGACGAGCGGACCGGAACAGGAGAGCAGCCGGAGGCAGCTCCATGTTACACTCATCCTCAATACATACAGGAATCTTAATCTCACCCTAAGAATAAAATGGTTCAGGGGAAAGAAGAAAATGAGTTACCTCAAGGTTTGGAATTGAGCTGAGAAGAACCATTAACAAATTGTAGCCTAGCTATTTACTACTTATATTTAGACAGAATTTCATACTAAAAAGAAGCTATAGCAAACCCAGCTGACCACAGCCAGCTATAAAGCTATATTACATTTTTTTTTGGCCATGCCCATGGCATATGGAAGTTCTTGGGCCAGGGATCAAATCTACAGTACAGCAGTGACCCAAGTCACTGCAGTGTCAATGCTGGATCCTTAATCCTCTGTGCCACTAAAGAACCCTTATATTCCACTTTTAAAGTCTCTGCCTAAAGGTCTACAGCTGAATAATGGAGAAAATTCACCTTAGACATTTTTCTGGGGGATGGATTTGTATGGTAAGACTGGAGGAGGGTAATAGCTTTGGAGAAGTAGAAGAGGTAAAGAACCAGAGCATAACGCCTCTTTTTAGTGTGTGTCCATCTATCCCTAGACCAGAGTCCACAAACTTGGTGCATTACTTCTTTGAAATCTTACAATTACATTTCTCTTCCAGGCCTCATTTACTGCACAGTCCCATCTGCTGCTGGTCTCACTTAACCAGAGACCATTAATACAGTGAGGGGCCTGGAATGGAACACTTGGTCTCCTTTGATTCCCCTTCATATACCAATGATCAGAATTTTCTCTGGTAACTTACAGTTCTGGGATACGTGAAGTAGGGAGGTAGGTGGTGATGTATTCTCTCACCTTAGTGAGAACATGGTAGATATATGGGTACATAAGACCCCTTCGATGTCTATGTTCAGCAACCCGCAAGACTTCTGGAGCTACTGGAGGTAAAGGCGGAATGGTGATATCCATGTGGTTCCTCGTAGACATAGACAGCAGAGATGGGATGTGGGGCTCACCATCACCCAGGCTGGCATCTGAAACTCCAGCATCAATGGGCTGTACCCAGGACCCTCTGTCACCATTTGGATCCTCCCATCCAGGCTGTGTTTGCTGAAGTGTTTCTGTGATGTGACTAAAAGGTTTAAAAAGATAGTGTAGACGAGAGCGAGGATGTTGATAAAGACATTCCAACTCGAGAGGCCTTTCTGATTCCAAAGAATCTTACAAACCCTCTGGAAGCCAGGACAGTGGGTCAGTATTGGATCTGATACTTTCCCTCTCAGTGGCCATCACCACTCTCCTGGTTTCTTTCATTTGATACAAATTAAAACAATCAAAAGCCATGGGAACGATTCTGCATCCTTTATACCTTATAAGAGGTCAAGTTTAGAGTCTACTTATATTCTAAGGAAATACTTACAATTGAAAACTCAAAGCAGCTTGGTCTCTCAATAACCTGCTTGGAGGAATAATCTAAGAACAAGTGAACTCATACAAAATCCCACTGTTTCAATCTTCAGAAAACTATCTTATTTACTAAGCAATATAACTGCCTACTCAACTGTTCTAATACTTCAACTCTGTAGTCTTTTTAATTTTTTTTACATTCAACCTACTCTCCCTCAGAAACTGAGAGAAGACAACTGTGATACATAGCACACCCATACCAGGGCTTCCCTAACCAGCTTGGTATCTGAAAATTACCACAGAGTCCAAATGAGCATGAAGTGGCCAAGCATAGAGAGACTTTTATTACTTCACTTAAGAGCAAAGAGTCACAGAGAAAAGCCAGGAATATACACTTTCCCACATTCCCTACCAAGGTTACCCGCAAAAGAATACAGATGCATTCATAAGTCTGTTCCCTGAGGTGCCTAGACAGATACTTACTCAGAGCTGGCTCCATTTGGCTCATCACCATCAGAGGAAGAGGAGTGGGAAGAGTCTGGTCCCAAAGGAGGTGAGGCTTTGGAAGTCAGGTAATTGGGAAACTGGGATGCAGAGGAATCGTAAGAGACAGCCCAATTGGCAAAGGGGCTGTCCTGCAGTATGGAATCCTCAGAAAAAGCATGGGATTCCCCCAAAGCATGGGGGGAGAAGAGAAGAGAGGAGTTGGGTCCCACTGGGAATGGTGGTGGATATTTCATTTTCTGGGGCACGTGGTGAGAAAACTAAAGGATAAAACAGAAAAATCATTTATTTAACATTTTACCGGGCTCCAAGATGGTAACGCCAGAAGTTGTGACAGTAGGTGATGCCAGTAGTTGGAACGGTTGGGATACAAAGAATCTACTGAGAATAACTAATTCCTTTTTTTTTTTTTTTTTGCTTTTTAGGGCCACACCCACAGCATATGGAGGTTCCCAGGCCAGGGGTCCAATCAAAGCTATAGCTGCCGGCCTACGCAACAGCCACAGCAATGCAGGATCCGAGCTGCGTCTACAACCTGCACCACAGCTCACGGCAACGCCAGATCCTTAACCCACTGAGAGAGGCCAGGGATTGAACCTGCAACTTCATGGTTCCTAGTCAGATTCATTTCTGCTGCGCCATGACAGGAACTCCGAGAATGACCAGTTCCAACAGTGCTGTATGGATAGAATCCTCCAAAGGCAGGGCAATTGACCAATCGATGTCTCCTAGAACTATTTTTCAGACATTAGCTAATCTGCTTTCATAATGCCCTAGTGGTTACTGATCTGGATGTTTTCTTCACAGAGTTTGGCAGCCTCAAGTCGAGAATGTGACACAGGTATATACAGCCCTGACATTCTGATAATACTGAATCACTCTAACTCCTTAACTCAGATTGTTAAAATTGGTAAGCAATCCAAGTTTAATACTATCAAATGGTCTTAAGATTCTTAAAAGATACTTACCATTGGTTTTCCAGCAGAGATAGTACCCATTTGATTTCGTGGAAGGGGAGGATTTCCAAGCCGATTATTCCGAAAGCCTGAAGCAAAGAGAAAAGGCTATACTTTAGTCAATCCTAATAATTCTACCCTGTTACATTCTGCTAACCCCATATCACCTGAGAACTTATTATTAATAAATGTTACAATTTCTTGAACAGCTACTATGTGTCATGCCAGGAACTTTACAAAAATTATTTCCTCTGATAACAACCCTATTAAGGACGTATCATGAGCTACATTTCATAGGTGACTTGCCAAGATCACACAGCTAGTACACAGCAGAGGTAGAATTCAAACTCAGGCCCGACCCCACAGACAGGGCTATTTTACATATACCAGGCCACAACGGAGAGTAGCACCAGAAGAAGCCCAAGCTAAGGAAATGGCATTGAATCCCATCTATAAATTCAAGAAATAAGGCCCCTTTCTCATGTCACCTCTCTTATTACATGGAAAATCAAAAGGAGAATGTCTATCAAATAGGAATGACTTTGTTTTGCTTTTTAAGGGCCACACTTGCGGCATATGGATCTTCCCAGGCTAGGGGTTGTATTGGAGCTACAGCTGCTGGCCTACACCACAGCCACAGCAACGCGGGATCTGAGCCGCATCTATGACCTACACCACAGCTCACAGCAATGTTGGATCCTTTAACCCAATGATCAAGGCCAGGGATCGAACCCTCGTGGATACCAGGGATCGAACCCTTGTGGATACCAGTTGGGTTCCTAACCTGCTAAGCCATGACAGGAACTCCAGGAATGACTTCTAAGAGGGTGCAATACAAATAAATAATTCCACTCTGTCCCAGGAATTCCTGAGGGACTAACTCAGTTTCCTCTACAGACAGAGCAGCTCATGATCAGATGGAAGCCTTACCTAGAAAGGAGGAGGGACCCACTGGCAGCGAAGAGAGTTTGGTTGTGACTGAATAGTACTCAACTGCTTTCTTGAATCGTTCTATTTTATCTTCTGTCCTGGACTGGATGTTGGAACATCAGATGTTCAGAAGAAGAAATAACATGAGAGTGTCTTTTTCATGCAATTTATAATTTGAGAGTCAAAACAGTAGCAGAAATCAAATGTTTAAAGAAACCCAAGAGAGCAATTATTCATGTTGCAGAAAAGATTAGATAGGGAGAGAGCATTATAGAACATAAAAGCTGGAATACTTTAAAATATTAAGTTTAAAAATAAAGTTTACTTACATTTTGTGTTATTCTAAAATGGTCACATGATCATTAGAAAAATATATAAAGACAGGAAAAAAAAACTACACAGTATCATCACCCAAAGATATTTTGGTGTGTTTCCTTCCACTAATTTTTAAAACACGCTTTTTTAATGGCCGCACCTGGGGTATAAGAAAGTTCCCAGGCCATGGATTGAATCTGAGTCGCAGCTGTGACCTATGCCCTTTTACCCACTGCACAAAGCCAGGGATCAAGCTGCTGCAGTTGGATTGTTAACTGACTTCTTGCCACAGTAAGACCTCCAAAACAATTTTTTGTTGTTGAAGTATAGCTGGTCTATTTTAATACACATATTTTTTCTATAGTTGATACCATACTCTGTGTAATCTCATATCTTGCTTTTATTATACTACAAGATAATTTTGAATGGATGCATATTTTATCATTATAAATGTATCATAAATTATGTAACTACTTATCTAATACCTGGCATTTAGGTCATTTCTCACGTTTGGCTATTATAAGTTATATGGCAAAGAATATATATATACATATATATACGTAGATATATATAAGATTTTTCTGGATTTCAGATTATGTCCTTAAGAAAATATCCCCAAAGTGGAATTATTGGTTCAAAATATATGAATATTAAAGCCAAAAGCACTTAAACATATATAAATACCATGATGTGAAATCACTATACAACTACCAGAATGGCTAAAATGAAAGATTATAAATATACAGAGCTGGCAAGGATATGCAGTAACTGGAATTCCAATACATTCCTGGTGGGAACGTATATTGGTTCATGTGGGAAAACAGTTTGGCAGTTTCTTATAAAGTTAAACATATGTTTGCCATATGTCACAGGAATCCTACTCCTAAGTATTTACCCAGGGGAAATGAGTACATATGTCCACTAAAAGATATGAACAAGAATACTAACAACAGCTTTATTTAACAACACCAAACTGGAAATAACTCAAATGTATATCAACAGAAAAATGGATAAATTATGGTATATTCACTTAAAAACTATATAGTAATAAAGAACAAAGTACTGATATGTACAACAATATGGGCTAACCTCAGACATAATACTGAGTGAAGGAGAAGAGACACAAAAGAGTACATATAAAGTTCAAGCAGAAGTAAAACTTAACTATAGCAAAAGCAGTAAAAATACTATTTCTCTCTGTGGGGTTGGGGCTGGGGCTGACTGAGAAGAGTGTTTTCCTTATCAAGCCTTATCCAATGTAATTTTAAAATCCTCTCAATATAATTTATGACCTTCATAATATTTCATCAAAAAGAATATAAAATATTAAAGTCATTTTTAATTTCTCATTATAAATAATGCTCTGATAAGCATATTTTTATGCAATTTACTGAGTTATTTCATAGGTTATATTCTTAGAAGTAGAATTACTAGGTCAAAGGGTATGGTCATTTTCATAGACTCTTGACACAGGATACTAAATCTCTTTCCAAAACAAATGTCTCAAGTTATACTCTCATCATCAATGCACGAGTGCCCAATTCACCATATAGACCCAGTGTTGAATATTTTCTACAAAACTATCTCCTAATTATAAAAAACACTTGGTTTTTCAATAGGAAGGTTAAAAGGTACAATCAAAAAAGAAAAAATTTTAAATGTATAATCTTATCTCTCAGAGTTTATAATTATTAACACTCTAGGATTTCTTTATTCGTATGCATACAAGTACACAAACACAGAAATCAAGATCTCCAGGTTCCCCAGCATCACTTAGAAACAAAATCACTCTCCTTTTTCAAAATTTGGACTTAATTTTTAAAAAAGGGTTCCACAGCTAAAACATGTTTGCAAATTACTGACATACAGAACGACATGTGATTAATATTCCATTGTATTAATTTTCCACTATTTATATATTTACTGTTATTTCCCTAAATTTAATAACACATAAAACAGCTGAATACAATCTCCTAAGGCATACAAGCCATACATAGACTATTTCTTAATATCTCTAACTCTGTACCCACTCCCCTCCTCAAAACTGATCACTGATACCAGTTTGGTATATGTTCTGTCATAACTTTTGCTGTGTTTATACACACCTATATATGTACACCAATATGGTCTTGCTTTTTTGACATAAGTGGAATCATATCATCATGCTATTTTTCAAATTGCTTTTTGCACTTAACAGTATACCTTGTAAACTACTGTATATCAGTGAGTATAGATCTATAGCCCAGTCCCCTGAAATATCGAATTGTGTGTACTTCCTTCTGTGTTCTGTTCTGTGCCCTAAAAGGCAAACATTTACTCCTCTTTCTAGGGGAACCAACTCTACAAAAACCTTCCTTTCATGAAAACATTATGTTTTTACTTTGTTGTACTTATTTATGTGCGTCTACCTCCCCATTTAACCTCAAGTTCTGTGAGAACAAAAAATGGTTTATTCACATGTATATCCTATTGTCTAACTTGGGACCTTGTCTATAGAAGTTCATTCAGTATTTCATATATGATCATATTTAATTAAGTCCTATCTTTTTCTTTTACAGATAGACAGAGGCTACAAGCAGTAGAATAGAATCTTATACTTTGACACTATTACCTAGCAGTTTCTGCATGTTTGTTTAAAAGAGCTCTCGTAACTGCATAATTGTTTTAGATGTTTGTGAAAATTATATAGCAACAATGGAAAAATAGTTTAAGACATAATGTTAAGTGGGAAAAGCAGGTTAAAGACGTTTACACTAAGATGACTACCACATCAAAACATATACATAAAGAGGACTAGGAAACGCTGTAAAACATTTAAGGTGGAATTAGGAGAAAAGTCTCTACTAAAAATTTTTGTTTTGGAGTTCCCATTGTGGCACAGTGGAAATGAATCCAACTGCTATCCATGAGGATCCAGGTTCAATCCCTGGCCTCGCTCAGTGGGTCAGGGATCTGGCGTTGCCGTGAGCTGTGTGTGGTGTAGGTTGCAGACGCGGCTCAGATCCCACGTTGCTGTGGCTGTGGTGTAGGCCAGCAGCTGCAGATCCAATTCGACCCTTTGCCTGGAAACTTCCATATGCCATGGGTGCGGCTCTAAAATGCAAAAAAACCCACAAAAACACAAAATCCCCTATTGAAAAGGGGATCCCTTTTTTTTTTCTTTTTAGGGCCACACCTGCAGCCTACGGCATAGCTTGAAGCAATGTCAGGTCATTAACTCACTGAACAAGGCCAGCGATAGAACCTGCATCCTCATGGATGCGAGCAGGGTTTTTAACCTGCTGAGCCACAACAGCAACTCCAGATTCTTGTTATTAAGAACAGTCATTATCAGAATTCCTGTCATGGCTCAGCGGAAACGAATCTGACTAGGAACCATGAGGTGGCGGGTTCGATCTCTGGCCTTGCTCAGGGGGTTTAGGATCTGGCATTGCCGTGAATTGTGGTGCAGGTCACAGATGTGGCTCAGATTCTGCGTTGCTGTGGCTGTGGTGTAGGCCAGCAACTGTAACTCCGATTAGACCCCTAGTCTGGAAACCTCCATATACCGCAGGTAATGCCCTAAAAAGAAAAAAAAAAAAAGAAGAAGAAGAACAGTCATTATCCAAGTTCCAAAACTCATGAGGCTACAAAGAGAATCAAAGGCTATAACATTAAAAATACTCATCACTGAACTGAGCACTTATAAAATTTTCCTCCATCTACATATAATGGATTCTTAATTCAGTCTTATAAAGGAAGGAAATTCTAATACATGCTACAACATGGAATAACCTTGAGGACATATGCTAAGTAAAATAAGCCTGTCTCAAAAAAACAAAATACTGTATAATTCCACTTATATGAAGTACATAAAATAATCACTATCAGAGACTGAACGAATGGTGGTTGCCAGGGGCTGGGAGAGAGGACAGAATGGACAGGTATCACCTAATGGATTCAGGCTTTCAGTTTTAAAAGATAAAAAGAGTTATGGGGATGGATGATGGTGATGGTTGCACAATATTATGAATGTAATTAATACCACTGAACTCTATATTTAAAACGGTTAAGAGAGTAAATTTTATGTGTATTTTGACCACAATAAAAAATTTGAAGGAAAAGTTATTCTCCATCTAAACATTTTCCCATACTTAACACTAGGATCTCTCCCTACCCAACATGTCAGTTTCTTTTTTTGTGGGTCAATCTTTTCTTTTTTTTTTTTTTTTTTTGCTTTTTAGGGCCACACTTGCAGCATATGGAAGTTCCCAGGCTAGGGGTTGAATTGGAGCTTCAGCTGCCAGCCTATGGCCACAACCACAGCAACATGGGATCTGAGCCACGTCTTCGACCTACATCACAGCTCAAGGCAACGCTGGATACTTAACCCACTGAACGAGGCCAGGGATCAAGCCTGCATCCTCATGGATACTAATTGGATTTGCTACTGTTGAGCCCCAATGGGAACACCAATCTTTTCCTAATTGACTGATGTAAACAGATGAGTACAATGCAAAGCAGCAAAATGAATGAGCAAATATGTCACAAAGGTCAGGATTTCCTAAAGTCAAGGGATATGATGGATGACTGCTCACATCATGCTAGAAGCCACAGACTAATGAGGAGCTGGTGCAGTTACTGTTCAACAATGGTGGTAGAGAAAATTATGAAAGATGATGGCAGGCAAAGCACTTGAAAAGAGAATGATTTGAATATCATAAAAATATAAGCCTTTGGGAAACTAAAGCCAAAGTACATTTTTATAAGAAAAAAAATAAGGAGTTCCCGTCATGGCACAGTGGAAATGAATACGACTAGGAACCATGAGGTTGTAGGTTCGATCCCTGGCCTCGCTCAGTGGGTTAAGGATCTGGCGTTGCCGTGAGCTGTGGTGTAGGTCGCAGATGGGGCTCAGATCCTGCGTTGCTATGGCTGTGGTGTAGGCCGGCAGCTGTAGCTTCGATTGGACCCCTAGCCTAAGAACCTCTATATGCTATGAGTGCGGCCCCTAATAAGCAAAATAAATAAATAATAAAAAAAAATAAAACAACACTCTTTATGATTGTGCTAGAAAGTTAAATGTGAACCAGTAGATGTTAGTGGTATCAAAAAATTTTTACTGGGAAAACTTATGCCCCCCAAACCAAACACTGATTTCATTCTTTATTCATTTAAAAACATCTATATAGAGATTTCCGTCCTGGTTAAGATAGAGTAAGTACATTGCATCTTATTCTAACTGAAGGTAGTTATAAAAAACAGAAGCAGCTATTTGAGGACTCTGAAAAGTAAACCAGTAGCAGGAGGATTAGGGAAGAAGATCAGAATTCAAAGTACCACCAAACCAAGAATGAGATCATTTCTCTTTCCTCCAGTATCCCCTGGTCTGTATACAATGCATCCTGAAAACTAAAAGTGTCCACTGATGTGAGAGAAACACTAGTCCAATTCTGGCTTGAAGAGTGGGGAAGGAGTCTCTGAAAATGCAAGAGAAGATATGGAAATATCCCATTTTTCTATCTTTTTATTTTTTTTCTGTTCTCAGGTGTGCCAGTCTGATGGCAGCAGTGGCAAAAGAGGAGTAGCAGGAAGCTAAATCCCTGATTGAGGAAAATTCCTCTCCAATCAGAGAAGCAGTGGTTTTGATAGAGCAGTGTGAGCTTTCAATGCTTTTTCTCTGTTCTCCTGCTGCTTGGCCCTAGACACTGAAAAAAAGTGGCCTAATGAACCAGGAAGTACTGAATGGATCACAGAGGGAGCAGCATGTGTGTGGACCTGACACTTAAAACAGCAGACCACAGACTCTGAGAACTGAAGAGATAAACCACTGCCCAAGTTCCACTGGCCACTGGCTGGCATTCACAGGACTGATCCAAATAGGTTTGCAAAGGCTTTGAAAATTGCACTAAGGGAGTTCCCACTGTGGCTCAGCGGTAACGAACCTGACTAATATCCATGAGGATGCAAGTTCGATCCCTGGCCTCATTCAGTGGGTTAAGGATCTGGTGTTGCCACAGGCTGTAGTGTAGGTCACAGACATGGCTCAGATTCCACATTGCTGTGGTTGTGGCGTAGGCCAGCAGCTGCAGCTCTGATTTGACCCTTAGCCTGGGAACTTCCATATGCTGTAGGTATGGCCTTAAAAAAAAATAGAAAAGAAAATTGCACTGACATTGAAACCAAGTCCCACAGTAGGATGCTAAGAACTTGTGGTCTGAACATAAATGACTCAATTGCCTCTTATAACAAAACTGCCAACATTCCCCATTATATTGAAATAAGACCAAGAATCTCATAATATAATATTCAAAATGTCTAATCCAAATTTACTGGAGTTCCTGTCATGGCTCAATGGTCAATGAATCTGACTAGCATCCGTGAGAATGTGGGTTTGAACCGTGGCCTCACTCAGTGGGTTAAGGGTCCAGCATTGCCATGAGTTTTGGTACAGGTTTCAGACGTGGCTTGGATCCTGCGTTGCTGTGGCTGTGATATAGGTCGGCAGCTATAGCTCCGGTTTGACCCCTAGCCTGGGAACCTCTGTATGCTGCGGGTGTGGCCCTAAAAAGACAAAAAACAATTTTACTTGGCCTGGGCATAACCAGGAAAATCTTAATTTCATGGAAATAATCAATATATGCCAATGCTGAGGTGACACATATGCTGAAATTATATGACAAAGACTTTAAGCAGCTTTATAGAAATGCTTGAAAGCAGGAGTACTTTTTTGTTTTTGGCCATGCCTGGAGCATGTGGAAGTTCCCAGGCCAGGGACTGAACCCATACCATAGCAGTGACCCGAACCTTAACCAGCTGTGCCACAAGAGAATTCCTAGGAGGAATACTTTTGAAACAAATAGAAAGATAGAAAGTCTCAGCAAAGAGAGATAATACATAAAGAAGAACCAAATGGAAATTTCAGAACTTAAGATAAATACCCAGAATTTTTTAAAAAACTTGTTGGATGGGATCTACAGCAGAAAAGAGGTAACCAAGGAAAGAATCAACAAAGTTAATGATGAATCAAAAGAAACTACCCAGTGTGAAAAACAGAGAGGAAAATGATTTCTTAACAAACAGAGCCTCAAGGATCTATGGGGTATGCCAAAAGGTCAAACACTGATGCCACTGTAGTCATAGGAGGAAAGGAGAACGTAAAACAGAAAATCTATTGAATAACAGCTGAAAACTTTGAGAATTTAGTGAAAGATATATTAGAAATTCATGAAGTTCAGCAACTCTAAACAGGATAAATTCAAAGAAATCCATGCCAGATACCTAACTGGAAAATTCTACCAAACAATAGAGAAGAAAAATACCAATTCTACACAATCTCTTCTAAAAAAAAAAAAATGGAAGAGGAAGGAATACATGGCAACTCATTTTATGAGTCTAGCAATACCTTGATATCAAAACCAAAGAGAGCGTACACACGCACACAAACTACAGTCCAATATTCCTCATTAAAATACATGTAAAAATACTCAATGAAATATAATAATTCAAATCCAACAGTATAAAAATAGGAATTGTACATTTTTACCATATCCTGGGAATGTAAGGACGGTTCAGTAATTAAATATCAAGGGACTAAAGAAGAAAAAGCATATGACCTTATCAATAGACATACAAAAATGCATTTGACAAAATATACCATCCATTAATAAGAACATTCAGTAAACTATGAATAGAAATCTTCCTCAACTTAATTATATGCATCTACAAAACCTATAGCTAATATCATACTTAATGCTGAGCAAATGCTTTGCCCAAAGATCAGGAACAAGACAAGGATATCCTCTCTCAGTATTTCTATTCAATACAAATTCTGGAGTGCAGAAAAAAAATGGGCATACAGACTCTAAGACAAAGAAATAAAACTGTCCCTATTCACTGACAACATGATCACCTACACAGATAATACCAAGAAACCTACCAAAGAGCTCCTAGTGAATTTAGAAAGGTTTCAGGATACTGGGTCAACACATAAAAATCAATTATATTTCTATATACTAATGAAGAATAATTACAAATTGAAGTAAACAGAACAGTATCTTTAAAATAGATGCCTCCAATATTAAATACTTAATATAAATATAAAACATAAACATAAAAATATAAAAGTATAAATATAAGAAATAAGACGTATGCGGAACAGTATAAAGCACTGATGAATGAAATCAAAATGACCTAATAAATGAAGAGGCATATCATATTCATGGATTTGAAGACTCACCAAATTCATGTATATATTTAAAGGAATTCCAATTAAAATCCCGCCAGGATTTTTTTGTTGATATGGACAATATTACTCTAAAATTTATATGGAAAGACAAAGGAACTAGAATAGACAAAATAATTTTGAAAAAGAAGAATAAAATTAGAGGAGTCACTACCCAATTTTAAGACTTAACAACAACAAAAAGGACTTAACATAGAGCTACAGCATGCAGAACAGTGTTCCATTTCAAAAGAGACAAATACATAGATCAACTGAACAGAATATAGTCCAGAAACAGATCCACACAAATGTGGACAATTGATCTTTACAAAAGCAATTCAATGGACAAAGAAGAGCCTTTCACCAAACTCTGTTGAAACAACTGGACATCCACATACAAAAACAAAATAGAACAAAACACCTCACACTTCATAAAAATATGAACTCAAAATAGCTGATTTGTTCTAAAC
>PVHT021183538.1:1529596-1584624 GCA_004024745.2 Catagonus wagneri | reverse complement strand
GGATCCTGCGTTGCTGTGGCTGCGGTGCAGGCCAGTGGCTACAGCTCCGATTAGACCCCTAGCCTGGGAACCTCCACATGCCGCGGGTGCGGCCATAAAATGACAAAAGGCAAAAAAAAAAAAAAAAAAAAGTGAAAACTTTCACTTTGCAAAAGACACTGTTTAAAGAATGTAAAGACAAGCCATAGACTGGAAGAAAATATTTGCAAACCAGATATCTGACAAAAGGTCTTATATGCAGAATATATAAAGAACTCTCGAAACTCAACTGTAAGCAATCAAACAACCTAATTAAAAAATGAGCAAAAGACTATTCATGAACAGATCATTCATTAAAGAGTATACATGGATGGCAAATAAGCACAGAAAAAAATGTTCATCATCAATCATTTGAGAAATGCAAATTAAAATTATGATGAGTTACCACTACACAGCTGTTAGAACGACTAATACTGACAATAACAAATACTAATAATAACAAGTGCTGGTTGAGGAATGGAAGCAGCCACTCTGGAAAATGGTTTGGCAGTCTCATAAAGTTAAACATACACTTACCATATGACCCAGAAATTCCATTGCTAGGAATGTATAGTAGGGAAATGAAAACTTATGTTCATACTAAAACCTGTATAGAAATGCTTATAGAAGCTTTTATTCAAATGACCAAAAATTGGGAACAACTCAAATATCCCCTAAGGGTGAGTAGATAAACTGTGGTATAGCCACAGAATGTATACTACTAGGAAATCAAAAGGAATGAATTATTGAGAGATGCAACATGCAACAATTTAGAACAATCTCAAAGGCATTATGTTGAATGAAATATGCCATTCTCAAAAGATTACATACTGTATGATTCTGTTTGCATGTTATTCTCTAAAAGATATAACTATAGCGACAGAGAATAGACTGGTAGTTGCCAGGGATTAGATATGAATTTGGATGTGATTACAAAGGAATAGTATGAGAGATTTTGGGGGTGGTTCAATTGTTCTTAATCCTGATTGTGATATTGGTTACATAAATCTATACATGTGTCAGAAATTCATATAACTGTACACATGCATATGCAAAAGTCAGTTTGGTTTTTTTTTTTTTTTGCCTTTTTGTCATTTTAGGGCCGCAAGCGTGGCATGTGGAAGTTCCCAGGCTAGGGGTCTAATCGGAGCTATAGCTGCTGGCCTATGCCACAGCCACAGCAACGCGGGATCTGAGCCGTGTCTGCGACCTACAGCACAGCTCATGGCAACGCTGGATCCTTAACCCACTCAGCGATGCCAGGGATCGAACCTGCAACCTCATGGTTCCTAGTCAGATTCGTTTTCCGCTGAGCCACGACGGGAACTCCAAAAGTCAGTTTTAAGGTATGTTAATTTTAAGAATAAAATGAAAAAAAAAAGTACAAGTATACATGAAATTATTTAAAATAAAACTAACTTATTTTACTAAATTTTTTTTTCATTTCACAACACTAAATCCTAGTTGAGCCCTTTTTTCACTATTAACAATGAAACACTGATTTTTGTTTTATGTGGCCCTACTTAAGTAGTCTCTTTCAGTACCCATTATCCTCAAATAAGCAAGACCTCCTTTATGTTAAAATATACACTGACACAAAAAAAGAGAGAAGGTCATATGCCAGAGTGATAACTATAACAAGCTGTTTCTGGGTAATGAGATTATAAGTGACTTATTTTCTAAATTTTCCAGGAGCTTTTAATTTTAATAACCAGTGAGAAAAAAGTAGAGAATCACTTAATGGTAATGTTCTCTACAGGAAACCTTGTGGTGCCTATCTGTAAGCAGGGAAAAAACAAGTAGCTAGGAGGAGAGAAGGTAGACAGCACAAAAAAGATCAGATCTGCTGGTGATACTTGTAAAGGTAAGAAAACTGGTGATTCTTAAGAAGGGGAAGGCTAGCTCACCTGAGACTGTTTGAAAACATCCTTCCCAACCACATCCAGGTTTGAGGGGTCTTTGATGGAACTAACGTACTCAGAAACAGCCTTGATTACCACATCACAGGGAGGAAGAACCAGCTGATGAGCTCTGACCTAGAAGAAGTAAGATAAGCAAGGCACACTGATGTCAAAGATGGATCACTAAGAAAAGAGTGAGGGAGTTCCTGTCGTGGCGTAGCAGAAACAAATCCTACTGGTATCCATGAGGATGTGGGGTTTAATCCCTGGCCTTGCTCAGTGGGTTAAGGATCCAGCGTTGCTGTGAGCTGTGGTGTAGGTTTGCAGACACAGCTCAGGTCCTGAGTTGCTGTGGCTGTGACCGGCAGCTGTAGCTCTGATTTGACCCTTAGCCCGAGAACTTCCATATGCCACAGGCATGGCCTAAAAAGAAAAAAAAAAAGTTGAGATATAGAATTCAAGTCCATTACTTAAATTCACCAAGAGATAGTTAAAAACCTTTTCTTTAAATTAGTTTTCCCCTCTAATTCTCAGAACAGAACACTTGGAATCAAGATAGAAAAGTACAAAGACAGACAGAATCATATCATCCATAATCCTGCTACCAAGATAACCACTGTTTTATGACACTGTCATAATTAATCAGTTTTCTTTCATGATACATTTTGGCTACTTCCAAATTTTTGCTATTGAAGTTAATATAATGTGTAGACAGTTTTTGGATCCTGATTTGAACTAACCACAAAAAGGCTTTTTTGAGACAATCAGGAAAATCTAAAAATGGACTGGATATTAAGATGATACCCAGAAATTATTAATTTTGTTAGGAGTAATAATGGCATTATGCTTATGTAAGAAAATGACTGTATGTTTTAGAGATGCATATCAAAGAATATGAAAGTTAAATGACTTGAGGTCTGGCACTTGTTTTAAAATACGTAAGCAACAGCAACAACAAAAACCCCAGCAAGTGTGGCCACATCTTGACAACTCTTGGATCTGTAAGACATTAGGTGGCGGTTCACTATCATTTTTTTTCTATTTTTGTGTGCTTGAGATTTTTTAAAATAAGTTTTTTTTAATGCTGTGATGAAATTTAGGTATGAGTTGTTGTCCACTTTCCAATTATCTAATTATAAGCTTCCTAGAATAACTACTAAGTCAAAGGGTATAAACTTCTTAAAGGTTTTTTAATATAAATTATTTAGCCACAAGGCTGTACCATTCATCCCTTTCTTCAACAAGTATTTACTGCCTACTGTGGGCCAGGCACTGTCATAGGTGTCAGGGATACAGCAGTGAACAAGACAGACAAAACTCCCTGGCCTCACGGGAGCTTAAATTCTAGTGTAGCTGTACTGGAATGGGGTAAAAGGAGTTAAACAAACAGAATAAGTAAAATGTAATGTGCTAGATGTAGATAAGTGCTATGGTGAAAATCTAGGCAGACAGGGGCTGGAGAATGCAAATATGTTGGGGTGGGGGGCATGCAGTTTTAAATAGGGTGTCAGGAAAGGCCACATTGAGAAAACAACATTTGAGAAAACTTATAGGAGTGAGGAAATAGCTACGAGGGAGGAAAAGTAGAAAGAATGGTAAGTGCAAAGGCTCTATGAGCAAAAGAAAAGGGAAGATCAGATCAGAACTGTACCAGGGGGTCAGACAGTATAGGGTTTTTGTAGGCCAAAGTAAAGATTAGGTGAGTGACAGAGCCATTGGAGAACTTTGAAAAGAGAAGTGACATGATCTGAGTCAGTTTTCAAAACTATCAGTCTGGCTGTTGTATTAAGAATAGATTTGAGGCTGGTGGGGGGCGGGGGACAGGACAAAGTGCAAGCAGAAGATCAACAGTTAGTAAAGTGTTCTAATAATCCAGGCGAGAATGGTGTCTTGACCAAGGAAGTAACCGTGAAAATGCTAAGAAATGGATATATTTTGAAGGAAGAACTAATGGTATCTGCCGAAAAGAGGAGATGTGGGGTATGAGAAAGAGAGAGAGAAGTCAAGGATGAATCCAAGGCTTTTAGGCTGAGAAACTGGAAGGATGAGGTTGCCATTAATAAAAATTACAGGAGTTCCTGTCATGGCACAGCGGAAACAAATCTGACTAGGAACCATGAGGTTGCAGGTTCAATACCTGGCCTCACCCAGTGGGTTAAGGATCTGGCGTTGCCGTGAGCTGTGGTGCAGGTCATAGACGCAGCTCGGATCCTGCATTGCTGCGGCTGTAGCATAGGCTGGAAGCTATAGCTCTGATTTGACCCCTAGCCTGGGAACCTCCATATGGCATGGGTGCAGCCTACAAAAAATTTAAAAAAAAAAAATGGAAAAAGAAAAAAGAAAATTACAGAAGGCTGTGGGAGGAACAGGTTTAGGGAAAAGATCAGGAATTTCTTTGAGATATTTAGTAGGCCATTAGATATTAGAAGCTGAAGTTCAAAGAGGAGATCAAAGCTAGAGAAATGTATTTAGGGGTCATCAACGGACAGATGGTATTTAAAGTCACGAGACTAGATGAGATCAATCATCAAGGTAAGTGTGTATGGACAGAAAAGAGAAGGGACCGAGAACAAAACTCAGGAACACTCCAAAGTTAAGAAGTAGAGAAGAAGAGAAAAAAGAGCGAAAGGGCCAGAAGCAGCAGCCAGTGAAGTAGGAAGGAAACTAAAAGTGTCCTTAAAGCCAAGGAAAGAACATGTTCTAAGAATGAAAGAATGAGCAAGTGAGTTATATGCTGCTGACTGTCAAGTAAGATGAAAAGTGAGAGGTAGTCATTGGATTTTTAATATCATGGTCATTGGTGACTTTGTTGAGAACAATTTCAGCAAAGCAAATTAAAGAGAGAACAGGGAAAAAGGATAGTAAACAGCTCAAGCATAGACAACGCTCTCGAAGAGTTTGGTATAAGGGAAGAAATAAAAAAGAGAAATACGGAGCAGTAGCTTGAGTGGAGGGAGTGAAGTCAAGAACAGGTTTTGTTCTATTATTTAAGATGGAAACATGCTTATACATCTGAAGGGAAAGAGCCAATTAAGGGAAGGAAATTGATGATGTAAGAGAAAGAGGGGAGAATTGCTGAAGTGATGCTCTTAAGTTAGCAAGAGGGATGGAACCAGCATAAGACTGGAGGGACTGGCCTTAGAAAGGAACATGGACAGGTCATCTACAATTAACAGGAGGCAGGCAGAGTAGGCAGGCTAGGAGCTTGTCGAAGTTCTCTTCTATTGCTTCAACTGTCTCAGTGAAATTAGGAAAGCAGGTCATGAGCTGAGAGTGATCAAGGATGAGGGAGCATTAGAGGTTTGAGGAAAGAGGAAAAGGCGTGAAATGGTCACCTAGGAGAGGGAAAGAATAAGGGAAATACAATACCACCATACCAACTTACACTACCACCAGAAGTGTGTCACACCACCAGAAGGCTGTGTGTCAACACAGCCTTGACAGCAGTGGGTAGACTAATTTTTCAATATTTGCTAAATTGTTAGGTTAAAAAAAAATCTCACTGCTCATTTAATTTTCATGTCTGATCACTAGTGAGGTTTAACACCTAGTCATAGCATTGGCTACTGTATTTCCTCTTTTGTGAACTGTCTGCTTCTTTCCTTTGCTCATTATTTCATTCACTGGGATATTAGTATTTTTCTTTATAGGTTTGTATAAATCCTTAAGATAAGAGTGTGAGATAATAGAAAAAATATATATATATATTGTTCTATGACCCCAGTTCCTGGCACAGAGCTCCTGAAACCTTTGTAATTTCCAAAATGGTATAAGAGAACTAGGAGCATCTCTTCCTCTCATGAAGTAGTTATGGGTGGGCTCCTGGATGAGGGCTGATCACTGAAAAGATCAAGCCATTATTAGAAGCTTGGAATTTTCAACTCAACTCCCATTCTCTAAAGTGGAGAGAAGGCTTGAAAACAGAGTTAATGATAGATCATGCCTATGTGATGAAGCCATAATAAAATCCCCAAAGTACAGGTTTCAGAGAACTTCCAGGTTGGTGAATACATCCATGTACCAGGAAAGTTATGTACCCCAATCCACGTGGACATGGCTTCTGTGCTTGGAACCTTCCCAGGCCTCATCCTATGTATCTCTTCATCTGGTTGTTCATTTGCATCCTTTATCATATCCTTTTATAAACTGGTAAATGTATTTTCCTGAATTCTACGACATGCTTTAAACAAATTAATTGAACCCAAGAAGGTGGTCATTGGAACCTCTATTCCATAGAGGTTGGTTGGTAAGAAGAACAGGTGATAACTTGGATTGTGACTGGTGTCTGAAGTATGTGTGTGTGGGGCAGGCCAGGGGGGAAGGTCAGTCTTGTGGGACTGAGCCCTTAATCTGTGGGATCTGACACTACTTCCAAGGAGATAGTGTTAGAATTCAGTTACACTGTAGGACACCCGGCTGGTGTTACAGAAAATTGCTTGGTGTGGGGAAAAACCCCTACACGTTTAGTGACCAGAAGTGTCTATGAATATGGTAGTAGTCAGTGTGGTAGTAGTGTGAGAGTAATAAAGGAGACACACAGGAAAGAAAGTGCGGGAAGAACTTAGGAGGGAAGAACTGGATTTTTCCTTACACAGAAAGTGGAAAACGGAGTTTTTCCTGATATTGATTACAATTATAAAAATATTTTGTCTGTAAGTATCTGAAATATTTTAGGCCTGATGAAAGATATTGATTCTATCAAAACTCCAATCAAAACCTGATGTCCTCTAGGCATGGATATATAGGCAGGAAATGGGGCACATTACCTTAAGTGATGCAAGGGGATGTTCTGGTCCCAAGAGGCTCCAGTGAAAAGCAGCCAGGTCCTCATCTGGGAGAATGTGGTTACCTATAAAGTATATTTGTCATTTATTGACTGTACAAATGTTTTCTTAGAGCCTCCAGGCCGCGAAAGGATTTCTGGGAGAGAAAATGATCAAATAATTCACATAGGTCTATAGTCTTAATGTAACAACTACAGTAACTATGTGTGGATTACCTACTATGTATTGCATGCATTATATGCACCATCTTTATAATAACTGTATATAGTAATTTTATTATCTTCATTTTATAGATAAAGAAACTGAAGTTTGAAAAAGTTTGGTGACTCTGCCCAAAGTGACACATCTACCAAGTGCCCACACCAGGATATGAAGCTAGAAATGTCTGACTCCAAAGTCCATGCTTTTTTCTATCACTCAGTCATGCTGCCTTTTATAATAACAGCCACAATTACTGACTGCATACTAAGTGCTGGGCATTTTATATATCTTTTTTCATTTAACTTTATTAATGACACTGTAAGGATTACTGTTCCATTTTATAGATGAGGAAAATGAAACCAGGGAGGTGTAACTTCAGTGATTTGCCCAATGCCTAATTCTAAATGTGCTGACTCCACTAGATTATCCAAGCTCAAATCCTTTGGGTTTATAAACTTAGAGGTCCACCCGAGACAAATATTAACCTTCATGCTGTCAGTACTGTAAAATCAACTCGAAACATAATCAACATTCTGCAACTTACTTTGAAATACATCTTTAAAAGAAAGATAGATAGATTGACAGAATGGATAGATATATGATAAAGCAAGTATAGTAAAATGTTAATAGGAGAAGACAGGTGGTAGATAAAGGATTTTCACTGCAAAATTATTTCAACTTTGCTGTACTTTTGGGATTTTCATAATAAAATGTTAGCACAACAGAAACAAAAAGAAAAGCACGAATTATTTGTGTTCTTGATCTAAATTTAGACACTGGGGAAGAAAGGCTAATGCTCTGAGTGGGAAACCAAAGTTGTCTAGGGCTAGTAAAACATCTGGCCTAAGATGGTACTCTGCGTAAAATACTTATAGAATGTAACAAAAGAAAAAGTTTTATACAAATCAATATAATGTTCTGGCATATCCTGTATTAATTCATAAGATAAATATGCCAAGTTTCGGGTGTTCCCGTCATGGCTCAGCGGTTAATGAACCCGACTAGTATTCATGAGGACTTGGGTTCGATCCCTGGCCTCACTCAGTGGGTTGAGTATCCGGCGTTGCTGTGAGCTGTGGTGTAGGTTGCAGCCACGGCTTGGATCCTGCATTGCTATGACTGTGGCATAAGCCAGAAGCTGCAGCTCCTATTGGACCCCTAGCCTCCTAGGAACCTCCACATGCCACGGGTGTGGCCCTAAATAGCGGAAAAAAAAAAAAAAAACCAAAAAACCCTAAAACCCCAAGTTTCAAGAAAGAAGCCCAGAAGCATAGCATTTGGCTTTCAGAAGATAAGTCCAACAATAATAAGCTAAATTGCTCTAGTCTTCATCTCTTTATATTGGGAACAGGAAATTTTACCCATTCACTGGAGTCTGTTTTTTGGACCACCCACCTAGCAGTGCAGCAAATATGGGAAAATTCATCCGCTTCAGGCCCAGCTGCTTGGCCACCTCCTGCATCAGGAACTGGTTGGTAGTGAGGTTCTTCCCATTCCAGCTCAGCTTCAGAGCATGGGAACTATAGTAAGAGGGAATATTGTAGAGAGCATACTCGGAGTCATGGGCAAGAAGGCCATGGAAGCCATTTTCCCTGAAAAAAGCCACCACTTCCAAATGGTGGTCTTCAAGGCTCTGAAAGACCTAGGAGGGAAGAAGAGAAGAACACATCATGCAACAGAAGCTGACCTGCATTTGGTTAGAAGTCAGGAAGGTTAATAATGGAATTTTATAGTTTATTCAAATTTAAGATTATGAGGGTGAACAAAATACCCTTCAAAAAAAAAGAAAAAAAGAAAAAGCCTCTCCCAGCCTAGAAGTTCCTGTAAACACAAGCAGCTTTATCCATGTGTTCATTCTAATGCCTACTTTTTTGACTCCTTGCATGAAACTATGGCTTGAGGCTCTTTAAAAGAATACTGAAATTAACATGGTAACTATTAAGATTTTTATTTAAATAATAACAGAAGAGACCTTTGTCAGAATGATAATAAAGCTATTATATATTGCTCAGCACCTTCTATACACCATTCGTACTTTATTATCTCAACAGAACAACCATGGGCAAGGTATATATGAATGAAAAAACTTACAAGTAGAAAAAGACATAGAAAGGTTAAAGAACATATAGCTAGAATATGAATCTAAGTTTATCTAATTCTTTTTTAAATCCCTGCTTTCTTTCTTAGGAGCACCTTAAAGCACTAGGCACCAAAACAGGGCATTTCTAACACTTAGAAGTCAGAAACTTCACCTCATTTTAAAAATGGAAAACGTAAGGCTGCAAGAGGTTGGCTGCTCCCAAAGATGCATAATTAAGTGACTATATACAGGATTCAAACCCAAGCTGATCTGACTCCAGAATATATACTGTCCATTGTACCAGGCTTCTTCCTGGATAAGCACTATTTTTAATGTAATAGAGGCAGACTGTTAAGTACAGTTCCAATGTACACCTCTATTGCTGTACATAAAGCACACTGAAATGATCTGCACAATGTGCATAAATGCTGAGTGGGGCTTTACCACACTAAATTCCTCGACTGCAGAGACTTTAATTTATAATCTGTGTATTCCTGGCTCATACTTAAAACCCGGAGCATAGTAATATGAATAATAGTTACTAACAGTTACTGAACATGTATTATGTGCTAAGCAATGTTCCAATTACTTCATATATATTAACTCATTTAACACTCAAAATAGAGGCCATAACTACTATTATTATTCCCATTTTACATTTGATCCCTAAGATCCTATGGCTGGAAGGAGCAAAGCCTGGAATTTGGCTCTAGAGACTGCAGACTTTGATTATTTTGTTGAACTCAACTGACCTGTTTTTTTCATTTAACTTTTAAAGGAATAGTAGTTTCATTTAACTTTTAAAGAAATAGGAGTTTCAATGCATTAAGCTTTGTCTAAGCTACAGAGAGTCTAGTCACAGTAGATAGCCATGTCACATATTATATCACACGGGGGAGGGGCACTAGTAAGCAGGTAGCAAAGCAAATATTTGTTTGATATCCAGGCAAAGGAAGCAAAAATCCTTAGTTTGCATTGCAACATATTTATGTCTAGAGTTATGATTAACTCTAGATGGGTCAGGGTAGGAGTATAGTCTTATGCTGTCTCCTGGTGATGGTTTCTTCCAGCATTTACTACTGATGGAGCATCCATCTGCCTTGTACCAGGCATAGTGCTGAGTGTGATATGTTCTCTCTCATTGCCACAATCTGACCCATGTAGGCATTGTTCTGATGAGGAAACTGAGGCTCAGAGAAGTAATGTTCAGTGCCACAGAGCTGGGAAACAGGAACCTAGGTCAGCCTGACCCCAAAGTCCTTGCTCTTCCTGCTACAACACATTACCTTTAACTGTCTAAAGCTGATAATGCCACCAGTCAAATGATTTTAACTCCAGAAAGCCAAGGATTAGTGATTTTTAACAAATCCTGTGGCTCTTATAACACGAGGAATGTAAATCACAACTTGGAAAGCATTTTCTTTTTTTTTATGGCTGCAACCGCAGCAATATGGAGGTTCCCAGGAGAGGGGTCTAATCACAGTTACAACTGCCAGCCTACACCACAGCCACAGCAACGCAGGATCCGAGCCACATCTGCGACCTATACCATAGCTCACAGCAACGTCAGATCCTTAACCCACTGAGTAAGGGATCAAACCTGCAAGCTCACGGTTCCTAGTTGGACTCGTTTCCACTGCACCACAACGGGAACTCCTGGAAAGCATTTTCAAAATATACAAACCAGTGCCCCACCTCAGATCTGCTAAATCAGTTTCCTGTGATCCAAATACCCATATTCCAAAATAGCTTCCAGTAGGTTCTGATGCACACTCCCAATTAAGAGCCACTGAACTAATTCAATTACTCATTTTTTAAAAAGTTTTAGCTTTGTTGAGATATAACTGACATAAGAATTATAAGATATTTAAAAAGGATACCCAGGTGATTTGATATACATATACCCAATTATTCATTTTACTGTTTAGGCAACTAGCCCTAGAAAGGATAGATGACTTGACATGGTTACCTAGTTAACCTCCAGCAGAACCAAGTTAGAACAAAAGTCTCATGATTCCAGATATAAAACTTCTTTCACTACCTATTTTGGGGTAAGTAACAGAAAACAATATAAGTTCCTGTTGTAGCTCGGAGTTCCCATTGTGGCTCAGTGGGTTATGAACGCAACTAGTATCCATAAGGACGAGGGATAGATCCCTGGCCTCACTCAGTGTGTTAAGGATCTGGTGTTGCCATGAGCTGTGGTGTAGGTCTCAGACGTGGCTCAGATCCTGCGTTGCTGTGGCTGTGGTGTAGGCAGGCGGCTGTAGCTCTGATTCGACCCCTAGCTTGGGATCGTCCTATGCTGCCAGGTGTGGCCCTAAAAAAAGCAAAAAAAAAAAAAAAAAAAAAGAGAGAGAGAGAGAAAGGAAGAAAAATAGAACAGGAATCTCATAAATAATCTCTCACAGTTCCCCAACACCCTACTCCTACTAGGCTAGATTCCTAACTACCCTTCTCCAAAACTACTATTTCCTTTTCTTTGCTCACTTGGTTTCCGTGCCTAGAATGCCATACTGCCTCTTTCCCAATATTTCAAATACTTTCCAAAGGCCTACATCTCTTACATAAATTCTTTGATTATTTCTCTCCTCTTAACCCTTATAGCACTGAGACAGTTGACGCAGTCAAGAAACTAACCTGACAATACCATCATCTGCAAGTTTTAAGACCAGAGATTCCTTCTTACTCATTTGTATCCTCCGTGGTCCTAACCAGCACCAGGAAAAGACAGAGCTGGAGTTGACAGAATAGCAAAGAAAGGCCTACAGAGGTTGTAAAAAATAAAAGCAGCCCTGGCAAATGAAAGGGCACCACCATTTCAGTATTAGACTTCAATAACAGATATACTGAAGTCATTGGAAAAGTCTGCCTGGATTACAGGTTACTTACAGCTCAAGTGGCAAAGTAATATTAGATATCAATTGAGTATATATATGTACCAAGTACTGTGCCAAGCACTTCTCATGTCCACTAACCTTGCAATAACATCATGAGGCATTACTATCTCCCTTTTACAGATGAGGGAACAATGAGACTCAGAGGTTGAAGAAACTGAACAAAGTCACACAGCTAAAAAGTGAAGCTAGCCAATAAGCACATGAAAAGATATTCAACATCATTGGAGAAATGCCCATCAAAAAACCATAATGAAAAACCAATTAACACAAACTAGGATGGCTATAACTTTTAAAATGTAAAATAGTGCAGCCACTTTGGAAAATAGTCTGTAAGGTCCTCAAATGGTTAACATAGGGTTAGTATATGATCTAGTAATTCCACTCATTGGTATATATACCTAAGAGAAATGAAAACATATATTCACATAAAAACTTATACATAAATTTCATAGCAGCATTATTCATGAAAGTCAAAAGCTGAAACAACCCAAATGTCTATCAACTAATAAATAAAGAGATAAAAGGTAGCTAAAAACATGGTAGAGTCATACAAAGGAATATTATTCAACCATGAAAAAGAAATGAAATACTGATTCATGCTACAACATGACTGAATCTTGAAAAAATCACCAAGTGAAAGCAGCCAAACACAATTTTATATGAATTGTCCAGAACAGCAAAACACAGAGATGGAAAAATAGATTAGTGGTTGCCAGGAACTGAGAGTTAGAGGGATTGGAGAATAACCGCTAGCAGGTACTGGGTTTCCCTTTGGAGTGATAAAAACTGTTCTGGAATTTGATAGTTGTGATAGTTCCACAGCTCTGAACAGACCAAATACAATTGAATTGTACACTTTAAAATGGCAAATTTTATTGTATGTGAATCATATCTCAACTTTAAAAAGTGGATTTAGGATTCAAATGCAGCTCTGCCCACAAAGGCAACACTCTCTAACCCTTGCTTTAAAAACTTTAGATTATGGAAAATTGTAAAATGCAAAGGTAAAGAGAATGGCATAATGAACCCTCATGATACCATTATCCAGTTGCATATATCAACGTTAAGCCATTCTTGTTTCATCTACCTTGCCCCTTTTTTTCTGGCATTTTTTTATTTTATTTTTTTTAACAATGAATTTTATTTCAGTTATAGGTGTACAAAGATCATAAGTCAATTAGATAGATTTTGTGTCCTAAACCCACGGTGCATCCCCCCACCCCCCAGATTGTCTTATTTGAAAAACCAAGGTTTTCCAAAATTTGTGAGTCATTGTTCTAATTGTCTGACTAGTTTCACTTCGTATGATAATTTCTACTTTCATCCATGTTGCTATAAATGTTGTTATTCCGTTCCTTTTAATGGCTGAGTAATATTCCATGGTGTGTATGTACCATATCTTCCCTATCCACTCCTCTGTCGATGGGCATTTAGGTTGTTTCCATGACCTGGCTTCTTCCCTCTCTAGCTGCTTTAGATGTAAAGTTAGGTTGTTTACTTGAGCTTTTTCTTGTGTCCTGAGGTAGGCTTGTATTGCTATATACTTTCCTCTTAGAACTGCTTTTGCTGTATCCCAGAGGTTTTGGTATGTCGTGTCTTTGTTGTCATTTGCTTCTAGGTATTTTTTAATTTCCTCTTTGATTTCTTCAGTGATCCATTGGTTGTTTTCTTGTTTTTGTATCCATTCGGCTAGCCTATGTCTTTTGGTTGGGGCATTCAGTCCATTAGCATTTAAGGTAATTACTGATATATATGTTTTTACTGCCATTGTAATAACTGTTTGAGGTTTTTGTTGCTTTTTTTTTTTTTACCCTGAAGTTTTGATATAGGAGTCTATATACAAATGAGATTGTTTTAAGTTGTTGGTTTCTTAATTGCACATGCATCTCTAGTGACCTGCATTTGTGCTCTCTTCTCACGATTTCTGATTTTGGTAGCATAGTTGTGCATGGATGATTTAGTATCTTGACTGTATATATGCCTTTACTTGTGAGCCTTGTCATTTGTGGTGTTTTTGTTTCTGGTTGTAGCCTTTTCTTTTCTGACTAGAGAAGTTCCTTTAAGATTTGTTGTAAAGCTGGTTTAGTGTGGCAGAAATCTCTTAGCTTTTGCTTATCTGTAAAGATATTGATCTCTCCTTCAAATCTGAATGAGAGCCTTGCTGGGTAAAGCAATCTTGGTTGGACGTTTTTCCCTTTCATCACATTATCACGCCACTCCCTTTTGGCCTGCAGAGTTGCAGATGAAAAATCCGCTGATAACCTTATTGGGGTTCCCTTGTAGGTCATTTGTTTCGTTTCCCTAGCTGCTTTCAAAATTTTCTTTGTCTTTAATTTTGGTCATTTTGATTAATATGTGTCTTGGGATGTTCCTCCTTGGGTTTATTTTATATGGTACTCGTTGCGCTTCCTGGATTTGACTGAGTGGTTCCTTTCCCATATTAGGGAAGTTTTCGGCTATTATCTCCTCAAATATTTTTTCTGTCCCCTTCTCTCTCTCTCTTCTCCCTCTGGCACCCCTATAATACGGATATTGGAGCGTTTAACATTATCCCAGAGTTCTCTGAGTCTCAGCTCATTTCCTTTCAATCTTTTATCTCTTTTCTCTTCCGCATTAATGATTTCCACTAATCTGTCCTCCACCTCGCATTACATTACGCACAGGACCAAAAAGAATAACTAGATTGTAAACCTATCAGTTGCAGTGATTATATTATACCCATCTTGTTCTCTAGAACCCTGCCTGACCACAGAGCTTAATCCAGAGGCAATACGACTTTCTCCAGTTTCATCCCAAATTCTGTTGGGATACTAGCCTTGCTTGCACCTGCCATGTTAAATACATCAAATGGGTGTCTGACTGCAAACATAACTGAACTATATCAGTCTATTTTCATAAAAATATAAAGTCAGAGAACCTTTTCTGGAATTCAATAGACAACTCTACAATTTGGGGGATGTAATTCAGGCCATCACATTCATTTATTGGAAACTAATTCCAGCAAAGTCAGCCAGTTTATCTGCCAAATTAGGCATGATTTTGCTAGGAATGAGCAAATACAACCACACATTTATGAAGGTACTTCTGAACAACCCTGATTTTATTCAAAGTGTCTAGATAAATTATAATGTCAACCAAACAGGTCAAACATATTATTTCAGTCTTTGCCAATATGTCGAATGCCTTTTGGATGCCAAACAAGTCATTTTTTTCTCTCAGTATCTTCAGTGCTGTACCTCAACTATGCTCATTAGTCTCTTATGGACAGATTTCCATGACATGAATTAACAGGGCAGATTTCCATGCCATGAATCTAATAAATCACCAAGCAATATTCATTCAACTATGTCGGGTACAAACCACAATGTTAATTACCAGTTCCTGACATGATTCATTTTGAACATTCTTGCACAAAAAGTAGAATCCTACGTAGTAATACAATGAACTGCTTTAAGTCCATGCAAAGTATTTTTGAAAAAAAAATTGTAGTTTCCTAAGTCCAACAGTTTATTGCAGAAGGACCATCTGTAGTCATATTCACTGTTTAACCAATCTACAGTAAAAACTTCAAGTTTTCTCTCAACAGACAAAATTCAGGTATTTCTGGATGTACCTATGACAGGCAAGTTCAAAAAGTCCAAAAGAGTTAGATTACATCAATAACCTTAACACATGAATTATACCCAGGTGTAGAGGCTTTCAAACTTTAGGGTATATCAGAATCAGTTGGAGGGCTTCTTAAAACAGAATGACAAGCCTCGTAACATGGGAGCTTGCTTCATCAGAGTGATCAAGCAAGAAGAGCCAGAGAGAAAGAGAGAGTGCAAACAAGATGGAAGTCGCAGGTTTTTATAACTTAATCTTGGAAGTGACATCTTCACTGTTACTGTAGTTTTTTCACTAGGAAAAAACTAGCAAATCACTAGGTCCAGCCGACAGTGGGTGGGAGTAGATTAAACAACAGTGTGAATACCAGGAGGCAGGAATCACTGGGAGCCATGTAGAAGATGGCTATCATGAAAGGCAAGTGGCACTTGGTCACCATACTAGGGAGACAAGATGGAGTGGCAGAGTCTCCCATAAATGAAGACCATCTGGGTAAGCAAAAGACAGCAACCAGTGTTGCCAGAGGATCTGATATTTTAAGAGTGATCGGAAAGTCAGAATTCTTGGTAACATTTCATAATTTTTAAAATGTTCACAACAAACTCGTATTTGTTGAAGAAAAAAAAAAGAAACTTGTTTTGTAAAATAGAAGTTAAACGACAGAGGGAAGTGAAAAAAATAATTCGACTAGATGATGGCTTAATATTCAACCCCAACCCCCATTTGTCTTTAGATTCTGATGTACACTACTGATCAATGAAAATCACTGAAGTTTAAAAAAAAAACATGTGGAGCTATGGGCTGCCAGTTTGCCATCCTTGCCACATAATCTCTGTAATTTCCATTGTAGTATAGATGAAAGGGCAAAGGTTTTGGGGTCTGATATGCAAATCGTGGTTCTGCCAATTCTACCATGTTCTTGAGCCTATGACAAGGGCCAGAGAAAAGATCCTTGGGGCTATTATTGCTAATATGTTTTTACTTGTCTCCCCTGCTTGACTATGGAGGGTTAGCGTATCCCCCTGATGTCAATGCTCCCTTATCTCACTTTCCTACTTCATTTTTCTATACATAGCACTTGCTATACTACTTAAAATACTACTTTGTCTTTTTTCTTCTTTTTTTTTGGCTTTTTTGGGCCGCACCCGTGGCATGTGGAAGTTCTCAGGCTAGGGGTCTAATTGGAGCTATAGTGGCCGGCCTATGCCACAGCCACAGCAACGCGGGATCCGAGCCGCATCTGCGACCTACACCACAGCTCAGGGCAATGCTGGATCCTTAACCCATTGAGAGGCTAGGGATCGAACCTATGTCCTTATGGTTCCTAGTCAGATTTGTTTCCACTGCGCCACAACGGGAACTCCTCCTTTGTCTTTTTTCTTGCTTATTATCTGTCCTTCCCACCAGAATATAAATTTCATGAAGTGAGAAACATGTCTGTTGTGGTCACTGCTTTATCATCTCAAAACTGAGTCGTGCCTGGTACACAGTAGGAGCCCAATAAACATTTGTTGAATGAATGAATTCTACTTAGCACAGGGTCTGGCACAGAGTAAGTGCTCAAAAAAAGGCTGAAGAGCATTCATTGCCCTGATAAGAAAAACGGGGTGAAATGGAGCCAGAGGCAATGGACAGATCATGAAGTATCCTGCATGCCAGGCCATGCCATGCCATACCAAGCTCAAGGCATGAGAGTGAAATGTTAATGCCCAACTTACTTGGCACACGATATTTTAGAAGGCAGCTATGCTCACCACTATACCACCAACGCACACACAAGATATTTTGATCAAAGTAATTGTTCCATATAATATTCTAAGCACCATACTTATATTAAATCACTTAATAAAGTCTGTGATATAGGTATTACTATCTTCCTCTTCCACATGAGGCACAGTGAGGTTAACTTGCCCACGTAACTAGTAAGCAGAACAAGGATTTAAAACCAGGAAGTCTAGCTCTAAGGTCCTAGTTCTTAGCCATTATGCTACACAAACTAAATAAGTGTTTTGGGAAAAGTTATTAAAATGCAACTATATTGTTTTGAGATACGTTAAAGATGAAGTATTTTGCTGCCAAATATATTTAGGTTCATATCTTGGCTCAACCATGTTCCAACAGTGCAACCTTGGGCCAGTGACTATGCTCAGCCTGTTTTTATTTATTTTTTATTTTTTTGCTTTGTAGGGCCGCAACCGTGGCATGTGGAGATTTTCAGGTTAGGGGTCTAATCGGAGCTACAGCTGCCGGCTTATGCCACAGCCACAGCAACGCCAGATCCCAGCCGCATCTGTGACCTACACCACAGCTCACGGCAATGCCGGATCCTTAACCCACTGAGCAAGGCCAGGGATTGAACCTGCAACCTCACGGTTCCTAGTCGGATTTGTTAACCACTGTGCCATGACAGGAACTCCCGTTTTTATTTTAGATATAAAAATGTAGATTAATACATATCCTGATGGGTGGTTACGATGACTAAATGGAATTACAAATCTATGTGAGGTACTCGGCCCATGTGGTAGCTATTGTTACTACGACCAAGGGGGAATTTATTTTATAAAAACATTGATAAGCAGCTACAAAACTTATTTTTTTTTTTGTCTTTTGTCGTTTTAGGGCCACACCTGCGGCATGTGGAGGTCCCCAGGCTAGGGGTCAAATCAGAGCTACAGCTGCTGGCCTACACCACAGACACAGCAACTCGGTATCTGAGCCACATCTGTGACCTACACCACAGCTCACAGCAACACCGGATCCTTAACCCACTGAGCAAGGCCACGGATCGAACCTACATCCTCATGGATACTAGTCGGATTCATTTCCGCTGTACCACAATGGGAACGCCCTATAATTAATATTGAAAGCCATAATAATGGATGAGATTGCTCAGGAAATGAATGTAGAAGAATATGACTTGGACAGAAGCCTTGAGAACACCAATGCTTAAGGAAGCAGTAGAAAGAGGAGGAGGAATAACTTAGGAAAGGAGAAAAAACTAGACACATATAAGAAAAATCAGAAGTGAGCCACATTATGGAGTCCAAGGAAGGAAATTCAAGGAAGGGATGGTTTAATAGTGTCAATTATCTCAAAGAGGACTAATCAAGGTTAAGAATGGAAATGGATGTGGTGGCTTAATAATGGTAACATCACTTATCAAGTGGCAATAGACTAGGTGATGGCAATTATTCCAGTCTCCTTTTTTCAAGAATAACGGTTAAAAGGGAAGAACAGGGATAAAGATAATGGCTTAAGAGAATTACAAAGTAAAGTAGAAGTTTTTGCTTTTTAAGGGTTATTTGTATGTGCTATACAGTTAAAGAAACCAGAGGAAAGACTTAAAACGAAGAAAAGAAAGAGACTGCTGCTTTTGAATTCCTATAATATCACTATATGACTCACTTGGCACTTAGCTTACACATTTGCTTTGTTCTGGCAGTATTGTACAGTTAGCAATGCTGGCACAAACTAAGAGCTCAATAAATTTACTTATTATTGTTTTTCTTCATGTATCTATACGTATTACCTGGCCAATAAAAGTGTACAATCTTAAAGAAGAATGTACAAATCATGCAATGGTATTGTGGAAACAGACTTTAAGCAATATAGATCCAGAACAAATGCACCACTTACTAGCGTCCAGACAAAATAAAAATAATGTCACTGCTTTAGACCTTGGTTATTCAACTGTAAAATGGGAAGAATACTACACATTTTTGCAAGCTTGAGGACTGAACAAGGTATTTAAAAAGCAGTTCACATACAACTTGGAGCTCAAGAAGTAGTCATAATCACTGTTATGACAATTTTTTCTACCACTAGAGCATCTAGAAGAGCCACTGATGTTTCAGGATGTGTCTATGATTTAGGACAAGTAAACAATCAGGAGGCATAGCAGCCATTGCTATACTGTATTCTAGAGAACAAAAGTACAAAATGGCATCAGCTCTTGGTCAGACTTCTCCAGTTTTGGCTACTCATTTATCATCAACATGATTTCTGCCATATTCAAGTACTGCAACTTAATGTTTTTCTTTAAATCAACTTATTTTTTCTTTAATTGGTCCCTTCTAAAGAATTATAGCTCTAAAACTGTGGATTTCATGCATTGATTACTTTATATATATATTTATATATATATATATATATATATATATATATATATAAACCATTAAAACAAAGCATTTATCCCATTAACCATCCCACATCATCTCTTAAACCACATTCTACAACTGTCTTTAGGGTTCCTCTACTTCTGAGACCCTTTGGAAGAGATTGGGAAGCAATTCGTGGTTTTACTTAATTTTTCTGCTACTGGCTATTACCACTTACAAAGGTTGGCAGAACATACAAATGAAACCAACCAAACGACAAAATTCATCCCAGTAATATACACTGAATATTTTCATGGGAAGTCCTAAGTTGTCTAAAGCTAAATAGCAATTTATCTTTTATTTAATCCCTTCATCTCTATTTTCTCTGTCACAAATGAAACTGAGATTGGGATAAAGATTCATCTTGTGGCCTAGCCTCAAGAACAGAACCAAGGGGAGGAGAAATATAGTAGTGGGTTTTGCTCTGAAGCACTAGCATTTCAGTCAAAACGAATGGTAGGCATGCAGATCATCCAAGTGAAAAACTACTATCTTCAAGATACTGGAACACTCTGAAAAGGCAAACCACAATCAGTTATTAACCAATACCTTTCAAGTCTGTGTTATAAACCAGGAAGCTCTCCATCACTTCAACAACAATCACTGACCAGAAACAGGAGAGAAAAATTCACTCACTGATAACATCTACAGATACTTTACATATGCAATTTTGGAGCCAATCTTATATTCACTATATTAAGAGCCACCACTACACACTTTAAAAATCACGTCTACAATGCATTCTGTTAAGATCACTAATATCTTCATTCAGAGAAAAAAATATGTATTCTGCACCTAAACTATACAAGATATTATGGAGAATAGGAAAAGAGCAAAGAGTCTGTTTACAATCTAGCATGTGGAATAAGATTTATGTATTTCCCAAACAGTGGTACTCATAACTGAAGAGGACTGCTGGGAAATTTTCTCCCCAAGGTTTTATTATGAAAAACTTTAAACATACGGCAAAGCTGAAATAATTTCACAGTGAACATCGAAATACAACTGAGACTCTACCGTATTTACTATTTTGCTTTATCACTTACCAATCTATGCAATCCATCTTACTTTTTTATGAACTGCTGGGATTTTAAAAATGAGACTATGTGTAATGAAGAATCTCGGTAGGCCATTTTAGAGTTGCTTTTCAGAATTTTTCATTAAGTGCATGAACAAAAAAGTTGGAAAACCACAAACTCAACTTTCCTGCCAACCTCCAACTAAAATCTATTCAGAGCTCACAGCATGTCATCTTAGGTCTCCACATTCTTGTCTATCTGAACCATCTTTCCTAGCCCTCCCAGCCCTCTTCACCACCAATCTGTGAAAACTTCTCCAATTTTCACACCCTCACCCAGAATTAACCATGACCCTTACAGGGGCCACAGTTTCCACCATTAGCAATTAGCTAACGTTATCTGCAGCTTTTTTCCCACTCTGTCTCTCTAAACTCTGACCTCCTTGAGGGCAGGGATCCCCTTACTTCCCTCTGAATCCTTAGCAATCAGCATAATACCTAGCCTATGCCAGGCATTCAATAACTGAATAATATAAATGAATGGCCCAGACCTGTCTTTACCCAGGAGCCAAGGAAGACTTTAGTCCAGTATGGAAATGATTTAATCACACTGGCACTTTAGATTCATCTTAGAGCACCGCTGTTAAAAGAGTATGAGCTTTGGAGCCAGACTGCCTGGGCAAGAATCCCAGAATCCCAGCTCTACCATTTATTGCTGGGTGACTTTGGGCAAGTTTCTAAAACTCCTGTGCCTCAGTTTCCTCTTTTGAAAACTGGGTAACACTGCTTCAAAGATTATTGTGAGGATCAAATGAGATAATTTTTTTGTTGTTGTTAAAGCACATAGATTAGCTGCTGGCACAAAGTAAGCATTCCATCATTGTTAGTCACTATTGCCAGCAATCAAGTTAATAATGACAATGAGGTAAAAAATCCTTAAAGCTCAGGTGGTAGCAGTGAAAACAAAGTGTAAAGAATGTGTATGACTGAAGTATACCGAAAAATGCTCAGTCAAAAGGGTAAGCAAATGAGTGTCTGATATTTTTCTAGTTTGTATGTTCGAGGTAGCTCAAGATCGATTTTTTTTTTTTTATGGCCGCACCCACGGCATATGGAAGTTCCTGGACCAGGGATCAAATCCGAGCCACGTCTGTGACCTACGCCAACAGCTGCGGCAACTCTGAATTCTTAACTCACTGAAGAGGGCCCGGGGCTGAAGCAGCAACACCACAGAGACAAGCTGGATCATTATCCACCACACCACAGCGGGAACTCCTGAATTTTCTTCAGTTATTAAAAAATACCTATCCCAGCCTAGGCATACATTAGATGCTGGGGACAAGGAATCTAGCACTACTGGATTCTAGCCACAAGCTCTATGACCATTGCAAGTTTCTTTATACAGGTCTTTTAGTCTCTCAGCTGAGATATTTTTTCCTCCTTATTCTACCCAGCACCATTTCTTTAGTTTATGATTCCCACAATTCCATGTCCTGTCTTCTGACAGTGCACACATCTCTAAGAGCCTTGGTTGGGGAATGGGCCTGTGGTTTTGTCCTGTCCAACCCTGTACTACTTGTTCTTTTTCCTGCCCACCTCCTTTACTTCTCAAGCCTTGCTATTCCCTACACGTAGGAACTTGAAACCTAAGAGTATGGGAAAGCAACAGAGCAATAGCAGTTGTGCCAAGAACTGGGGATGCTGCCAAGCTGTTCCCCAGGCCCCATATGCAGTGACCAACTACATGCAGAGATTGTACTGAATTGCCCAAAGAGCCTCACGTGCTTGATAACTCCTGTTTGCTTCTGCTTATTTTCTTCCTTCCATTTAAAGAAACCTGTTCCCAAACCTGTAACCAATTCAAACCCAATTCATCCTTGACCCAAGTGAGGTCCAACTTTTTCAAGGAAGCCTCCTCTGCCCATTTTAGCACACCGATATCCTCCCATACCCTCACACAAAACAGGTACTGTATTTATAGTCTGTACCATAAAGCATAATCACATACACATTTATACCATTAAATAAATGTTTCATGTGTATATATTTGATATATTTGATTTTCCAAGGGCAGGAACTATGTCTCACAAGTCTTTTAAATCCCTTCGTCTCAGTAGGTTAATACTTGTTGAAAAGTGACTGAATTAGTGGGTTAGTTTGTTTAGGCTAAGGAAGGATGAGATAGAAACATGCTGAAATGAAAAAGGCTGGACAGATACTGAGAAAGAAGCACTGGTTCAAAATGCGGGTAAAGGTCTGTAAGAGAAAGGTGTTCAATAAACATGTTTAATTGATTTGCTGCAAGTTTGGAAAAAGACATATAAGAGAGGGAGGTCAACTGTAAAATTTGGAAAAAGGAATTTCAGCTTGAAGCAGAAGACAACATGAGAAAGATGGAGCTACAAAGAAATTCTGCTAAAACCTAGGGATAGGCAATTGGAAAAGTGAAGGTAGAGGGGATTATTGGGATGACATGGGTAGAGGTGTGGTTATGTAGGTGAGCGAATCGGTAGGGGGTGGTATGAAGGGTTGGGTAGATGGATAAAATGATCGAGGATAGGTAGGCAAGTAGGTTAGCTGACTGGGCGGTGAGTGGGTAGATGGGAGACAGGTAAGTGGGTAGGTGGTTAGGTGTTTAGTTGGGAGGGAATAGGTGTGGGGCGTATTATTTAAGATCCGGCCCCTCCCTCACCTTGACCCGGAAGCGGATGAGTGCTAGCCTCACGCAGTGGCTCAGGCAGGCCGGTGGCAGGAACCAGGCCCGTGGAGGAGGGGTGCCCTTGTTGCCCACGTGTCCCACGATCAGTTGCGCTGTCTGCCGCTCGGCCTGGCACCGACGGCCCCACTCGGCCAGCCGGTCCTTGCCCAGGCCCCCGGGGAACATGACCACCAGCTCCAGGCCGTCGCCGCCGGGATAGGCACAAGCCTGACAGAGCGCTGACAAGTAGCCCAGCATGGCGTTCCATTGGCCGCCACACACCCAATCCGTCTGGTAGCCGCCATAAAGCCGCGGCAACGCCGAGCCCGCGTCCACCAGCACCCGGGCCCCGGGCAGCGGAGGGGGGGGCGGCGGCGGCGGCGGCGGGTGCAGCCCGGGGTGCGCCTGGCCGTGGTGGTGGAAGTGGTGAGCGGGGTGATGGTGCCGAGTCGGCCCCGCGCCCCCGGAGTAGGCACCCAAAGCAGCCGGCGGGAGCGGCGGTTGCAGAGGCGCGGAGCCTCTGGCGGCGCGTGGAGCCCCGGGCGCTAGGGCTGCCGTAGGCGGCAGCTGGCGATGCTGGTGCTGCTGCTGCTGCTGGCGCGAGACCGTGCGCGCGAGTTTGAGAAGGTCCACGGGCACCACGGCCCCGGGACAGCGCTTCTCCAGGAACTCTTGGAAGCCCTGGACGCCCATGCTTCGTCGGTGGGCAGACGAGACGGCGGCTGCGCGAGCAGGCTAGGCGGCGATCTGGGCGCGAAGCTGGGGGCGGGCGCGTGCGCACTCCGCGGGGGGCGAGGGGGCGGGAAAAGGAGTCCCGAGGGGAGGGGTGAGCGAGCGAGGGAATGAGGGCGGGGTGGGGAGGAGACCACAGATTGGATTTGGGTGGAGAGGAGGGATGAGGCCGACCGGACTCAGGAGAGGCTGGAAGGATAAAAGCGATGACGCGTTCTAGTCACTTCTCTTTTTTATCTCTCTCCGGCTGCTCTTCCGCTTCAAAAAGGGTGAAGGCTCTTCCTTCCACCTCCGGGAGCCATGTTGCCTCGTCTTCTCTATGGTATACACTTTCTAGCTGGAGGGTGGGGAGCGGGGCGGGACGGCGGGGCATCCTGGGAGTTGTAGTCTTTACAGCCTCGGGATACAATGTTGGAACAAGATTACCACCCCTGTCTACTACTGCGTTCACTGGGGCTCAAGGGGAGGGGCGTGCTCTGTGTTTAGGATTTGCACTCCCACTCTGGCATTCAGAGTTGCTTCAGGTTATTACTTTCCCAGGAAAAGGAGGTGGGGCGGGAGAGTTGGAGTCATGCATCATGGGAAAGGAAGTAGAGTGGATTAATTGAATTCAGCCAAAGTATGCTAAAATTCCCCAGGAGGAAGAATTTTCCTTCGGAGGAAGGGAATAGCTTTTAATGAATGAGAAAGGACACATATGAAATGTAAAAATGCTAACCATCAACATTTCTGTAACAATCCACTTAACCTTTAGCTACTTTAAGTCTTTGAAGAAGAGTTGCCCGCCCCAATTTATGAATGGTGAAACTTACATTATTTATTTGCCCAATGCGGAGACAAAGTGAAATTGATTGTACTCAGGATCTCTTTGATCAGGGAGACACAAATTAAACTACAAATTGTACCTTTCTGGTATTCACCGAGCCACCATGTCCTACCATGTTAGGACCTTAGTTTGCAAACATTGTGAATTAATCTGTAGGGAGCTTTCACAAAATAGCAGTAAGGGCTCCAATTCCAGATGTACTGAATTTTAATCTTTAAGAAAAAAAATCTATTTTCAGTATGCTCCTCATTTGATTCTGATATAGCACCAGTCTTTGAGCAACTGGCTTTTAGGGCTCACTGTTTCAACAGGAGGAGGGTAGAAAACCATCCGTTCTGTTCTGTAAGTCAGATCTGCTTTGGAACTTAATAGAAGGTGGGAGATAAGGGAGGCCGAGTTAGAAGGCAAAAGTGCAGAACCCAAGAGTAGTCAAGGGGTTCTGAGGACAGTTTATTAGGATGTAAAAGCTTTAAGAAATTTACCATAAAAGAACAGTAGAGATAGAACAAACCGGGTTGGCAAAGAATATGTGGATGATAAGGCAGTGCACATAGGTAACTTATGAAAACAAGCAGTGAGAGAACAGTGGCTTGAAGGGATAAAGGATGGAAGGAATAGAGGAGTATAAATGTTCAGCCCTCATTTTCTATGAATTAACCCTCCTCCCATTTACAGAGATACAACAAAAACTGTCGTGTTGTCCATAACCATAGCTGATTGGGTCAAAGAATCTCATTCCCTAGAAATGTGGAATTGGACAGAGAGACGGGTTTTTTTTTTTGTTTGTTTTGTTTTGGTTTGGTTTTTTGGTCTCACCCACAGCATGTGTAAGTTTCCAGGCCAGGGATCAAACTAGTGCCACGGCAGTGCCAAGCCGCTGCAGTGACATTGCCGGATCCTTAACCCACTGTACCATAAGGGAATTCCAAAGTCAGTTTTTCTTTAACCGTAAAACTTGGAAGCAGTCAGCAGTCAAGTTTCTCACCAGAGGGACAGAAGTAAAAGATGCTGGTTTGCAGGAAGAGAAGGAAAATGCAGACTCGCAGAGCAGAGACGGAAATTAGAGAGTCTGCGTTGTGTTTAAGTCCCTGGTTCTAGATCATTCCTCAGGCATGTTCTTGTCTTTGGTTTCTCTGAGGCAACCTCATATCCTTACTATTTTAAGATAGAGTTGGGTTAGAAATTACTCATGACCAAAAAATATTAATTCAAGAACTAGTACCAGAAATGGGTTGTGGCAAATTATACACCCTAAACTATGGACCTGAAAGAGATTGGAGATCTCTCCTGTCATTGATTGGAAGTTGGCATTCTGGGTCATTTGGCAGAGAAGCATTTGCTTATTGCTCTTGAGACTCAAAAACAGAGCAGCTCTTCTGTCTGTATCAAGAGTTTGGCAGTTGCTGATGGTCAGATATTCATGGGCTTTGCTGACTTATAGCAATAGGACTCTGTTTCCCTTCATATGTTTCACTAGTTAGGAAATTGGCATCCAGGCAACTAGAATAAAGTTATCTGTGTAAGCCACCACAGTATTCCTTGTTCTCTTCCTCCAAATGTGATGGTATCTTCCTCTGTGCATGTATTCAGCTGGAAAGCAAGGAAGAGAAGGGTAACACTCCCAGAGCAGACATAAAAGAGGCTTTACATCCTTGAACTCGGCCTACTGCTTCCTGTCCATGCTCTGAATTGGAGACCCTGAGCAGAATGCCAGGGAGAAGGAGCCAATTTCTTAGGTAGGGAGCTAAGAAATAGAGCTGCAACAGATAAATCAGGTTACTCCCTTTAGCAAATCTGAAGATTCAAAGAGCATAAGGTGACAATTCTTGGCACTTGTTATTAGCATTATGAGTCACCTCAAATGAAGTTGACAGGCAGTCAAATGAGGTTTTGAGGAAGTTATATCACTAGAAAAATACTATCTAGTGAACAGGTGCCATGAGCCAGAGCAGTGATTCTCAAAGTATGGTCCCTGGACTATTGACACCTGAAAATGTAAATTCTTGTGCCTCACCCCAGACCTCCTGAATCAGAAACTCTGAGGGTGGGGCCAGCAATCTGTGGTTTAAGTGGTGTCAAAGATAAACAAAGTGTGACAGTGGTTAAAGTAGTAAGAACAGATTTTATTCAGTTGCTGACCGTAGGAGAAAGAGCAGAGCTCTATTCCCAGCTGTGCAGAGATGACTGCACATTTTAAAGGGGGGAGGGAGGAGGAGCAAAGAGGGGCCTCAGGTAGAGTCAGGGAAATGAAAAATTACAGAGGTTTGGCCAGTGTAAATGCAATTAGGCCAGGTGTTTCTGCTAGCTGGCAATTACTGAAGTTAGGATTATATCCTCCCATGATTACTGGAAGACAGAGGCCCTAGCCTTTCTGGAGATTACATTTCAAAGGCGTAGTCCTTGAGACACACTCTCTGGCATTGTAGGAACCATATATATATATACATCTCAAAGGGACTGGGGGAGAGTTTACAGTTGTAAGCCCTTTTTGAAAAATGCTCTAAGAAAGAGAGGTCAGGAGTCCACAGTCAGGTGTCAGCTAGAGCAGACTATAAATTCTTTCCACGGCCCTGCGCTTTTCCAAATGGGAACTGGGTCATCCCAGAGATTTAGGTGGCTTGGCCATCTTTTAGTGCAGGTGTTAGAATGGAGTATTTATTTATACTGCGAGTTTTTGCATGTTGCACTAGTTCTCCAGTGTGCTGAGAATCACAGCTCTTTTAGAGCAGGCCCAAGTATAGACTGGTTAAGCAAGAAGGAGCATCAATAAACGGACTCCCATAAGTGTTTCTATACCCATAATTTATTTCCTTCCTTCATATTCAGGTGAAAATGGTGCATACTTGGCCCTGGTGGGGAAAGGGCGTGTCCATGCCATGCTGTTGTTTTTGGATGCAGTACTTGCATGTGACTTGCAGTTGCTCATAGATTGTTAGGTGTGGGCATTTTTGGAATTATAGATATGGGGAAAATAGCATATGTGTTTATTGGACAAATGGTGGACTATAGGTAAACATATATTGTTTTGTCTCCACAGCACCCCTTTTCAATTACTTTCTCTACCTTACCTTCATGGTCGCACCAGGAACCATTCTTTTTGTACCTTCCCAGAGAATTTGAGATTGATCTCAAGGAGGAGAGATGAGAAATTCTGGCTGCATTAGAGCACCTCATTATTTGTTCTAAGGTCCATTTGCATTATCCTTGGGGTTTGTGAGATACTACCATCTTTATAATGAATTCCTCTTTTTGTTTAAAATTCTTCAAATCGGATTTCTATTACTTACAAGAATCTTAATATATACAGCATGGGAGAAACTTTATGCTAGACATAGGTCATAGAGAGGGTAGAGATAACAGAGGCCTAAGCCCTGAAAGTAGAAGGGAATAGTAGATGTCATGAATAGTAATTAAAGTGTGCTTTGGAGCTGAGATCTGGGCTCCAATATCAGTTCAACTCCTTATTTGCTGTATAACTTAACAAGTTATTTATCCTCTTGAGCCCTAAATGTATTTGTGAAATAGGGACTCATTAATTTATTCAGATTTATTTGGTACCTACTACATGCCAGGAATAAAGCTGGGCTGGGAGAAAAGTTTTCAGGACAGTCAAGGAGCTTAGAAGGAAGATGGTAAGGCTTGTGAAGATTAAACTTAGCTTACTAACTGACACAGTAAGCAGCTAATAAATGTTAATTATTAAAATGAGGGGTAGGAGTTCCGTTCCCCTTGTGGCTCAGCAGTAATGTACTAGTATCCATGAGGATACTAGTAATTCTTAGGTAAATTCTTGGTAATTTTTTGGTAACTCTTGGGTAAATCCTTAAAGTACATAGTAATGTACTAGTATCCATGAGGATGACAGTTCGATCTCTGGCCTCACTCAATGGGTTAAGGATCCGTCGCTGTGGTGAGCTGTGGTGTAGGTCACAGACAAAGCTCAGATCCCGCATTGCTATGGCTGTGGTGTAGGCCAGCAGCTGCAGCTCCAGCTCCTAGCCTGGGAACTTCCATATGCCACAGGTGCAGCCCTAAAAAGACAAAAAAAAAAAAAAGGGGTGGAGACAAGCTGAAGAGGTTGCTTGGAGAGTTCATATTGTATTCTGTCTTTTGATATCTTTCACCTAAGTAATAACTAACTGTTCAGTCTAGGTTAGGGGCCCACTTAGCTTTATTGCCCAAAGCCTTGAGGCCTGTTTGAGAGGTTGTAAGCTCATACGGTTATAGGAGATAATTCACTAGAAGGTCTAATGAGGCTGCCATATTGCTTGTGTTGCTGGAACCAGCAACAATAGCAGGAAATCATTTGATTAGTAAAAGAAACAGCGACAGTGGTTCTCAGCCGTAGTTAGGTTAATATGGATGATCCTAATATATCACCTGGGGAGCTTTTTAAAACAATACTAATTATAGGGATGGTATCCAGACACTAATTATTTTATCTTTTGTCTTTTTAGGGCTGCACCCACAGCATATGGCATTTCTCAGGCTAGGGGTCTAATTGGAGCTACAGCTGCTAGCCTACACCACAGCCACAGCAATGCCAAATCCGAGCCACATCTGCAGCCTACACCACAGCTCACGGCAACGCCGGATCCTTAACCCTCTGATCGAGGCCAGGGATGGAACCCACAACCTCATGGTTCCTAGTTGGGTTCATTTTCTGCGGCGCCACAACAGAATTCCTTATTTTTATTTTAAATTGTGATAAAATACAACAGAAAAATTACCATCTTAACCATTTTTAATGTATTTATAGTTCAGTAGTGTTAATATATTCACATTCTTGTGCAACCAAGACTAATTTTTAAAAATAGCTCCCCAGGTGATTTTAATATGCAGTCAGGAATGAGAACCTCTGAGCTGGAATGGAGAAACCTTACAAATACTGGTTAAATTCCTGAGCCAATTTCCACATTTGTAACATGCATATGAGCTAGTTTTTTCCAGTTCTCCATCTCTTTATCCCAAGGTCCTGTCATAAGACCCAACTGCTACTACTTCAGCTCCTTCTAAACTCTTTAGTCACAGACTTAATTCTGTCATATAATTCTTTTATCCAGTGCTCATTATTGATGGCACATTTTAAATGGGTTGTATGGTATTTTATACCCAAACTTAAACACTTGCACCTCTGAACTTCACCTTATTATATGATCTAGCACCAATGAGGCCAATAACCAGTCTTTCACCAAAAGACTTCACGTTGACTCAGGTTGGGTTCCATTTTGTCACCCCTCTATATGACTGTTTCCTCTTCTCTTTAGTGACAGGTAAGGTCCCTTCAGTAGTTGTTACTATTGTTTGAGCAACTATGTGCCAGGCACAGTGCTAGACCCTTTATATATTTTTTTCTTTAGTCTCAAAATAATACCACTGAGGCAGTTATATTTTTTATAGGTAAGGAAATTAAAGCTGAAAAGTAATTTTCTCACAAAGCTAGAGTACAAATCCAGATCTGGACTCCAAAAGGCATCTATATTAACTATAATTAGAATCGGGGCCCATTTCCAAATGAGCCTGATTTCCCAAGTGCAAGGATATTGTGAAAGTCACCAGAGATGTCTAACAACAAGCACAATTAGCAAATTTGGGACATATCTCATTTAATGCAACCACCTCATTTTATAAACGAGAAAATAGAGGTTTCAGAGGTCTGTGTATCTAAAAACCTGTCCTTGTTCCACCGTATACCTTGTATGCTCCCTTTAGGGATCACTTAAGAGAGAATGTTTTGGAGTCATTGGGTCAGTAAATCAAGGTAATAGATTTTTAGAAACACTTTAAAAATCCTCATCTAATATTGAATGTTTTTGATAGGCTTCATACTCTTCCTCCAGGGCTGTTTGCATAAACATATGCATGAATCTTCTACCTAAATTATCAAATGAAGAAGGGATCTGACTTCATTTGACAGTTTCCCAAGTCACTGTAGTGTGGTATATTAAAGATGTGTGAGGGGATTTCCAAATGCACTTTTTTTTTTTTTTCTGAAGGTGGACCATAAACACTGTCAGTATGATAGGAAGTAGTCTAATAGGTTTGTGCAAAGGGCACATTTTGAATCCTTGCTTGTACAATAAACATACTTCTGTTCCTAAAATTGCAAAGCAGGCACTGGATATAACCTCATAAAAGATATATGAAAAGGGTACATATTAATCATAATAGTTGAAAACCTAGTCTAAATGGCCTGTTTATTTTGTTTTTGCTTCTTAGGGCTGCATCTGCAGCATATGGAAGTTCTCAGCTAGGGACTGAATCAGAGCTGCAGCTGCCGGCCTATACCATAGCTACAGCAATGCAGGATCCAAGCTGTGTCTTGACCTATGCCACAGCTCATGGCAATGCCAGATCCTTAACCCACTGAGCGAGGCCAGGGAGATACTAGTCGGGTTTGTTAACCACTGAGCCACAATAGGAACTCCATCTAAATGTATTTTGATTATTATTCTTACAGTATATCTGACAGGTTTTTCCCATGAGCTTTGGAGTCAGAGCTGGGTTTAGATCCAGACTTCACCATTTACTAGCTGTTACCTTGGTAAATTGTTTCTCTGATCCTCAAATTTTCTCTGCAGAGATAATAACAAATTTAGCTTAGAGGATTGTTTTGTGAATTAAAAATATCACAGGCCTGGAGTTCCCTCATGGGTCAGCAGGTTAAAGATCTGGTGCTGTCACTGCTGTGGCTCTAGTTACAACTGTGGTGCTAGAACTTCCACGTGCCACAGGTGGGGCAAAAAAAAAAAAGTATATATATGTGTGTGTGTGTGTATATATATGTATATATGTATATATGTATATATGTATATGTGTATATATATATATATATATATATATATATATATATATGTATGTATGTATCACAGGCCTAACATAGGTACTCAGTAAATCATAGTGACTGTCAACAATTATAGCTCATTGACAAGTGAGGAGAGGTCCAAGTCAAACTTTGTTAGAGTTATAAATCTAGAGGTAACACACAGCTTGGTTGGTTTGTTCAGCCAGCATATCTACAGAACTAAAGTTTAAAATCTGGTAAATTAGATTTGGTAAATGAAGAACCAGTTTAAGCCAGATGATTGAGGTGACTATGACAGCATTTTAATAAGATAACATACTCATTTTAACACAGCCTTTATTTTCTGTTTCAAAACAAAATTTCCAGGAAATAAAACAAAATACTTAACAATGGTTGAGTACAAATGAAATAAAAAAAAAAATCACAGTTTCAAAGAACCAAAATCAGACAGCTGCTTAAAGGCAGATCACTTGGTTTACCCCAAAGAAAAAAAAAAGTTAATGTCAAGAAGGATTAAAATTAGGTTTAACAACATTCCATATAATGCTACATTCCCCAATTAAGAAGGGAGATTTCACTTATACAACTAAATGTTAAGTGTAGAGAAGTGGCTGAAATTCTGCTTATTTCATAGTAAATTATGCATGAAAGTTTATTAATTGCATAAACTTCCTGAGTGGCTCCCATGCTGCACTAGGTCTACATGCTTAATATTCATATCAAACAAATTACAGCTTTAAGTGATTGAGCATGACAGACCTTGAACAACTGCACTTTCCAATCAGTCACTGTTTCTGCTGAGGGTATGTTCTGGACCACAAACCTCAATCTGCAATCTTAAATTATAGTGGAGAAGAAATGCAACTTAAAAAAACACCCTGGAAGGATGACAAACACATTTAGGAGTTTTATTTTACACTGGCACTTTTTTCTCTCTCAAGAGCCCAGTTTCTCTCTTCCCTTCTTGCTTGACTTTTAGCCCTGCTGTTTATTTAATTAAAAGAAAACCTTCCAGAATGGGAGCTGTTTATAATCTTCCATCTATCTCAGTTGAAAATAACTTCAGTGTAACCTAGTTACTATCCCAGGCCCCTGCCTATGTTGGCTGTCAAGGTCCCTGACCAAATGTTTGTGTTCATCCTTCACATACAAAGACTATTTCCAGGGTGACCTGAAAGCATTTGGCTCTATAAAAATTTCATACTAATTTCACTTCAAAGGACTTTACCAAGTTTGAGTATCACCATTTTACAGTTTGTATTGTTTGTGTTTTTAAAATTTCAACCCCAGAAATTACACTTACCAAATCAATGACCTTTTCTATGCCGCCCACCCGTACTGGTTCATCTTCTAAATAAAAGGGGGAAAACAAGTTGCCAGTAAACTACAGGATGAAAAATGAACACTCTGTTCTAAAAAACACCTTCAAACCACCTCAAATATCTCAAGATTTTTCTGAAACAGAAGATTAAATAACTGAATCCCAAACTGATGGCACATATACTTCAGGAATGTTACTTGTGCGTGAAGTCTGAAATACAGTATTTACTAACATTAAATATGCTGTAGTGTTACAGTAAAGATGTGAAACAAAGAACATGTAGTTTACAAACATTTGCTCAGTTTTCTGGAAAGGAAAAAAGGAATGCATCATTTTCATCACTCAGAGCAGACAGCAAAGAAGAAAGTTAATGCCTCTGATAAACTTTAGAGATTGGGTAAACAATTACGACTATAATTCAACTAAAAGCATATGGCCATTTTAAGGTAATAAAATATCACTGCAAATACCTAGAAGTATGCTAATATGCTGAATGAGAGGCCACTGCTGTAAGATTTGTCAAATATTTCATTGTGATTAGTTAAAGCAATTTCAACCCATAGCCCTTTAGGCACACAGACAAGAAATGCATCTCTAATAAAAGATGCGAAGTTACAGGCACTGGACTGTCTAATTTAGGTACTTTCTTACCATTTGTTTATTTTACAACTAACTCCTACAATAAACTCATATTGCCACCAGTTGGATTTGTTTCTCTGCTCTCCATCCCCAAATCCCCAAAGCTTATTTCACAGAGGCACATGGCTCTCATCACTTAAACACAGATTGGTGGCAGAGTGATGGTCCTTCTCATTTGAAACTCATAGTTAGCACTGGGACTAGAAGGCAGGCCAGATTTACAACCTGAAAGAATACTGAGAATCAAGGCAAAAAAGGGAGTTTCACAGGCAGTGTTTACATGTGTACCCCAAAACAGCACTGAAAACGAGGTAGATAAACAAATGGACTGGAATTAAATCTAGGGTTCTGAAATGATATGTCCCACCATAGTGTACATAACACTCCAAACTCAATCCAAAAATTGCAGCAGAGAAGTGCCTTTTAAACTTTCACAGATAATTTTGCTGTCAAACCATTAGAATTCATGCCTGATAAAAAAAAACGGGCAAGAAAAGGAAGAAAAATGAAATGGGTATTTGTTATACTATAGCAGATTGCCTTAAATAGAGATTCAAGACTGCTACAAATATACATAGGGTTATTTTCATTTGATTTACACCAATACTGGTTTCATATTCTTATGATGTTATATCCAACTTCACAAACATAGCAGCAGGTACTTCATGATGAAATGCTCACATTGCCACATATGTAGATACAGTACTATTCATCAGACTTGCACTTTGAGAAGTAAACATGGTGGTTGTACATACAGACTGCCCCCCCCAAATAAACTTTATAAGGAGGATGATTTCATATAACCTTTTTTCTTCTACAAGAAGGAAAATGGAAAGGAAAGGTTTGTGTGTATATTGGAAATAGAAGTAGGCCCTGGTTATAGATTAGGCTCTTTGTTAAGTAAGAAGGGAATTTCTGAGCTTTGCCTCAAGAGTTTATTATTTCTGGGAAGGAAAAGTACCTCAGCAAGGATGAAAACAGCACTATTATATGGTTTAGCAAAATTATGAAATAACGCAGAACCCCTAGATAGAAAACAAGCTAATATTTACAGTCAAAGTGACTATAATCTGAATCAAATATTTAAGTAATGGAAAAAATAACTTAAAAAACCCACAGTGATGTGAATAACACTGTTTTCATTTCTGCACAAACTCACTTTTTCTGTATTTTTAAACTTACACGTTACATATACATAATGTATACATAACATATATGTTAACCCAACTGCTGCAGTCAGCATGGAGACAGCAGTATACTACTCACCATCTTCAAACTTTAGAAGACTACTTTTCTTTCCAGCAAAAAATCTGAAAAGATTCTAAATATTACAAGGCACTGCAAAAGTCTGCAGGCAAAAGAATGTAAATTATACATAAAACAGAGGTGGACCTATGATGTAGAGCAGCCATTAATAAATGTAATTATGCATGTCATCCATGGAGCTTTTTTCATCCTGGGGTACACTGTTGAAAGGATTGCAGCTCGAGAAAGGGATCATAAAGCCTGCAGTATTTTCACTTTATAGGTTGTAAGTCTCATTGTAATTACACAAAGCCAACTCTTACAATGAAACATAAGCAGTTTTAAAGAATTACGGATTTTAGGCACATTGTTTTTGCACACATGGAAAACACTGCAATGCAAAAATTTGCATTACACTAATGTCCTAAAATCACTTCAACTTGTAAACAAATATTGTAGAAGAAATTTGAAGAATCTGTACATAAGATTTAAAAAGACTCATCCAAACCAAAAGTATGCTTTATGAAAAGATACTGTAGCTCTTATTAACAGCAATTCTCAAAATGCTTCCCGGGATGCTCCAAATGATAGCAACAGAATCTTCATGATGCTGAGTGTGATCCTCAGGTAAGCAATATAAGACACATTTAAAAAAAAAAAAAAAAAGGATACTGAATGTCACAAAGACTGTGCAAAAAAAAGTACACCCAATGTTTTCCTTGTTACCTGGCAAGATCATGGGGTAAAATTTTTAGAGGAATATAAAGGAAAATCTGTCAGCAGAAATGTTGGGTGATCATTTGGAATGTTAACCAGTAGACAGAACTCGTTATTAGGTAAATGTGTACTAGAAATGACCTTGAATTGTTCAGAGTGGAAAGTAAGTATTTTAAACATGTTTATATGTGGCAGTCAATAAATACCATTTTAGAATTCTATTTGGGTTTCACAGACTGAGCATTAGGTAACTCTGTGACCAGCCTTTTAAGATTATTACAGTTAACCTTCTTGAAAACCAAAAGTGTATATTTTGACGTTGCCTCCCCTCCTCCTAAAACTGGATAAAACCCAGTAAAGTGCAACTTGACAGTGATCTCTCTCAGATTCTAAAGAGGCTGCCAAAGTCATCTAAGATCTAAAATCATTTAAGATGCTATAGATACTAACAAGAAACTATAACTAAAAAAAATGGTAACCCCCCCCCCCAAAAAAAGCTAAGGGCAACTTAAATAGTATCCTTTGAGGGTCTACTATCTACTGCAGGACAGTGTATACCCCACATCTCTTAGAACCCTGTAAAGCCAGTGTTTCATGTGTAAGTTTCAAAACCTACAAAACCTAGTGTCAAGTAAATTTCACTTTAGAAGAACGGATTAATAGAGGTGTAACTTGAATCCTCTTTGTTAGGAATATAAAGATTCCCCCCAAATGAGATTCGTATCAGCTGCAATATATCCCTTGCAAAAGAATGCAAGCCAAACCAATGCCTCTCAGATGCTCAAAAACAATGTAGTGTGCATATGAGAAACAAGGAGATAGCTACTTTGAATTACTATGGAAATCCTAAAGCAGCTATAGTATCTGCAGAATCAAGGAACTGTTACAGTTCTGTTTTTTTCCTTTCTCTCCGCCTCACCTAAAACAAGGTTTCACTCCTACTGCTGTGACGACGGGAAGAAAATCACATTAAAAAGGGCTCATGTTCTATATTGGTTGACAAAGTTATTCCAATTTTATACACCAAAACATTTCCTGCAGCAAGTTACCCTGCCTTCTGTGAAAGGTAAACCTAAGAAAAACATGTGAAGAATCCCATAAGACTCTGGCTGTTGGAGGGTCTCACTTTGTCCACATTCGGGGAATATCAATTTAAATAGTTTTTATACCTTTTAAAGAAAAGTATCATCCAGCTGCAGAGAGCAGCAATAAAAAATGGGGGCTTCTCAGCAATGCATGGAAAGTGTCCTGGAAATGGTAATGCTCAAGCCGAGCTTTTTAAAGCATTCCGAACGGTATTTTTAAAAAATCAAGTATCAAAGAGGATAGGATTTGAAGTGAAAAAACATTTCTGTGTGCAGTGTTCCATGTACAAACTGCACAGTTCTATAGGATGATGAGCTATATCAAATACTACATCAGAACAAAAAAATACAGTGGAAAGTAAACTCAAAATGAGGGAAAATATGGCAGAACCCAAGAAGAAGAAAGCTTACTATCTTAGGTGTCCTGAAAATAATTCTGAAAAAAATCTCCCTTTTCTTCATCATCTATTCCGATTCACTTGGGACCAGGAGGGATTGTGGATGGATTCTGCACTGATGAAGCTGGAAATGCCTGCAAATTCATCCCTGGCTGGAATGGACCCCCAGATTGGGGAGGAACTACTGCAGACTGTTGTGGTGTTCCTGAAATTCCTACCCACTGTACTGGATAACCTGGCCCCCCTACAGCATTATACTGACAAACATGGGGCATTCCATATGATGATAATGGCCCAGGAAATGAAGGGAGTGTGAGTCCTTGTGGCAAGGAGGTTGGGACAGCTCCACGGATTTGGGATAGAGAAGAAATCCATGTTGATGTGTAGCCCATAGTAGATGGAGTATTCTAACAAAAACAAAAATAAAAACAAAAGATCAGTTTATTTGGTAGATACTTTCACCCATCTATATCCCTTTTTGGCTTACTTTTCTCCCCTTATTATTCTGAGTGGCTACCATTTTTGGAGTACTTTCCTGTGTGCTAAGCATAGTTATATACCTAATTTCATTTCACCTTCATAAGTACCCTGCAAGGCAGGCATTTTTAGATGAGGAAACAGAAGCTCAAAGTTGATAACACCCAACACCACTTAGCAAGTTAATAGTAAGGTGAGGATTTGAACACAGTTCCAGCTAACTCCAAGGCCCCTACTAAATCTCTGTTCACAGTTTAGGGTCTCCTTTCCTCACGTTAGCACTACTCTTCTATTTTTACTTCCTTCTGCCAGTCCTAGGAATTCTCTCATTAAGGGCCACAGACAAAAGCCCATCTTACTACATGATTCTATGGAAACAGAAGAACATGATTTAGTGTGGTACAGTGGAAAGAACCTGGCATACAGTAGGTGCTCAATAAACGTCGCCTCCCTACCCCCTTCTACTATTTAAAGTCTGACATTTCTGTTATATTTTTGGAAACTTAAACTCAAGAAAATTGTTTTTGGCAGTACTAAGAAAATACATTCCTGCTGACTCTTATCATATAGTATTATGATTATGTGTATTATAGAGATTACTGAAATTTTATGCACTTGGGAATAATGTCTAAATGGGAATAAATAATTCTTACTTAAAGGAGAGCTCGGTATAAGTCCCAAATTTTTAGTTTTTCTAAATTGATGGTCAAGCTAAAACCCTTTCAACTAAAGTTTCAAACTAAAGTTAGGATAAAGGTTTTTAGTTTGCCTCACGAATGAATGACAAGATGTCTTGAGGTGAAAAAAAATATTTAAAGTCCAGCGATCCCTTTTTCATGTCAGTATTTTTGTTCTGTTAAAGTAAAATTAAATACCCCTGACTTAAAAAATAGCACATATAGTATGATCACACTTTTATAAAGCTATTTCTATGTATCTATATACAGATACTGAGATCTGAAATGGTGATGTTTAAAGTTAGTGATGATTACTTCTGGGTAGTGGAATTTGAAGGTGGTATTTTATCCTTTTTTTTTTTTTTTCGGCCTACCCATGGCATGTGGAAATTCCCAGGCCAGGGATTGAACCTGAACCACAGCAGACAACACTAGATCCTTAACCTGCTGCACCACAAGGGAACTCCCTAAAAGTGGTATTTTAAATTTTTGTACTTTTCTGCATTGATTAACTTCTATAACAAACATTTTGCTTTTACAAACAATAATAATGTGATTTTTATTTTTTAAAAAGAATGAATTGGAGATGACTTGATATATTTAATCTTCTCCTGGATATTTAAAAGGGATCTCCGATTCAAATGACTAAACCAAGCATATGATCTTTCGTCCACCAAAACACACTGCCTGCTCATGTTCCCCATCTTGATGATTGGTTACTGGAATGATAGCCAGTTATACCAGCCAGAAACCTAGCCTTCACACATCCTCTCTGCCAAAACATTAATTCTATCATTAAATCTGGTCCATTTTTATCCCTTAAACATTTCTTGGGATCTATTCACTTCTCTTCATCTCAACTTCTCTCTCTTTCAACTGAAGTATAGTTGATTTACCAAGTTGTTCAACTTCTGTTTATCAAGACTACTGTGACTAACTCTTAACAGGTCTACCAACATCTACACTTATCTTCAATAATCTTTCTTCTTCAAGCCAGAGTGACCTTTTCAAAAAGCAAATCTGATCATATCAGTTCTGGGGCTTCAAGGACTATCCATCTCTCTTTAAAAAAAAGACAAAGTTCCTTATCATCACCACTTTTAAGACCCTAGCTACCTCCTTAGTTGGATTCACTCTGCGCCAACTCCTCTCTGCTTTCTTCACTTCAGGTAAATGGACCTACTTTCAGTCCTTTCACGGTGCCTTTCCCCATAAGGGACTTTTGCATATGCCATTCTTTCTGTTTAGAATCATATTCCCGCCCCCTTTTACATAGTTAACACTTAACTCGTCCTTCACACCTCTGCTCAATCATTTTCTTTTTCTTTTTTTTTTTAATTTTTTGTCTTTTTAGGACTGCACCTGCTGCATATGGAGGTTCCCAGTGTAGGCATCGAATCGGAACTGTAGCTGCCGGCCTACACCACAGCCAAAGCAACAAAGGATCTGAGCTGCATCTGCAACCTACACCACAGCTCACGGCAATGCCAGATCCCCAACCCACTGAGCAAGGCCAGGGATCGAACCTGCGTCCTCATGGATGCTAGTCAATCATCATTTTCTTAAGGAAGCTTTTCTTGACTTTCCTTTTAGGTCAAATTTCCCTTACTGTATGGTATCCTATAATCTCTCCTTTGTAGTCCTCATTACAGCTGTAATTTACATTTACTTATACAAGTCTGTTCATATCTGACTGTCCCACTAGCATATAAGTCCTATGAGAATAGAGAACATACTTGATTTTGCTATTCAAATGCAGTGTCTAACAGAGGGCTTGGCACATAGTAAAGGACCTGGCATATAATTGTGACAAAACTTTCTAAGACTACAGAACATGCAAGAACATTAGATAGTGAAATGAGCTCTCCACACAAAGATATAATCAACTGAACCTAAAAATACAAAAATAGATACCACAAATAGGATACTGCTTTGTGCTAGGCACTCTATAGATGCTACCTTATTTAATCCTCACAGTAATCCTGCACAGGAAAGTATTATCTCTGTTTTAAAGACATGAAAACTGGGGCACAAATGTCTTGTCTAAAGTCACACAACTAGTAAATGACTAAGTTGACACTGGAACCCAAGTCTGTATAAAGACCTTTACCACTTTTATTCATACTCCATCTTCTATTCACTCTTCCTTCAAACATCCCTCATTATACCGCAATAAACCACCCTCCTATTTGTCAACAAAGGCCTCCAGTCACACAGTACTCAGAGGATCTCTCACTGGCAGCACAAATGCATTTATACTTTGAAATTTACCTCTAAAGCCTTCCAGTTTTTACAATGGTGATGCTATCTGTGTATGAATCGGTGCCAGGAATAATGTAAATACACAGAGTCCTCAAGCAGATACACTACTTACTAGTTTGGGAAATCTGGGCTTTTGAAAGTTTGTATTCAATGTTAGTACTAAATGTACTTTTAGACTTTCTACCAAACTACATGCAATGACTATATACACACCCACATATGTGTACACAGACATAACAGACACATACACATTCATATATATATCTTAATTACATGGGTTCAGATTCTAAGCCCTGACTCACGTTTTAGTAAATTTACTCTTTTTTTTTTTTTGCCACATCCACAGCATGTGGAAATTCCCAGTCCAGGGATTGAACTTATGTCACAGCAGCAACCCAAGCCACAGCAGTGACAATGCTGGATCTTCAACCTGGTGAGCCACTAGGGAATTCCTAGATTTACTCATTTTGAAAAAAATGATTCTTACTTTAAAAATTCAAAAACAGAAAAGTACAAAGTAAAATTAAGGCCCAAATTCCACCATCCAGCATATTTTAATAGCTTTTCCTATTTTTATGCATATATACATCTATGTAATGTATATAATTTTACGTAATTACTATATATACTATTCTATGAGCCTGTATTATTCTCACTGTAGAATGCACTATGGACATCTTTCTACATTTCAACTGCGTGTACACCTAAGACCATATGCAATTAACTAGATAGCTCATCCATAAACTTAAGACATCTTTTATAATATTCTAGCTTAAAGACCTTTAAAATTCTTTTTCATACTTAATACATAAGATTACTTATGGGCTCTGGGAATACTGATGTACAACTAACTTTTCCTCAAAGTCCAAACTGTTCTTATACCACAAGATTTAATTAATCCTCACTCCCTTTGCTTTCTTTTTTCATAACTTGATTTTTTTTTAAGGTATAATAGCATAAAACAAGGATCAGCAATCTATGGCCTGCCATCTCTTTTTGCAAACCAAGTTTTTATGGAAAAAAGTCACACCCACTTTTATGTATTGTCTATGGCTGTTTTGGAAACATTGAGTAGTTACAACCACATGGCTTGAAAATATTTATTAACTGACCCCTTCCTAGAAAAAGTTTTCTGACCCTTGGCCTAAAAGATGATTTTCTCAAATATATAATGAATCCATAAAAGGATAAATGTCTCTATGTTGTCAAGTCATACCGCTCTCTCATAGTGACTATATCCACAGGCCTAAAATGAGTCAACTTTTATTGTTTTAGTTTTCATAAATAAAGAGGACCAGGTATAAAAAACTTACTTCATATATTTTGTTCCAGTTGTCTGTCTCTAGTTTCTGTTGACTCTGTTTAATTTGGTTTAAACTTGGCTTAATAAGAGAATTTCCTACTGTTTCCTTTGTCCAGTCATCCACCAGTTTGTGTAAGTCATCTGTGAACATCCCTTTTTTACTAGCTGGAGATGGCTGGCATGATGCTGCACTACTTTCCACACACGGTGGATCTATAAGAAAAAAACAGAAACCATGAAAATGAATTAAAATCGATAAATTAATACTCTTTTATGGCCAATAATGCAGAAGTACATATTGGGTACAGATAGGGTAACCAGTTCTAGTTTATCTGGGATAGTTCCGATTTAAAGCTGTTATCCTGGTATAATTACTAACAAAATCCCTTTCACTCTCGAAAGTTCTCTCTTGTTTGGATGACAAATTATATGGTCACCTTAGGTTAAATATAATAAATAGTATCTCAAAAATATTAGTAACAACTCTAAGCTTTTCATAAATTTCCTCAGATAAATACTTAGAAGAGTTTAAAAAAAATCACAAAGTTAAAAGTGGAAAGAACCTCAGAAGTCTAACCCACACCACTTGTTTTATAATGGGAAAATGAGGCCCAGAAAAAGTAAATTGATATGCCTGAGTTCCTGCAATTACTTACCAGCAGGACCAGGCCTGGAGCTATGAAGCCTAAATAAGAACTCTCTTTTCAGTATACCATACTGACTTTCAACAAGCTTCAGAAAATCAGAATCTCATTTAATTTTTAACTGACATTTTTGTTTATTAATGATATAAAAGTATGTATTTCTAGAATGGCAGGAACAAGGAGGCAGATGGTTGGTGAGCTTCATGAGTTCTGGAGCACAAGATATCCAAAGAGATGAAATAAATCAATTACAGATGTCTCCATCAGTGAAAAGTTTCCTAATGTGAACATCACCCTAAGTCTTTAAATTATTTAGTAGTTATTTAGTACACATGCTTAATAAATCATTCTCATAGAGAAGATTCATAAAGTTCCTCTGACTGATTTAGAAATCAAAACTTACAGAGTGGGTCTAAAATGAATTTTAGGAAACACAGTTGTGAAACTTAAGAAAATAACATGTCCAGGGATTTAATTAAATAAGCATGTGAAAATTTCCTGTACAACTGTTATGGTACTTTTTTTTTTTGGCTGTAGTCACAGCATTCGAAGTTCCCAACTGAGGGATCAAACCCATACCACGGCGGTGACCTAAGCCACTGCAGTGACAACACCAGATATTTAACCTGCTGGGCCACACGGGTTCTCCATTATGGTACTTTTTTTAATTGTGAAAAACCATGAAAAATATAAAAGTAATTCAAGAAACCTCAATATTAACACTTTCAAAAGTACTTTTACCTTCTTTGAAACTTGTAACAGGCCTGTGATATAGGTTCAGCAAGTGTCATTCTGTTTTGGGGATGGGAAGACTGGAATCCAGAAGGTAAACAACTGAGGTTATAGAACCCAGGTATCCTGATTATTGTACCAGTCAACCCATGCAACAAACTGGGAAAAGGTAAGAAAACTGCTTAATAAGGAGGAACATGATAATCTCAATGATTGTTTATTCACAGTCTGTATTCTCTATGACTCCTGATCTAATGAAAGTTTAGATTTAAGGAGATTAAAAATTAAATGGAAATATATTAGTAAAAATTGCGTAAGAAGAGTTTAATTAAGTGGGACATATTCTCATATACAAAAGAGTTTTATAAAAATAAATTTTACCGGGAGTTCCTGTTATGGTGCAGTGGAAACAAATCAGACTAGGAACCATGAGCTTGTGGATTCAATACCTGGCCTCACTCAGTGGGTTAAGTATCCGGCATTGCCATGAGCTGTGATGTAGTTCGCAGATGTGGCTCGGATCCTACGTTGCTGTGGCTCTGGTGTAGGCCAGCAGCTGTAGCTCTGATTAGACCCCTAGCCTGGGAGGCTCCGTATGTCGTGGGTGTGGCCCTAAAAAAACCCAAATTAATAAATAAATAAATTTTACTGATTTGGGGCAACCATAATGTATCAAAATGAGATACCAATCTTGTTGGAATTCCTACTTTTCTAAGACTTAAAACCCAACGACATATAATCAGCCTATAATAAAAGTATCATTTTTTCCTGTTATCCCTCTTGCACATTCATCTAATTTTCTGCCAACTTCAATGAGCAAACAATGTTGAGGAAGACTTTGGAGTTGAAGCGTTTATAGATTGTGTTCTTTCTGTGGAAAAATGTCAGCAGGTATGAATAAAAAGGAAATGACAGCTAGAAATATATACATACTACTGCCAGCATTTCTGCCCACCCAGCTAATCTTATGGAGTGTTTTTGTGCTCATTTCCCTTTAGTTTCTTAAAAACAAAACTTGTTAACATAGAGCTAAGTTTGAATGTCATTCATTTAAGAACATTTCTGTACTAAGGGAAAACCCAATGTCAGGATTTTTCTTATGTACAAATCTGGTGGAACAAGTGATCTTAAGCACTTAACTGGAGTCCAATGATTGGCTACTGCACTAATGGCACAATAGCCAACAAGTGGAGGAAGAAATAATGAACAAAACAAAACAAGTATTTATTTATTTGGGTTTTTTTATTGAGGTAACACTGATCTATAACATCATGTTTGATCTGTACAACACTATATTTCTATTTCACCCTACAGCATGCCCACCAACATCACCATACAGTTGATCCCTTCACCCATTTCACCCTTCCCTTCTGGGAACTACTACACTGCTCTCAGTACCTGTACTTGTTTTTGTTAACCAAAATAAGTATTTAAAGGAAACAGGGGCTGAGGCAAGACTACTCCTAAGTGGATAACAGAAAGATCTACACACACCTACTTCCAAAAGTTACCAAGAACAATGTGCCATATGAGAAGGAAAAATGTTACCTGAATGCTATTCTGTGCCTAACTATTCAGGGCCTAACTTTACACATGGAAGGAACATTTATTGATTGAGTTCCTTTAAAAGTTATTCATATCATATTAAAGTTCACAAACCAGAAATTACCCAACCAATGCACATTAAAAGAAGTACGCTAGGGAGTTCCTGTCATGATGCAGTGGAAATGAATCCAACTAGGAAACATGAGGTTGCTGGTTCGATCTCTGGCCTCGCTCAATGGGTTAAGGATCTGGTGTTGCCGTGAGCTGTGGTATAGGTCGCAGACGTGGCTCAGATCTGACATTGCTGTGGCTCTGGCGTAGGCCGGCAGCAACAGTTCCGATTAGATCCCTAGCCTGGGAACCTCGATATGCGGGTGCGGCTCTACAAAGACAAAAGACAATAAAAAAAAAAAAAAAGAAGAAGGAGTACTTTATAGGAGTTCCTGTTGTGACTCAGCAGGTTATGAGCCCGATTAGTTTCCATGAGGATGTGGGTTCAATCCCTGGCCTCGCTTGGTAGGTTAAGGATTTGGTGTTGCTGTGAGCTGCGGCGCAGGCAAGTAGCTGCAGTTCTGATTCAACCCCTAGCCTAAGAACTTCTATATGCCATAGATGTGGCCCTAAAAAGATAAAAGAAGTACTCAATAAATGCATTTTATGATAGGTGGTAACATAACTTGTTAACAGTTCCAGTAATCACTCAGCTGCAAATGTTTCCATCCTTTATCTCAAACTTTGTTCTCTCTTCAATCCAACCTCACAATCAACTCCCAGAAATGTTTCTCCAATTCAGTGTCAGTAAATTGTTCAATTCAGTACACCTAGAGGCAAATGTATCATGGTCTTGGCATGACAGTTTGCCTAAATGTCATATTTCTCTTAAAGATACCACATTTTCTCCAAACCACACAGAATCAGACCCTTTGTATCTCCCTGCACACCAAGACAATTCATCCCATATAGCACCTCTTGTCTATTTTCATTTCCACAATTCTCTAAGCTCTTAATCATCCCATACATGTGTTGCTATGCTGGCAATAATCTAAACAGATTCACTCCCTGGGCTCTAACCAATACATTCTTCACAGTGCCACCAAATTAACACCAGTTAAATACTGTTTTCAACATTTCACACCTCTGTTCGAAAAACAAAACAAAAACAAACCCTCAAATTTTAATAGTTTCTTAACACTAACAACAGTGGATTTTCAACTTGTTTAGGTGACAAAGTCCTTGGTAGTCATGATTGTCTTTCAGACCATGCAAACATACATTATCTTATTTATTATCCTTAAACATTCCAACATTTATTAAGTTTAAATACAAAACAGTGTGTTAGATTAGATATACAATCTTACACCAAACTATAGCATAAATAAGCTGTGGCAGTTGCCAAAAAAAATTTTTTTAAAGTGTGGGGGAAAGTGTTCCTGTCATGGCTCAGTGGTTAACGAATCTGACTAGGAACCATGAGGTTGTGGATTTGATCCCTGGCCTTGCTCAGTGGGTTAAGAACCTGGTGTTGCTGTGAGCTGTGGTGTAGGTTGCAGATGTGGCTTGGATCCAGCGTTGCTGTGGCTCTGGCGTAGGCCAGTGGCTACAGCTCCGATTAGACCCCTAGCCTGGGAACCTCCATATGTCGCGAGTGTGGCCCTAGGAAAAGGCAAAAGGACAAAAAAAAAAGTGTGGGGGGGAAACCTAATGTAGACCCTCCATTTCACTTATTACATTCAATTTCTCCCAAATAAATCTTACATGTCACCATTTGTATGCCTTTATATTATGCAGTTCTAGCTACTGACAATACTCTTAACGCTCCATCAATTTTAACTTAGTACATTTACCTTTCAAGACCAGTTCAAACCTTACTTCCTGAATGAAGCAGTTTCAGACCACTATTGCCCTGGATGATCTCCCACTGCCTCCTTTCAAGCCATTGCAGATACAATTTCGGGTATTGAGAGGCAATGCAGTATAATAGTGAAGAGCCAAGGCTTAGGAGTCAGACAGATTTGCCAACTCCACTAACTTTAGTCTCCTTGCCTATAAGAGACAGGCACTAACTTCTCCCTACTTTAGGGATGTTTTGAGGACTGAGACTGTGTAATGCAATTATGTTTCAGGGCTCTCCGAGTCCACAGATTCAGTGATTCAATAGAAGGTTTCACAGGACTCAGTATATAGTTGTATTCACAACTAAGTTTATTATAGCATAAAGATGCAAAATAGGATCAGCAAGAGAAAAAGTGCAAGGAATCGAGAAATTCATGCACTCATGCTCTCTTACTATGGTGAGGGAGCACACGAGTATACGCCTTTCTCTCAGCAACAAAAAAATGCATCAAACTATGAGTAAGTTTCTGGCTAAGGAAGCCCGACTCAGTGCCCAAGGTTTTTACTGGAGACCGGTCACATAGGCATGTACCAAAATGTCAGACTCTTAAGAAGGAAAACAGGTATTCAGCATAAATCACGTTATCTGTACCAACAATCTAGGCAAAGTGTCAAGGAAGAAAGGGAAACCAAGTTTCTACATACCAGCCAAGGACCAGCTTTGGAAACACATTGCTGTGGCTGTGGCTGTGGTGTAGGCCAACAGCTGAAGCTCCGATTTAACCACTAGCCTGAGTACTTCCATATGCTGCAAGTGCAGCCCTACAAAAACAAAAAAAAAAAAATTCTGGCTTCCAGCATGACAGAGTCAAGAGGTAATCAAATCTTCTCCCTCAAAAGCAGTAATAAAATGGGATAAAACTCTCAAAAACAACCATTTCAGAAATGTGGAATTTGTCCAAAGGCATAAAACAAAATCGAAAGCATTATTCATGAAAACCATTCAACTTTTAAGAACTGTGTAATCTGTGGTGTTTTTGCCAAAGGCTGATCCTGTTACCCTTGTACCAGCTCTTTTGGCTCAGCAATTCAACTGTAGCAGGGCAGACTGAGAAAGGGAACTCACTTATTTGGAGCTTTAGAAGTATTAGCCTGAGGTTAACAGGGAGATATGGGAAGTGAGAAAACCATAGCAGGCTTGATCAATTCTCCACATATTTCAGGTTGACTGGAAAATTTTCACTTGCACAGCACAAACTTGAGGCCCAGACCATAGACATATAACTGGCTAACAGAGCCTGATCATGCAAAGAGGAGGCATAAGAAATCCTAGAGGAAGATAAAAGCTGGGTCAGACTAGAGATAGCCTTAGATTTATTAATTTATTTTATTATTTTTTTAATGGCCACACTGTGGCATGTGGAAGTTCCCAGGCTAGGGGCTGAATCAGAGCTGCAGCTGCTGGCCTATACCACAGGTGCAGCAATGCCAGATCCGAGCCAATTCTGCAATGACAGATCCTTTAACCGACTAAGTGAGGCCAGGGATTGAACCCATATCCTCTTGGATACTAGTCGGGCTCTTAACCCACTGAACCACAATGGGAACTCCTTGCCTCAAATTTTTTTTTTTTTGTCTTTTCCAGGGCCACACCCACAGCACATGGAGGTTCCCAGGCTAGGGTTCGAATCAGACCTTCACCTGCTGGCCTACGCCACAGCCACAGCAACACAGGATCCAAGCCACGTCTGTGACCTACACCACAGCTCACGGCAACACCGGATCCTTAACCCACTGAGTGAAGCCAGGGATTGAATCCACAACCTCATGGCTCCTAGTCAGATTCATTAACCACTGAGCCACGATGGGAATTCCTCCTTGCCTTAAATTTTAATTGCAACCTCTGATCAATCTCTGGCTGAACACTAAGCAGTGCAGATATAAGGGTCACTTCCAGGAAGAGAAACTTAAAAACAGAAACTAGGGGATAAAACTGAGCAGAAACAGCAGCAGCTATGCACTGGGGGGCTGAGAGGCTCAACATATTTAGTCCATCCATAAAAGGTGGAGAGAATGCATGGAGCAGCAATTTGAGAATTCTGAATAGTAAATAGTAGCAGGTGACCAGGGAATAAGACCATTCAAAGTATCATTAAAATGGCAGAGAGCTTACCAATTTTTCCTATCTAGTATCTCACAGTTAACCTAGAAGTGGGTACTGGGGTATTCAAAGAGAGATCTCCAGAGGAAATGCTCTACTTTTGGGATAAGAAATGGGAAAGAGAACTTCCAACATTCTCATAAGGTATAGAGATTTTTCCCCTTTTCTCTGTACTCTTTCCCTAAGCAATCCTGTTGTGGCAGAGTCCATGGAAGCTCCTGGAAGCCAAACTCCGAGGAAGGGGACCCCTCCTTTCTGATCAGTGGAGTATGGTTCCATGAGAATAAAGACTATCATTGTTGCTTTACTGCTCCCTTTAATCTCCCAAAGCTTGGCCCTGAGCACATGCACAGTGGTGGATGAGCACCAAGAGAGGAGAGTAACTAAAGTCCCAGATTTCTGGCTGATGAACCAAAAAATGGAGTTGCTGGGAATCAGAAAGTACAGGAGGTAATGCAGGGAGGGAGGAAATGAAAAAAGTTATTTCTGAAGTTCTGGGTTTACCAGTGAGCTTTGCATCTGATCCTATTCAGCATAAAAAGACATAAAAACTGAACTGAGATATCTTCCCAAGCCTGAGACCCACTAGGAAACCCACATATGGGACAGATCCAAAGAGCACCACAGAGGCAATGAAACTGAACTGACATTAAAACAAGACACCACAGGAGTTCCCATGGTGGCACAGAAGAAATGAATCTGACTAGGAACCACGAGGATGTGGGTTCAATCCCTGGCTTCTCGCAGTGGATTAAGGATCTGGCATTGCCGTGAGCTGTGCTATAGGTCACAGACGCGGCTCGGATCTGGTGTTGCTGTTGCTCTGGTGTAAGCCAGCAGAAAAAGCTATGATTAGAACTCTAGCCTGGGAACCTCCATATGCCATGGGTGCGGCCCTAAAAAGACAAAAGACAAAAAAAAAAAAAAGTCACCATAGAAGAAAGGATAGAACTTATAAGGTAAAAATAACTGGGTCAGTTACCTCCTATAACAAAATAGCAACATTCTACATATGATTTTAAAAAGACAGCAGAGTCCTAGAATATTCAAAATATCCAGGATAAAATTCAGTATGACTTGCCATATACAAAACCAGGACAATTTCAACTCATATGGGAAAATATAACCAACAGACACTAATTCAAGGGTGATACAGATATTGCAATTATCTGACAAAGACTCTAAAGCAGCTATTATAAAAATGCTCAAACACTACTGAATCCAATGACAAAAGAGAAAATCTCAACAAAGAAACAGAGATAAAGAAGAACATAAATGAAATTTTAGAACAAAAAAATATACAACAGCCAAAATAAAACCCCACCCAAAACCTCCTTGGATAGACTTAACAGCAGAAGGGAGGATGACAGAAGAAAACTCAATTTTTTCCAATTTTATTGAGATATAAGTGACATACAGATATAAGTTTAAAGTGTACAGCATAATGATTTGACTTAACATACATCCATAATTTCATATAGATACAGAGTAAAAGAAAAAGGAAAAATTTCTTTCTTTGTGATAAGAACTCTCAACAACTTGCATATATAACATATAGCAGTGTTAATTTTATTAATGTTGTACATTACATCCCTAGTACTTATGCATCTACAATTTAAAGGTCATACCTTTTGAGCACCTTTGTAACCATACAAAGATACTACATTTTATAGGCTATATTTCTCATGCTGTACATTTCATCCCAGGGACTCATTTATTTTGTAATTGGAAATTTGTACTTCTTAACTTTCCTCACCTATTTGACTCATATCCTCATCTCCCGGAAAATTTTATTTTAACAACAGAGAAAGGTGACTGAAAAACAAAAGGAAACAGAAACTAAGGGACCCATAGGACAACAGCAAAAGATTTAAAATCTATGTCAGAAGATTGAAAGGAGAGTGAAAAAAAGAGCCTGATAAGAAAAAATTACTTTAAGAAATATTAGCTCAAAACTTGCTTAATTTGCTTAAGAATGTAAACCTACATATTCAAGAAGCCCAGTGAATTCAAAACAGAAATAAACACAAAGAAACTCATGCCAACATGCAAAATAATTGCTGAAACTGAAGTAGAAAAAAATGTGCTCAAATTAAAGAGAAGAAAAAGTTCCGAAAGACCAGAGAAAAATAACACATTTTACACAAGAAAACAAAGATTCAAATTTCTATGGATTTCTCATCACAAACCATGGAGAAGCTAGATGGAAGTGGCAGGAGTTCCTGTGCGGTTTAGCAGGTTAAGGATCTGGCATTGTCACTGCAATGGCTTGGGTCACTGCTGTGGTGTGGGTTCAATCCCTGGCCCGGGAACTTTGACATGCCATGGGTGTGGCCAAAAAAATTAGAAGGAAGTGGCATAACATTTTTTATTATTTTATTTAATTAATTTATTTATTTATTTTAGGGCTGTACCCATGAGACATGGAAGATCCCAGGCTAAGGGATGAGTCAAAGCTAGAGCTGCCAGACCACACAACAGCCACAGCAAGGCTGGATCCAAGCCACGTCTGCAACGTACACCATAGCTCATGGCAACACCAGAACCTTAGCCCACTGAGCAAGGCCAGGGATCGAACTGCATCCTCATGCTTACTAGTCAGATTCATTTCCACTGCACCACAATGGGAACTCTCGGCATAATATTTTTTAAATGCTGAAAGATGTAAGTGTCAACTCGAAATTCTGTACACAGCAAAAATATCCTTCAGGAATGAGGGTGAGAAAAAAAGACATTCTCAGATTAAAAAAAAAAAATGTTAAGAGAATTTGTCATCAAAAGAACTGTTCTAAAAAAATGCTAAAGAAAAGTCTTCAAACAGAGGGAAATTATAAGAATAAGAAACATGAAAGAGCAAAAATGAAGGAAGACCAGGAGAAATGGTAGATCAGGGTAAATGTCAAACAAAAATGAAAACTGTAACACTGTGTGATATAGTTTTCCATATATACATGTAACGATGACACAATTATAAAGATGGAAGAAATTTATATGGATATAAGATTTCTTCATTCCTCTTAAAGTAATAAGAGATTGATTTTAAGTAGACTGAAAAGTTAAATACACATATTATAATCCCTAGAGCAACTATAAAAAATGTACAAGAAAACAAAGAAAACACATAGTAGATAAGTTAAAATGGAATATTAAAATAAATTCAAATAAACCAAATGAAAATAGGAAAGGGGAAGGGATAAAAAATTCAAACAGAACATATATAAAATATGGCAATCCATGGGTTCCCTGGTAGTATAGGGGTTAGGACTTGGCACTTTCACTACTGTGGTGGCCTGAGTTCAATCCCTGGTCTGGGAACTGAGATCCTACATCAAGTCACCGCAACACAGCAGCCAAAAGAAAAAGTGGTACTGAAAAAACCAAACATACTGATCATTATATTAAATGTAAATGGTTTAAAAATAACTGAAAGACAGAGACTGACAGAAAGATTTTCTTTTTAATGTGACCATAAGCTGTCTGCAAGAATCTCTTTTCAGGAGTTCCCGTTGTGGCTCAGTGGTTAACGAATCTGACTAGGAACTATTAGGTTGTGGGTTCGATCCCTGGCCTTGCTCAGTGGGTTAAGAATCCAGTGTTGCCGTGAGCTGTGGTGTAGGCTGCAGACACAGCTTGGATCCCACTTGCTGTGGCTGTGGCGTAGGCTGGCAGCTACAGCTCCTGTTAGACTCCTAGCCTGGGAACCTTCATATGCCGCGAGTGTGGCCCTAGAAAAAGGCAAAAAGACAAAAAAATATAATAATATAGGCAGGTTAAAACTAAAAGAATGAAAGAGATACACCATGCAAACACTGATCAAAAGAATGACAGAATGAGTATTTAATATCAGACAAAAAGACATCAAAGAAACTAAAAATAACCAAGATTAAAGAGGGATACTACATAATGATAAGAGTCAACTCAGCAAGAAGACATAACAATGCTAAATGTGTCTTTAAGTAAAAAAGGCTCAAAAATACATGGGGCAGTAAGTGATAGAATCGAAATGAGAAAGAGACATATCTACAATTACAGTTGGAATCTTCTACACTCTTTTCTCAGTCAACAACAGAAGTAAGTGCAAAGCAAATAAACAAGGATATAGAATAACTGAACAATATTATTCAAATACATAGAGCTAACTGTAATTTAGAGAAAACTCTACTAAACAACAACAGGGTATACATTATTTTCAAATGCACATAAAATATATACCTACATAGACCATATACTGGGTCATAAAACAAACCCGAACAAATCGAAAGGAATCAAAACCAATGAAAATATATCTTCTGATCATAATGAAACTGAAGTACAAATTATTAACAGAAGTAATCAAAATTTCAGAACACTTGAATATTAAGCAATACACTACCAAATAAACCATGGAACAAAGAAGTCTCAATGGAAATAAGGAAACAATGTGACAACTGAAAAAAAATACAATATATCAAAACATAGGTGATCCTAGAGAACAAAGAATAAAACTTAATGTGTGATAAAAATAAGATTCCAGGAGGGAATGCATGTGTCAAAAAGTATACAACCTAACAAAAACAAATCCAAAACAGTTAACAAAAAGACAATGATAATATACATATCAATAATTACCTTAAATATTAATGGACTAAATGGCCCAAACAGAAGATACAGACTGGCTGATGGGTACAAAAACAAGACTCATATATACGCTGTCTTCAAGTGACTCATTGCACTTCTAGGGACACACAGAAATTGAAAGTGAGAGGACAGAAGAAAATATTCCATGCAAATGGGAATCAAAAGAAAACTGGAGTAGCAATACTCAACAGACAAAATAGATCTTAAAATAAAGAATATTATAAGAGATAAAGAAGGACATTACATAATGACCAAAGGATCAATCCAAGAAGAAGATATAACAATTGTAAATATATGCACGTAACATAGGATGACCACAATATATAAGGCAACTGCTACTAACCTTAAAAGGAGAAATCAACAATAAAACAATCATAGTGGGGGACTTTAACACCCCACTTACAGCAATGGATAGATCATCCAGACAGAAAACCAACAAGGAAACACAGACCCTAAATGATGCATTAGACAGAGGGACTTAATAGATATTTAAAGAACATGGCATCCAAAATCATCAGAATATGCATTATTCTCAAGTGCACATGTAACATTCTCTAGGATTGATGACATTCTGGGACACAAATCAAGCATCAGTAACGATAAGAAAATTGAATCATATCAAACATCTTTTCTGACCACAATGCTATGTGACTGGAAATCAACAACAAGAAAAAAACTGCAAAAAACCCCACAAACACATGGAGACTAAACACAGGCTACTAAACAACCAATGGATCACTGAAGAAATCAAAGATGAAATTAAAAAATACCTAGAAGCAAATGCCAACAAAGACACAACACACCAAAACCTATGGGATGCAGCAAATACAATTCTAAAAGGAAAGTTTATAGCAATACAAGCCTACCTCAGGAACCAACAAAAAGCTCAAATAAACAACCTAACTTTAGATCCAAAGCAGTTAGAGAGAGAAGAACAGACAAGACTGAACGTGAGTAGAAGAAAGAAATCATAAAGATGAGAGGAGAAATCAATGAAATAGAAACAAAGAAAACTATAGAAAAGATCAATGAAACGAAAAGCTGGTTTTTTGCAAAGATTAACAAAATCGATAAACCATTAGCCAGACTCATCAAGAAAACAACAGAAGGGCCTCAATAAAATTAGAAATGAAAAAGGAGAGATTGGATTAAGGTGGCGGAATAGAAGGACTGGAGCTCAACTTCTCTCCCCCAAAACAGCAAAAATACAACCAAATGCCGAGCAACCTTCAACCAAATGGACTGTAAACTTCCAAAAAAGATACTCTGCTCCAGAAGACACAGTGGAGACCACATCAAGAGGTAGGAGGGGCGATTACGCGATAGAAGCAACCCCATACCTCCCGGCTGGGAAGCTCCACAGACTGGAAAGTAACTGCATCACAGAGACTCAGCTACAGGACTGAGAGTTCTGAGCCTTACGTCAAATCCCCACGCCTGGGGATCTGGCACAGGGAGAAAGAGCCCCCGGAGCATCTGGCATTGAAGGCCAGCGGGGCTTGTGTGCAGGAGCTCCACAGGACTGGGGGAAACAGAGACCCCACTCTTGAAAGGCACACACAGACTTTCACGTGCACCGGGTCCCAGGGCAAAGCAGTCTCCAGAGCAATCTGGGTGGAACCTGACTGCAATTCCTGGAGGATCTC
>PVHT021183538.1:1461053-1519922 GCA_004024745.2 Catagonus wagneri | reverse complement strand
AAAGGAACGGAATAACATTTATAGCAACATGGATGAACCTAGAAATTATCATTCAAAGTGGAACCAGTCAGACAATTAGACAGCAACACCCAATGCTACCGCTTACATGTGGAAACTAAAGAGACACAATGAACTTCTTTGAAGAACAGACAATGACTCACAGATTTTGGAAAACCTTGGATTTTCAAATAAGACAATCTGGGGGGTGGGGGGATTCACTGTGGGTTTGGGACACAAAATCTATCGTATTGACTTATGATCTTTGTACACCTATAACTGAAATAAAATTCATTGTTAATATGAAAAAAAAAAAAGAGAAAAGAGAAACAGTCCTTACTTTTCTCGCAATCTCTGAAGCTCCACCTTTAAGTCCTCATCCTCTATTTCTGATTCATCATCACTGCTCATTGGGGAAGATGGTGAATAGAAGAGTGAGCTCTGTGTTTGAACACAAGGTTTTTCTTCATGGAGTGGCAAGTACTTTTCTCTCTCTGAACCAACGTTTGCCCCTGATTTCCCTCTGCCAGCAAGAGTGGCTGAAAATTCACTATCAGAGCTAGGCTGTTTCCCAACAGTAAGTATTTCTCGCTCTTTAAGCAACAGTTCAGATCCAGACTGCATGCTACTTCCTGTGGCTGAATTTTCCTCCAATTCCTTTTCTGGGGTCATTGAAGATACATCAGTCTCACAACCTGTACTGAATGATGAGAAGTTGTCAGTTTGTTTGGGAACTCTTTTATCTTCTTTGAAGGTTTCCTGAAGAGCTGGCAACTTCTGAGAAGAAAATGAAGTTTGTGGATTGTGTGCAGCAGGTTCCATTTCTACCAACTGAGACTTTGCTGTTTCAGTAAAGGCTAAAGCTTCTTCAGTAGAATGGCTTGCCATTTTACTGAATGCTGGTGTGTGCTCTATTCCAAAAGATGTCACTTTCACTGACTGCTGCTGAGGAACTGTAATCACCTGAAAAACAAAAAGGCAAAGGTGACTGGTTCTGCCTAACCAAAGAGTAAACCCACAAAGAAATTAACTATCAATACACGGCACAAACAACTGGATGGTCTGCTGTTGATGTACACACATTAATACCCAAACTTAAAAATCCCACCTATATTCCCCATATTCAAAGCTTTTCAACTGGGCCCCATGTAAAGAATTGGCTTCATGTTGCTCAAATAAAATTCCACAATAAAAAGATACTCCATAGGTACACCTAAAACTAACACTATATTGTAAATCAAAAAACTGAAGTAAATACTTCAATATAAAATAAAAAAATTAAATTCCATAATTAAAACTGCCAAGATTCTAAAGGACATGAAATTAGATTTATAAAAAAGATGACCAAATCACCCATCAAAAAACAATGACCTATTTCTGTGCTCTCTACCAGCTACTAAAATCCTCACTTCTTTAGACCCACCTTTACTGCATGGGTACAGAAGATGAAGGGATACATATAAGCGGAGCACATTAAATATGATAATGACCTACATTTTAAAAATTACCGTCTACAAAAAGAAATTACCATCTACAGATCAAGATCTTCAATGCTATTACCTTTTAAAATGCCCTTGTATATAAGGATTTAACCAAAGACACAAACCTGGAACCGACCCCGCTGAAATGATCCACTCATTGCTTTACATCTACTCAAAGCCCTGGTATCAGCTGTGCACTCTCCTGTCAGAGGAATGGGATCAGGAGCAATCGCTGATCTCGTATCTTCGGTTCCCACTGCAAGTTTTGCCAAATTGTAAGCAGAAAGGAGAAAATTGTTTGTTAAGACTACATTTGTTTATATTACCAAAAATGAAGAAAAGCAGAAAAAGCTTAACTCCTGCTAGACAATTTAAAAAGTGTTAATGTAATAAGTAACATTGTAGAAGTCCCTAACTCTGAATCAGACATTGCAAGATTTATCCCAAGACTTAGTATCTATATGAAATGAATACTTTAAAACCAAATTAGTTACAAAAGGAAAAATAAAATGGCAATGACATTAATGGGACGTGTCACATACATGGGCTACGTGGAAAAAGTGGCAAGATTTGTGTATGAACAACAACAAAAAGAAACAGAAGTAAATGAAAAGTGATGTTACCTAGTCTATTTCCCTGACTGTAAGCACACTACCTTGACGGACTTTTGATCTCTTGAAAAAGCTGGTTGACTGCCGTAGCCTGTATGCCCAGCTTTTTAATTTGCGAGTCCAGGATTTCTTGCTAATAGGATTTTTGAGACTAGGACAAGTAAAGCTTAGGCCAAAATATCCACCTCCTGTCTGCAGATGAATGGCTCCACCGCTTGACACATCAGCAGGATAAGCCTCTGGATCCCCTGGAAGTGAAGCATCTGGGGACATCTCCTAATGGAGACAAAAAGAGGAAAACCAAAATGGTAATGGTTTAGGTAAGGAGCAGTTGTTTATACCAGTGGAGTTTCTTTTCTTTTTTTAGGGCCGCACGTACAGCATATCCGAGCCACATGCCACAGCTTGAGGTAACACCAGATCCTTAACCCACTGAGTGAGGCCAGGGATGTAACCTGCATCCTCATGGATACAAGTCGGGTTCATTTCCTCTGAGCAACATTGGGAAATCCACCATTGGAGTTTCTTGAATGAACTAACCAGTAACCAAAAACAGAATGCTATCCTTGATGCTCCGGTTGTGGCTCAGCAGGTTAAGAACCCAACCAACTAGTGTCCATTAGGTGTGGATGTGGGTTCAATCCCTGGCATCTCTCAGTGGGTTAAGGATCCTGCGTTGCCATGAGCTGCAGTGTAGGTCACATATATGGCTCCATCTGGTGTTCTTACAGTGGTGGTGTAGGCTGACAGCTGCAGCTCCGATTTGACCCCTAGCCTGAGGACTTCCATACGCTGCAGGTGTGGCCCTAAAAAAAAATTTAAAAAGAATGCTATGCAAATCAACATATCTACAAAACAGAAACAGACTCAGGGACACAGAGAACAGACTTGTGGTTGCCAAGAGGTGGAGGGGGGAGAAGTGGGATGCATGGGGGTTTTAGAATGGATAAGCAATGAGTCCTACTGTTTGGCACAGGTAACTATAACCAGACCGTAATGGAAGATAGTATGAATAAAGAATGTATATTTATTATGATTGGGTCATTATGCTGGTACAGCAGAAATTGACTCAATGCTGTACATCAACTATACTCTAACAAAAAATAAATTTAATAAGAAAAAATATAGAATGCTATGTATACTTGTATTAATAATACTGTATCAGACTAAACCTGAAGTATTCAACATATAGGAATTAGACATTCCCCTTTCTTTTCTATTCTTTTTTTTTCTTTCATTTACAGCAGCACCCGTGGCATATCAAAGTTCCCAGGCTAGGAATCAAATCGGAGCTGCAGCTGCTGGCCTATACCACAGCCACAGCCAACACCAGATCCAAGCCACATCTGTGACCTATGCCACAGCTTGTGGCAACACCAGATCCTTAACCCACTGAGTGAGGCCAGGGATTGAACATGCATCCTCACAGACACTATGTCAAGTTCTTAACCCGCTGAGCCACAATAGCAATCCCACCTTCCCCTTTCTTTAAAAATATTATTTAAGTTGCAGATAAATAAAAGAGCAGAATATTAAACTTCTACCCTAGAATACTTTTTATTATACCAACTTTGAAAACTGAAAATTAAAATTATTTCCTTCATATGTTCCAATTTACTAAAAAAGTTTACTTAAACCGTATGTTCTTAAAATGAAATTTTTCATTTACACTTATATTACTTAAGAGAGTTAAAATGCCTGACACACATGATAAACAGAAAAACAAGAAATGTAGGCATTTAGATTTGCAGAAATATATTACCAAATCAAGTTTCTTATGTTATGTAACAACAGAGAAATTCAAAGTGTATCTCAAAATCATTTCAAATTCAAAATCCAAAAACTGTTAACATCAGGCTACAGCTAGCTATAAAATCACTCTTCCCTCTTCTTGTCCTCCCATTTCTACCCACCCCCCCAAAAAACCCCAGAATTAACTGTTATCTTCTAAATGAGTACCTTGTTATTATTTTTTATTTGTCTTTTTAGGGCTGTACCCGCAGCATATGGAGGTTCCCAGGCTAGGGGTCAAACTGGAGCTACAGCTGCCAGCCTATGCCACAGCCACAGCCACATCAGATCTGAACCATGTCTGCGACCTACACCACAGCTTCCGGCGATGGCAGAACCTTAACCCACTGAGGGAGGCCAGGGATCAAACCCGAAACCTCATGGTTCCTAGTCGGGTTCGTTTCCGATGTGCCATTACGGGAACTCCTAAATGAGTACTTTAAAAATAAATTCCCAGAGTCCCCTAGTGGCCTAGCAGCTAAGGATCAAGCACTGGCATGGGTTTTATTTTTGGCCCAAGAACTTCAGTGTGCCAGGGATACAGACAAAAAAATAAATAAAATCTCTCTAATAATTAACATAAAACATTAATATACACAACCAGAAATATTCTGGGGAACATGAGAATGGCCCCTAATAATTTAGAAAATTAAAAGTATTTAAAAGTTCAAAGAATGAGATTTAGCATTTGTCTGAAGGAAGACAGCCTAAGTGGCACTAAGTAAACTGCCGTTTTGAATACGCACTATTAACACCTAGGGTCAGCAGTTATTAAAAGTAAAATTCTGAACAATCAGTTTTTATTTTTCAAAGTCCCATTTTGGACTAGTAATAATAATACTTTCATAAAGAGAAAAAACTCTCAATATTATTACAATTTAGAAAGTGTTGCATTGGTCCCACTAAAATTACAGAAAATATTTTAATAAGTAATAACTGAATCAAGATGCTAAATTAAATACAAGTTCTAGCCTCCCTTAACAACCTAAATCCACATGTACAACAGGAAAAATAGACATATGCATACATGATTAAAGGAGGAAAAAGTAGCCTATGACATATACAGGAGCTGTTCCAAAATGCAGCAAACTAAGGTGGCAGACATGGGTAGGAGCGAGCCCTGGCCAACCAAAAGGAAGAGTTGTTGGATAAAACACAACCTGTCTTCTGTCACTGCAACATCATCTTATAACACTCTTATTTCCTGTCCTTCTTTTTGGTTCCTTGAACAACCCTCCACCTGTGAATGTCACCAACACATACAAATCCTTTCCTGACCACTCTATACAAAGTAATCCCTTAGTCTTCCTATTGTAGCCCTTTATGTATTTGTTTAGGATCTGTCTTCCCCCACTAGAACGTGAGCTCCACAAAAACAGGGATCTTGACTTATTCACTGCTCAGTAGAAATTCACTGAATGGAAGAGTGAACTGTTTGGGATACCAAAGAAGGAACAGCCAAGCAATTCTGCATCTTCCCACCCCACCTCTATAGCAAACAAAAAACAGTAGAGGTATCTACCCCCAAATAAAAGTGGTGAGAGGAAAATGTTTGTGGCCAAGAGAGAGGAGACAAGACCCAGGAGTAAAGGGAAGTCCTTCTACTTTTGAAGACTAGCTGTTGGACCTCCCTCTGGGCAGCATTTGAGACAAGCTGCAATACCCAGTGCCAGAAAGTTATGTCCCACAATTTCCCCACAATTACTGGAGTAAGGCTACAGTAATTATATAAAGCATTACAGACATATTAACAAGGAATATTACAGAGGGAAAAAAGAAAAAATGAGTACACAACAAAGAATCACCAACATTTCTGGAAAACCAGCACTTTAAGAAAACACTAAATTCAACAAACAGAATAGCCAAGGAAATAGCATTAATAACATAGAGTAAGAGTTTAATATCTTCAAAGAGATGTGTGAATATACTGCATCCATAAAAAAGAATGAACTATACTTACTAGAAATTAAAATACAATCCTTGACATTTAAAAAAATAGCTGAACAGGAAATTATAAACAGCTTAAAAGTAAGAAATTCTTGGAGTTCCCGTCGTGGCACAGTGGTTAACGAATCCGACTAGGAACCATGAGGTTGCGGGTTCGATCCCTGCCCTTGCTCAGTGGGTTAACGATCCGGCGTTGCCGTGAGCTGTGTTGTAGGTTGTAGACGCGGCTCGGATCCTGCGTTGCTGTGGCTGCGGCACAGGCCAGTGGCTACAGATCCGATTAGACCCCTAGCCTGGGAACCTCCACATGCCACGGGTGTGGCTATAAAATGACAAAAGGCAAAAAAAAAAAAAAAAAAAAAGAAATTCTCCCAGTACAAAAAGCAAAAGGACAAAGAGATGGAAAACATGATACGAGAAGTTAATAGATAAGAACAACAGGAAACGAATTATAAAACTATCTCTATTCACAGATACAATCTTATATATTATATAGAAAACCCACCAAAGACTAATACAGCTAATAAATTCAGCAAAGTTGAATAATATAACAATCAAAAATCAGTTTTATTTCTATATACTAGCAATGAAAAATCTGAAAAGGAAATTAAGAAAACAATTTCATTTATAATAACAAAGAGAATAAAATATCAAATGGTGCTAGAACAACTGGATAGCCACATGCAAAAGAATGAAATTGAACCTTTATCTCACAGCACACACAAAAATTAACTCAAAATGAGCCTGCCATCTGTATCTAGTCAATCAAGTATGAAGCTAAACAAAGACATTTTTGGACAATAAAAAAATAAAATAGGAGTTCCCATTCAGGCTCAGTGATAATGAACCCGACTAGTATCCATGAGGGTGCAGGTTTGATCCCTGGCCTCGCTCAGTGGGTTAAAGGATCTGGTGTTGCCATGAGCTGTGGTGTAGGTCACAGATGCGGCTCAGATCCCGCATTGCTATGGTTGTGGCATAGGCTGGCAGCTGTAGCTCTGATTCAACCCCTAGCCTGGGAACTTCCATATGCCATGAGTGTGGCCCTAAAAAGACAACAAAAACAAAAACAAATTGGTCACCCATGTAACATATTTAAAAATATTACTCACAGAAGCATTTCAAGAGGGAAACAAAAAGGAATTCTAAGACACCAGAAAGTGTCAGGTATAAATTCGATCTAGATGTAGTAATTGATATATGAAACAAACAAAAGAATCCATTTAACCTCCACACTTGGAAGAGTCTCCTTTGAGCAACAAAACTTAAAATGACAGAATTACATTCCATTTTTTATGGTTCTAATCACATTACATGATCATCAAATAACACAAAATCATAATATAAATGCTGTTCACCGATTTTCAATTCTTCCAGTCAACCTATAGACAAAGCACAACCAACTGTTAAATAAAAAAAAATCAATGCTACAAACTTTACCAATGTTAAAAGTAATTTAAGTAATAAAAGCTGGGAGGTACATGGCAAAGAAAAGTAGAAGAAAGGGAAAATATAATTTCTCCACCTTTCACAGAAGTGAGTCAGTATTTATTGTGTAAAATTGCTAAATCAAAAAATAGATAAATAAGTATATTATTTACAAGTTATTAAAAGCAATGACTACAAGAATTAAAGCCAGGAACTTAACAATGTTTGGGAGTTGGAATATTAACACAATTACTTTTAATTTTCTATTCTGAATTTCCTTTGTGTTTATATGTTGATTGTATAATTTAAAACTGCTAGTTTACAAAAAAGTATTTAAATTATATCTATTCAGTTGAATATTATGTTGTTCATTAAAGAAGTTAGGTGAAGTGGATCTATGTGCCCTGATGTGGATAGATGTCCAAAATAAGTGGGAAAAAACGCAGAACGGCATGTGTGTGTGTGTGTGTGTGTGTGTGTATACATATATATATACACACCATGTTTCTGTATCTTTCTAAATAGATATAACAAATATAAAGGAGTTCTATATATACAAATCAACTATATACTCCAATATAAAATAAAAATTAAATTAAGAAAAGAAGTGCTATATAAATATTTGTATGTTAGTTAAAACCATGTCTGGAAAGATTTATTAACAGATATATCTATTGGTTTGGAATTGGGGTGGATTTTACTTTACATACACACATATATTACCTACATAATGATAACAATAATGAAGACATACAGTGATAAAGATTTAGAAATATATCTACGATATACTGTAAAATAACTTTAAAATCAAGTTGTAGACCAATATGTTCATGGCACAATCCTATTTTTGTGAATAGGTTATAGGTTTGTGACTAGATCTATGTAAACTTAGGAAGGATAAGCACCAAATAGTGGATAAGCACCAGAAAGTGGTTATCCCTGTGACTTGAAGGGACATAAAAGAGAAATTAAATTCCTATACTGCATACTTTAAAAAACAAGTCATGAGGTTATGGAGGATTTTCAGTTTCTTTTTAAAAAAATTTAAATAAATAAAAATTCACAAACAAGATTAAATTAAAACCATACATTTTAAAAACTGAAACTGTTAACAGGCGTTTTTAAGTGGAAATCTAAAAGCAAGTTCTTCCTACACACTAGAACAATCTATAAATCAGTCCTATTCTGTTATTAATACAAAATAAACATTGCTCACTAGTTCTTAGCTATTTCACCAGAGGGCTCTCTCAGTATAGTTTCGCCATCTTTTGAGTTCTGGGTGCTGGGAAACTAAGTCATGGCCTTCTTAAAATACCTGTAACCTCAGAATCCTGTAACATAGACAATTTCATTTCAAAGGACAGAACCTTAGAAAAGAAAGCATTTCTTTAAAAGCATTAGAATAAGGAATTGGTTAGAAAGAATAATACTTACATGTAAACATAATTCGCTGGGTATAGAAGTTATCACATTCAGGTCCCTTTTGAAAACTGATATGTTAGCAGGCTGACTCACAGCCACATTGGACAGCATCTTAGAGCCTGTCTGCTGAAAATTAGGGGACTGTGCAGGACTATCTTGAATTCCACAGTGACTGATGCCTATGACTTCTGGCACTGGACATGAGAGTGTATCTTCAGCAGAGGAAGAAAATGGAGAGTCTATGCTTTGGGTGTCCTTCTGACTCTCAGGATAGATGCTAGATATGCTATGCTCCTGATAGAGCAAATTTCTTAATTTTTCATCCAGAGTCTTAATTCGGTTGTCTGCAAACTCCATTTTTGGGGGTCTCTCCCCATCTGATTCCAGAACAGTAGCAGGTAGAACAGTAGTTGGTTCAAGGCCAGGGATCTGAGTGGGAATGACCATCTTAGGAGAACTTGTCTCTGTGTTCACTGAGGTTTCTGCTTCTTGGGAAATAAACTCTGTATCCATAGTTGGCTGCTGCACTGGTAAGGGCTGAGGCTTTTGATCAGACATAAATGCAGAGGTTGTAAGAGAGTTACCAGCAATCGGAGCTGACTTGTCAGGAGCTGCCTGACTGGCAGCTTGGTGACCTGGATACACAGGTATGAATACGCCTGCTTGGTTGGTGAGTCCCTCACATTCAAATGGAACTGCATGAACTGAAGCAACAGTATGACTGGAGCTACTAGCAACTGGTGCCATTATCTGCCTGTCATCTTCCACTTGATAAAGCATAGCTGGATGCTTAGTTTCTACACTGGCATATTCAGAAATCTTACCATCAACTACATCCTTGTGTTCTGATGTGGAGGTGAAAAGTGCACGCTGGCATGGATTATTTTCTAGAGTGAGCAGTGTGTCCTGTGATATTTCCTTATTACCTATGATTCTTGGACCTGGAACAACAACAAAGAATAAGCTAAGCGTGTATTAGTAAGTACAAAGCATGGACTAGTACCCACACTCAAAAGGAACAGGAGGAACAAGGGATAAACTAGAACCTATATGAAAGGACTCTTGCCAATAAAACTCAAAATACACAATATTCAACTTGACAAGGAGAAAAACCTTTTCTTTTTTCCCCATAAATATTAAATTTTAAATGGCTTAAGTTACATCTTAATATTAAAATCTTTAGAATGATTATGAGAATTCTCATAAGAATAAAATATCCACGAAAAAATTAAAGATATGGCATATATTTTGCATCCCCATCTTCCAAGTCTGGATAAAGTTGGCAGAGAACACACACTTACTAGAAAGCACATTTAGCCCAGGAACTGTAGACATGGACTGCTGAAGAGAAGGAGGAGACTGAGCCTCACGATTTCTTATTGTTTGATTGATACAGAACCGCCATCGACCAACTGGGGATGACTGAGGAGCAGATTCATCTGTAGAAATAGTTAGCAAAAATTAATACGTTAAGCAATTGTCAATATGTTTACCTTATTGACTGAGGAAATTGGGTTAAAGAAACATCAATTTATCTTTTATCTCTATTTCCAAGAACATTAGGATATATGTAACTTATAAGACCACACAACCCTAACTAATAAATACTCTAAAAAACCAAGCACAAGATATATTTAGGAAAAGATTTCAGATTCTACTGAAACAAACATTATATCAATAGCTATTAGAAGCAGGGCACTTTATTTTTGGGAAAAAATGAAAAGTACTTTTTCCATTAAAATCTACATCTTCTGTTCTGTATCCTGATTATGGTGGTGCTTACACAAATCTATATAAGGACTAAAATTTACAGAAATGTATACCAAAAGAAAAAGAAGTCATTTTTACTGTATGATAAAACAAAGTAAAATAAGCCCCTACATCTGTATTCCTACTTTAATTTATTCAAATAAGTAATTTTCTCTTAAACTTGACCATACTTTGTCTGAAATCTACTCAGACTCCTGCTAATGAGAAAAAGAGGACAGAGAAGGACCCTGGCCTCCTAACACAAACCAAATTTCAGGGTAATGGTATCTGGTTCCTTTGACTCCACACCACCTGTTGCTCTTCATGCTTTTATAATTCCTTTAGCGATCCTAAAGTAACCTCCCTCTTCTCCCTCACCAGATACTCTAAACATACCCATGATCAGAGCTGAGAAGAATGGAAAGATAAGGTTGTGAGAAAAGAAAACAGAATACCCAATTTTTTTTTAGTCCCTGCAAGTTTATCTGGTATATGATTTACAAAAACTTATTAGTGATCAGAGTAGCTAGAAGCATATCACTGATGGAATGAAATCATGTTATTAAAACATGAGGCAAATATGTGAACATAACGATTTTAGTTTAGAAAATTTCTGTTCGTCTCATACTGGGGAAAAAAACCTTACCCATTAAGTGCAAACAGTAAAGTCATTAAAAGTCATCAGTACTGTGACTGCTTTTCTCATAACATACCATGCAACATCTCAGAAAAAAAATAATCAAGTATAGAACCAACACATGGAGGAAATTTGGAGAACGGTTTTACTTCTTCTTTTACTTATTTCTGGACTATAAAGTCCTTTCAAAGTATGGGGAAACCTACATTAACAATTTATTTAAGTCACTTTATTGGCTAACATCTTTCCCAAGACGTGTAAATTAAGTTCCAAATGTCTTGTTTCAAAAGCCAAATGGTAAATTTTATTAAATATACTTACTGCTGGTTTGAGTGGATGCAGAATTTATCTGTACTTGTTCAGATGATCCTGTCTGAATTAAAAATGAATAGATAAATAAAGAAGTTCTGATACATATCTGAGAAGACCTATTTGCTAAGCAATTGCTCTTACTTGGCTACTGCTGGGTTCCATGGTAACAGAGTCAACTCCAACACCTCTTTCTGTAGCAGAGTGGACATGAAGGATCTCCTGGGCTTGACCTACAATAGCTCTCAATTCTTCCACAAACTTTTCTTTTTCACTTTCCAGGACAAAGTTATCTTCGACCTATCCAAAAGTTAAAATAAATCTATTCACAAGAATGAGGTTCGTTTCTTCAAAATTATAATATGGTGACTACCACAAAAAAATAAATTAGGTATTTAGATCTAAATGCCACAACAGAATTAACAAAGACCAGCAAAGAAAAAGTCACATAATACATTAAATTAGTCTTTCTATTTTGAGACCACTGACATTTGTCAGATTGGCACTACCTACCAGAAGCCAGCATTAAAAAAAAAATCTGGCATTCTATAAACTGGTTGCCATTTAAAGAACTTAACTGAGGCAATGTGTATGTTTAAAACTAGGATGTCCAAACCCAAAAGCTTTTAAAACAAAAATCGCAAAATGAAACATCTCTAAGGATGATAAAGACCGGCCCAGAGACAGTTCAGAAATACTATGTTGACTAAGGAGACAGAATTGACAAAATTGTTAACTTTTAAAATATTAAATTCTGCTTGGCCAAGAATGTATATGCAAACAAAACTGGTAGAAACAAAAGCAGTATGTACACCTCCTGCCATTCCCATTTAAAAAAAAAGAGGGGAGGAACACTAACTTAAGCCTAACAATTGAAAGAAAATATGAAAATTAAATGAAATGATGAAGATACTTGAACATCTGTATGTAAGATTGGTATATCAATAGCTAATACATTAGAACTACCTGGGAAACTTCATAAATTATTAATGTTTAGGCCTCATCTCTAAAATTCTGATTTAATTAGGGACCCAGGCAACAATTTTTTTTTTTTTTTGGCCACAGCATGCGGAATTTCCCATGCCAGGGATGGAACCTGTGCCACAGCAGCAACCTGAGCCATTTCAATGATAACACTGGATCCTTAACCTGCTGTGCCACAAGGGAACTCCCAGAATTATTTTTAAAAAGCTCTTTGGGGAGTGCCTGTTGTGGCTTAGTGGTTAACGAACCCAACTAGTATCCATGAGGACCAGGTTTGATCGCTGGCCTTGCTCAGTGGGTTAAGGATCTGGTGTTGCCGTGAGCCGTGGTGTATGTCACAGATGTGGCTCGGATCCCGAGTTGCTGTGGTTGTGGCATAGGCCGGCAGCTACAGCTCCAATTAGACTGCTAGCCTGGGAACCTCCATATGCCACAGGTATGGCCCTCAAAAGACAAAAAATAAAATAAAGTAAAAAGTTCTTTAGGGGATTCTGACATTCAGCTAGGGATAAGAACAACTGATCTAGATCCTCTCTTAATGAAACTCCCCTATGTTATACAAATAAGTATACTGAAACTAGAGGAGGTGCAGTGATTTACTCTTGATCATAATCAATTTAGCTCTGTACAAATTTTTAAAACTAGCAGTACCCCCCCCAAAAAAAAGATGGCTCTGAATAAATGGGTGGAGAGTTAAGGGGAAAAAGAGACAGAATGCTGAAGAGAAAATAATTTGGTTTTACTGTACTTACCATATAGTCTGCAATGTCCTCTGGTGCATCACCATCAACATCAAACTTGAAGGTGACCATCTTGTTATTGTGTGTCTCCAGTTGACACTCCACCATGTTGTCTCCAGAGGTTGACACCTGGGCATAAACATTTTACTAGTTTAAGAGTCAATCATTGTTGGAGTTCCCATCGTGGCACAGTGGAAACGAATCCAATTAGGAACTGTGAGGTTGTGGGTTCGAATCCTGACCTCACTCAGTGGGTTAAGGATCCAGTGTTGCTGTGAGCTGTGGTGTAGGTCGCAGACATGGCTAGGATCTGGCATTGCTGTGGTTGTGGTGTAGGCCGGCAGCTGTAACTCCGATTCGACCCCTAGCCTGGGAACCTCCATATGTGCGGCCCTTAAAAAAAAAAAAAGACTGAGTCATTGTCTTCTCTTTGCAATTGGTGCAGGAAACATCTGGATGAGCTCAGGTAAAATATGTGAAAAAAAATGATTTAAATTGTTCTGAATCTGAAGAGATTCTATTTTTCCCTTGGTGAAACACTGTTTAAACCAACATTCTATGACAAATCTAAGGATAAAATTACTTAGCAAAAAAATAAGTTAGTAATGTGAACCTGTGGAAAAGACAACGAACACAACTTTTATAAAAAAGAAAAAAAGTTACAATAGTCACTATAGCTATCTGCAATGCAAAGATTTAAATCTGGTCAGTCATTTCCAAAATTCTCCTAATTCTACATATTGACTCAGCAAAAGAAAATGCACTACTAATGTAAATGTAAACTGGTCTAACCTTTCTGGACAGTATTCTAGAAATACATATTTAAACACTTAAAAAATCTTCATACACTTTGACCCACTAATTCTACTTCTAGAAATCTAGTATAAGGAAACAATCAGGGATACACACACACACACACACGAAGATTTGTGTTCAGGACTGTTTGCTGCAGAGTTTTCTAGTACTCAAAGCTCACCTCCACAGCAACATTGCTCCTCCCTGATCCCCCAGACCTCTACACGCTCTCTTAACCAAACCATATTTACACACCCACCTGAAGGACAGTAAGCTGGAATTTAGTCCCCTTCTCTGAACGAGGACAGGAAGCTCTTCTCTGTTTGATCCGATCTTGTTTGCCATTTCCACTTGGGTTATCAGGGGTATTAGTGTTTTCCTTCACAGCTGCCACATCATGATTCAAACTATTATTTAAAGATATAAAAGCAACTCCAATTAAATTTCTCAGAGAAGACATTATTCCATGATTCTTAAAGCCCAATATTTAACCCAAATCAGAGTTAACATGTGAAATTCCTTGTGGCTAGAATCATTCCACCTTGATGGTAAAATTCTAAGAAAATCCCTCAACTATAAAATCATAAATAATGAGTTTAAATAAAAATATAGTGTACAATATCTCACAAAAAGTTATGACTGCACAATCCCATGTATATACTAAAAGTCATTGAATTGTACATTTTAAATCAGTGAAAATGTAATGGTATGTGAAATATTTCTCAATAAATCTATTTTTAAAAGCTATGAAACATTGAAATCATATTTAATTTATTTGAAAAACATCTCAAGCGTTGTGGGAATGGGAGTTCCCTTTGTGGCTCAGTGGTTAACGAATCCGACTAAGAACCATGAGGTTGCGGGTTCGATCCCTGGCTTTGCTCAGTGGGTTAAGGATCCGGCGTTGCCGTGAGCTGTGGTGTAGGTTGCAGACGCGGCTTGGATCCCGCATTGCTGTGGTTGTGGCGGAGGCCGGTGGCTACAGATCTTGTTAGACCCCTAGCCTGGGAACCTCCATATGCCGCGGGTGCAGCTCTACATAAAAAAAGGCAAAAAGACAAAAAAAAAAAGAGTTGTGGGAATGAAAGAACACTGCCAGTGATAGACCTCTGTGGAATCTTTTATCAGGGGACGTTCTCAATCAACTTTATTTTGTTTGTTTTGAGATTTCTTATTAATGTGTTCAGATAAAACTTCTAAAAGCCAATTCTCACTCAAAACACACTAGAGGTGGGAAACAGGAATAATGCAAGAAACAGAACAAGAAATGAAAATGAGATAAAATGTAACATATATACATATGTGTGTGTGTGTGTGTGTGTGTGTGTGTGTGTGTGAAATATTAATCCAGTCACAAAAAAGAATGAAGTATTGCCATTTGTAACAACATAGATGGAACTTGAGGGCATTATGCTAAGGAAGTCAGAAAGAGAAGGACAAATACCATGTGATGTCACTTATATGTGCAATCTAAAAAAACAAATAGGAGTTCCCGTTGTGGCTCAGCAGAAATGAATCTGACTTGCATCTGTGAGGATGCAGGTTTGATCCCTGGCCTTGCTCGGTAGGTTAAGGATCTGGCATTGCCGTGAGCTGTGGTCACAGCTCGGATCCTGTGTTGCTGTGCTGTGGCATAGGCCAGCAACTACACCTCCGATTCAACCCCTAGCCTGGGAACCTCCATATGCCATGGGTGCAGACCTAAAAAGATAAAATAAAATAAAATAAAATAAAATAAAATAAAATAAAACAAAACAAATAAAATAAAATGCAAATAAAATAAAATACAAATAAATAACAACAAAAATAATCTCCCAAGTTCAGAGATACAGACTGGTGATTGCCAGAGGTAAGGGTTGGGGAGGGAGTGGGGGAAAGGGGGAGAAATGAGTGAAGGGAGTCAAAAGGTACAAACTAAGGGTTATAAAATAAATAAGCCATGGGGATGTAATGGACAGCATGGCAGCTATAGTTTTGTTTTTGTTTTTTGACTCTTTTAGGGCCACAGGTATGGCATACGGAAGATCCCAGGCTAGGGGTTGAATTGGAGCTACAATTGCCAGCCTATGCCACAGCCATAGTAATGTGGGATCCAAGCTGTATCTGCAACCTACACTATAACTCAGGGCAACGCCAGATCCTTAACCCACTGAGTGGGGCCAGGGATAAAAGCTTTATCCTCATGGATACTAGGCTGGGCTTGTTTCCACAGCCGCAGAGGAACTCCTGTCAGCTATAGTTAATAACATTGTTTTGCGTATTTGCTAAGAGAGTAGATTTTAAAAGTTCTCATCATAGGAGTTCCAACTGTGGCTCAGCACTTTAAGGACTGAACATTGTCTCTGTGAGAATGTGGGTTTTGATCACTGGCCTTGCTCAGTGGTTTACAGATCCGGTGTTATTGCAAGCTGTGGTGTAGGTTGCAGCTGCAGCTCTGATTCAACTCCTGGCCCAAGAACTTCCCTATGCCACAGGTGGGGCCATAAAAAGAAAGGGAAAAAAAGCTCTCATCATAAGAAAAAAAAAGGTATAACTGTATATGGTGATGGATGTTACCTAGACTTATTATGGTGATAATTTCACAATATATACAAATATCACATCATTATACATCTGAAACCAATATAAGGGTGTGTGTCAGTTATACCTCAGAAAGGAAGGAAGGAAGGAAGGAAGGAAGAAAGAAAGAAAGTGGAAAAAGGAAGGAAGGATGGAAGGAAGGAGAGGGGGGGAGGGAAGAAGAAAAAATACACCACAATTTTTGGTTAAAAAATTGAAAATGAATGATGTGAAAATCATTCAACATGATTAATTCTAACTAGTTCTTTTTGTAGGTTCTAGTCAATATGATTATGAAAGGGCAGACTTTTAGCTGCATTGTATTAACGGCATTTTCAACCTTTAATAAAGTTGAAGATATTTAAATAAATATAAAAATTCCAATGAACACATTTGAAATTTAAATGAGATCTGTAAGCACCATATATTTTTAAAATTAATTTTTTGTTTTGTCTTTTTGCCTTTTCTAGGGCCGCACTTGTGGCATAAGGAGGTTCCCAGGCTAGGGGTCTAATCGGAGCTGTAGCCGCCAGCCTACGCCACAGCCACAGCAACGTGGGATCTGAGCCGCATCTGCAACCTACACCACAGTTCAGGGCAACGCCAGATCCTTAACTCAGTGAGCAAGGCCAGGGATCAAACCCGCAACCTCATGGTTCCTAGTCGGATTCGTTAACCACTGAGCCATGACGGGAACTCCTAAAATTAATTTTTAGGAGAGTCATTTCTCCTAAAAACTATTCATGAAATATCTGTATAAAGATATACAAGAAAAGATAAAAATGATTCCTCAATTTTTTTCTATGTCTGTCTGAAAAAGAATTTGCATAAATACAAGTAGAGCAAGAAGATACATTAATACTGCTCATAGTTTTTAATAGACAGATATAGTAATAATAAATAATACCTTCAGAGACTAAAAGGGACATAATTCTTGTCAATGCAGCCATATCACTAACACTGCAAAGTTATCTTAAAACACCAGTTTAGGGTTTGGGACAAGATAACATAAACTCAACTCCCTGTTCTTCCCCTCTAAATATAACTAAAAAATCTGGAAATAATAAGTGGAATATCACAGGAGAGCACTAATGGGTGAAAAAATGAAGGCAGACTGACCAGGGACTCCTAAGACTTGAGGAAAAACATAGCAGCTTGGCATCTCCTGATGCTATCTCCCAGTGGTCTCCTGACCCTTAATCAAGCAAAAGAAGGTGGCTCAGGTGGGCCCTTTCCTCCCTTGGTGACCGTTGATGGGAACTCCACCAGTAGTATGTAGTCTGCTTGGTCTGGAGAGCTGGCTGAGTTTGGGCAGTGGGCCTAGAGAAGTGCTCTCCAATCCTTCAGTCCAGCATAGGTACCCAGTGGTGTCAGGTGAACCAAGCAGACCAGAACAGTACTATAAAGACTCTGAAAACTATATTGTCATTAGAACCACAGCGTTCAAAAGTAGACCAAAACCTTTGTACCTAAATAGGGTGTCTGGCTGCTAAAATAAAATATTTTAAATAGAATCTAGAATATCCTAACATAATATCTAAAATGTCCAAGAGACAAAAGCGAGAAGACAATCAACAGATGCCAACATCAGGATGAATCAGATATTGGAATTACCTGACAAGGAATTTAAAGCAAGGTATTTACAAATACTCTTGAAGCAAATGAAAAAAAAAAAACAAACAGAAAATATCATAAAAATTTAGAAGATATTTAAAAAGAAGCAAGTGGAAATTGTAAGAGTATAATCAGAAATAAAAAGATGAGGAAATTCCCACTGTGGCTCAGCAGTAATGAACCTGACTAGTATCCATGAGGATGCAGGTTCAATCCCTGGCCTCGTTCAGTGAGTTGTACTGAATGGGCACAATAGCAGAATAAAGAAGACAAAGGAAAGAGTCAGTGAACTTGAAGACAGAACAAGTGAAATCAGCCCAATATGAACAAGATAGAACAAGAAAATGGTCAATAACTTTATAATCCATATGATCCTTATTGATATAAAAGTAAAAATAATGCCTATTTTTTTCCATTACTTAATGAATTTTATTACAATTATAGGTGTACAAAAATCATCAGACTCAATTTGATAGCATTTCCATCCCAAACCCTCAGTGCATCCCCCCACCCCCCAGATTGTCTCATTTGGAAACCATAGATTTTCCAAAGTCTGTGAGCCATTATCTGTTCTGCAAAGAAGTTCATTGTGTCCTTTTTTTAGTTTCCACATATAAGTGGTAGCATTTGATGTTGGTGTCTAATTGTCTGACTGGTTTCACTTCACATAATAATTTCTATGCCCATCCATGTTGCTATAAATGTTATTTTGTTCCTTTTAATTGCTGAGTAATATTCCATTGTGTGTATGTACCATATCTTCCCTATCCACTCCTCTGTCAATGGGCAGTTAGGTTGTTTCCATGACTTAATGCCTACTACACACACATATAAGAACATGGAAGCTTATCTTGTCAATTCACACTAAGCATCGAATGAAAGTAAACATTTGAATATACACTCACCATTTTCACAGTATTAATTTGAAGACACTCACCTTCGAACTAAATCTGGTTTTGGAAGAGGTGCTTGTTGTTCAGCTCCAACTGCTTGGGATACAGGCTGTAAATAAGAAATAAAACTTATTATGGTAACAGCAAATTTCAACCTAAAGATGCCATTTGCTATTATTTCAGAAAATATGTTTGTTACATTTCATATTTTGGTTACCAAACAAATCAAACCAGGCAGAATGTCTACATTATTGAAAGTCTACATCACCCAATTTTTTTTTCTTTATAGGGCCACCCCTGCAGCTTATGGAAGTTCCCAGGCTAGGTGCTGAATCGGAGCTGTAGCTGCACAGTGGCTATACCACAGCCACAGCAACACGGGATCCAAGCCATGTCTGTGACCTACACCACAGCTAATGCCAAGGCCAGATCCTTAAGCCACTGAGCGAGGCCAGGGATTGAACCTGTATCCTCATGGATACTAGTAGGGTTCATAACCCGCTGAGCCTCAATAGGAACTTCTATCAATCCTATTTTTGATGTTACTACCAAAAATAAATAAAAGGTAGCAGTATTGATATTCATCAACATTTTTTCATTAGAAGTTTCCATCATGGCGCAGTGGAAATGAATCTGACTAGGAACCATGAGGTTGCGGGCTTGATCCCTGGCCTTGCTCAGTGGTTTAAGGACCATTGCCATGAGCTGTGGTGTAGGTCGCAGACGCGGCTTGGATCTGGCGTTGCTGTGGCTGTGTAGGCCGGCAGCTGTACCTCCGATTTGACCCCTGGCCTGGGAGCCGCCATATGCCGTGGGTGGGCCCTACAAAGAATTAAAAAAAAAGGTTTTTTCATTAAAAAATAGCATTGTTTTATATACTTTTGTTTGTGTTATTTTTCAATGGCTTCCAGTTCTGATTATAAAGGAAGAGTTGCTGCCATTCCAGAAACAGATAAACCAACGATCCAAGCTGTAACATGTTGTGTGGTCTTGCTTTTCACTGTTTCTCTTTTCATTGAACTACTGCCATCGGTCCCTTTGAGGTGCTAGTATCCAGCAGCTGCAATACTGGCTTCTAGAAGTTTAAGTCCTTTACAAAGGCAAATGCCCTGTTGGACAATAATGTTAAGCATTTATCTAATTCATCCTAGGCGTTGCCATTGGTGACAGCACAGTGACTTCAAAATGTAAATCTAGGAGTTCCCGATATGACGCAGCAGAAACGAACCTGACCAATAACCATGAGGATGTGGGTTCAATCCCTGGCCTCCCTCAGTGGGTTAAGGATCTGGCGTTGCTGTGAGCTGTGGTGCAGGTCACAGACATGGCTAGGATCTGGCATTGCTGTGGTTGTCATGTAGGCCGGCAGCTATAGTTCCAATTCGACCCCTAACCTGTGAACCTCCATATGCCAAGGATGCGGGCCTACTCTTTCTGAAGGGTAATCTGACGATATTTATCAAATATTAAAATGTCTAGCAGAGTTCCCTGGTGGTCTATCAGTTAAGCATTCAGTATTGTCACTGCTGTGGCTGGGGTCTGATCCCTGGCCTGGAAACTTCTGCATGCCACAGGAGCAGCAACCTCCCGCCACCAAAAAAAGTCTAGCAATTTTATTTCTAGAAATCTATCCCAAGGAAATAATTAAGAGTGCATACGAGTGTTTAGCTACAAGATTATTCCTCACAACACAGAATATAGTTGCAAATAGAAAAAAAAGACACTTGATTCCTTTACCTGCTCCATTACATAAATAATGGTACATCCGTACCATTTTAAGAATGTGCTAAAACACCTAAGATTTTATAAGTGAAAAAAGATTATAAGAGTATATACACTGGTTACATTAAAATTGCAAGTGTACGTAAACATGTAAAATGGTCTGGAAGAATATACACCTGCTGTTAAGCAAGCTTAACTATGTTCACCTTACTTTGGTAATAAGAAAAAAATTAATTCAACTTTATACAGATTTATCAGCTCTGAAATCTGGTAATCTCAGAGCAAGTCCCCATTAATTGAATGTACAATATTATAGTCATTGTAGATAGAAGTAAAAAATTTGAAAAAACGGCCCAGCACCTACGTGCAAATATTAATGGTGAAACTCCTAGAAATATTATGACAGAACTTGATTTGAAGTTGTCATTATAAAAAAAGCAGATGAACCAGAGTTCCTGTCGTGAATCCAACTAGGAACCATATAGTTGCGGGTTTGATCCCTGGCATCACTTAGTGAGTTAAGGATCCAGCGTTGCCGTGGTTCCGATTAGACCCCTTGCCTGGAACCTCCACATGATGCAGGTGCAGCCCTAAAAAGCCAAAAAGAACCAACCAGACGAACCAACTATTAGCCATGTTTCTGAGGACCAATACAAAGTAGCATTAATAACCCCTTTAATATAAGTGATTATAAAATATAATTCCAGATTATTATAGTAATTATGTTTTGTTTGTCTTTACTTTGTCTCCATATTTATCCATCAGGACACCATGTCACTGCTCCATCTTCCTGGGACTCACCATAATTCTTTTAAAAGTTTCTTTTCTTTTTAGGGCTGCACCTGCAACAGGGACTCTTAAAAGTTTCTTGAATACAAACATTTGTGAAAGTTGGATACATTTTGTTGAATCTTATGTATAAAAAAAAATCTCTCTGCCAAAGTATTTGCTCTCAATGGTAAACAGCTATTATATTAAAGTGGATTATCTAATCTACAATGAGAAGGTAGTCTAATTTATCCAGGAAAAAAACCTCAGTATGGACTGACCAGGTTAGAGGGGGAAAGGCAGGAAATAGTATACTTATTATACTCATTTCTCCTCAACCCTCACCTTCAAATCCAAATGAAAGTCAGGTACTAATTCCTTTCCCTAATGAGACATTGATAACTAGGTAGCAAAGTTCAGTAACACTAAAGTACCTCTAATCACTTGCAGAAGGAGGACAAGGCCAAAAATGAGAAATAAAACTAGGCCTTGATTTCATGGGCCACATTTTTCTCTCTTCTTTAGCTTGGCATTTAAAATGTTCTCTTGAGGAGTTCCTGTCGTGGCTCAGTGGTTAACGAATCCGACTAGGAACCATGAGGTTGCGGGTTCGATCCCTGGCCTTGCTCAGTGGGTTAAGGATCCGGCGTTGCCGTGAGCCGTGGTGTAGGTGGCAGACGTGGCTCGGATCCCACGTTGCTGTGGCTGTGGCATAGGCCGGCAGCTACAACTCCGATTAGACCCATAGCCTGGGAACCTCCATATGTCGCAATTACGGCCCTAGAAAAGGCAAAAAGACAAAAAAAAAAATGCTCTCTTGAATTTGTTTCAAGATCTTTCTTACCCATGATACAGTGAGTTCTATGAGGGATGATACTGTATCTGTAAGATTAATCACAGTATCGCCAGTGACTAATCAACACCTGAAATAGGAATATCTGCTCCAATAATGTCTTTCATTATTATAATATTCTTATTTCTATTACAGCAAAAACAAAAAACCACCACTACTTGTTGAGCATTTATTAAGTGCCAAACACTAGCATTAGCTTCAGCATTATACTCAACCCTTATGACACCTCTAAGCAGTAGGTATTGTTACTTCTGTTTTACCAATGAGGAAGCTAAGGCTATAAGTGAGGGAGGCAAAAACTGAGTCAATAAAAGAAAATGAATGAATAGACAAATGACTCTGAAGAGTATTGAAGAGCAGAGACTCCTTGTACACACCACTGAAGCTTTTCTGTTAGCTTCTATTAGTTCCTAACCCTTCATTCTATTTACTTCACCATTACCTGCCCTCCTCCCATCAGTGGCTCTTAGCCCTGGATGCCCTTTATATTTTTTTACATTTTTAAAATTTTAAATGATTTTTATTTTTTCCATTATAGCTGGTTTACAAGGTGACCCTAGTCACACACACATATATACATTTTTTTTCTCACATTATCCTGGGTGCACTTTATAATCTTAATGGAAGAAAAGGAAGAGGAGAGGGAAAAGGAAAAAAAAAAGAAAACAGAAGGAAAGAGAATTCAAGCTCAAGCACATTCCAGAGGTTCTTATTCTGGAGTGAAGAGGACTAGTAAAAGTGGGAAGTATTTTAAAACATTTCATAAACTGGTTTAACTGTATTGTTAATGCTACAAAACATGTCTCTCCCATGAAGTGCTTTTTAACATCCATTATTTATTGAGCAATTATTATGTGCCAGGCACTTCTCACACATACCTCATCTAATCCCAAAAAGCCTGAAAAATAGGCCTTCTTTCCAGACATTATGAAAAATTCCCAACAGACAGCAAAGTGGAATAACTGCTCAGTGAAAACTCCACCACCCACAGTCTATAGTATTTTGTTATATTTGCGTTATTGTATGTATATCTATCAGTCCATCTTTTTATGCATTTTGAAGTAAATTGCAAATGCAAGACAGGCATTTTTTTTATTTTTTTAATTTTTCCGTTTACAGATTTCTGTCAAATTTTCCAACTGCACTGCATGGTGACCCAGTTACATGTACATATATGGATTTGTCACATGTGATTAGACATAGTTCCCAGTGCTATACAGCTGGATCTCCTTGCTTTTCCATCCCCTAGGCAATAGTTAACCCCAGACTCCCATACCCTCCCACCCCTTCCCCCAACCCCTTGGCAACCACAAGTCTGTTCTCCAAGTTTGTGATTTTCTTTTCTGTAGAAAGGTTCATTTGTGCAAGATAGGCATTTTTAAAGCTTCATTTTAAAGATGAAAAGAACCTAAGTTAAAAGAAATTAAATAACTTGCCTCAAATGAAATTTTTCTTCATTAAATAAAATTATCAATTATTATTATTTTGATTTTTATTTATTTTTCTTTTTTTGGTCACCCTATGGCATATGGAGTTCCCAGGTCAGGGATCAGATATGAGCCACAGTTGTGAAGTAGTTATGCTGTAGCTATGGCAACACTGGATCCTCAGCCCACTGTGCCAGGCTGGGGACTGAACATGCATCCCAGCACTCTAGAGATGCCACTGATCCTGTTGCACCACAGTGGGAACTCCTGCTTCCACATTTTTAGATTTATAAAAAATCTCTTATCTGTAAAGCCATTGCTTATCCAAGCCCAATATCTGGGTAAGCCAAGATTCTGAATAATGAAATTTACTAAGAAATAACTCATCCACATACAGCATAGTTCCTTGGATAAACTCACATAATGACACCTAGGCTATTACAAAGGCAAGAATTTAAAAAAAAAAGGTGAAAAAACACCAGTACCATTAGACTGATAAATAAGAGTAACAGAATCTAGGAAGAAGTTTTATTAATTAAAAGGCAGGTAGGACTGGACTGAAGAAAAAAAAATTACCTGGGCTTCACTCCAGGGCCTCCCTAGAGATCACCTCATGAAAGGCAATGTAACTCAAAGGAAACTTATATTTCATACTTTCCCTCTAATATCTGCCTGCAGTTGAGTCACAAAGAGTCTGTTACAACCAGCAAGTTGATCGTGCACTACTCTTCTCTCAGTCCTCCTAAGTTTTGTACAGCTATTTGAGAGAAAAACTAACATTGTTGTTGCTGTTGTTTTTAATGGCAGGACTGAGAATCATACTGAAGATAAAAAAAGAGGAGAATAACGGAGCCATCTGGTATTCTAAGAGTTAGAGTCCCTACAAATAATGCCAACTCAGCAAGGATGCTTCCTATAATGAGAAAAAAGTTATAAAAGAGCAAAAGCAAAAGGAAAAACAACAGTTAGGAGGCTAATGCAATGATTCAAAAAGGAGAAATTATACTAGCATGATAATGGTGGAGGCGGTGAGAAGAGGTCAGGCTGTAGATATGTTTCAAAGGAAAAAGCCAAAGACTTTTTGATGGTTTGAAGTAAGATATGAGAGAAAGAGGTGAATAAAAGATGAACAGAGATATATGGCTTGAGTAACAAGAAAGACAGAGTTGTATTTGCTGAGATGAAAACAACGTCAAGAACAGGCTTCCAGTGGGGGAGTGCAAAAAAGTATTTAATTTTGGACATATTAAATTTGAAATGCCTATTATACAATCAAGTGGAGATGTTGGGTGTATACTGGAGAAACACAACATAAAAAATTCTTTCCTGGATCTACTGCCACATGGCTCATTGGATTAAGAATCTCACTGCAGTGGCTCAGCTGCAGTGGCAGAGGTGTGGGTTTGATCCCCAGCCCAGCAGAGTGGATTAAAGAGTCCACATTGCTGCAGCTTCGGCTGAGATTCAGTCCCTGGCCCAGGAACTTCCACATGCCAGGAGTATGGCAATAAAAAATAAAGAAAAAAAAGAAAATTAGCTTATTTAAAAAATTCTTTCCTAGAACACAAAATCGAAAGCAAAGTGGGCTGGATGTATCAGTATGAAATACACACACAGGAGTTCCCACTGTGGATTGGCGGGTTAAGGACGAGACTAGTATCCATGAGGATGTGGGTTCAATCACTGGCCTCGCTCAACTGGTTAAGGATCCAGCATTGCCACAAGCTGCAACATAGGCTGCAGGTGCAGCTAGGATCTGGCATTGTTGTGGCTGTCGCATAGGTTGGCAGCTGCAGCTCCAATTCAACCCTTAGCCTGGGAGCTTCCATATGCCGTGACACTAAAAAAAAAAAAGAAGACAAAAAAAAAAGACCAAAAAAAGGAGTTCCCATAGTGGATCAGCAGAAATGAAGCCAACTAGGAACCATGAGGTTGTGGGTTTGATCCCTGGCCTCACTCAGTGGGTTAAGGATCCGGTGTTGCCATGAGCTGTGGTGTAGGTTGTAGACACAGCTCTGATCTGGCATTGCTGTGGCTGTGGTGTAGGCTGGTGGCTACATCTCTGATTAGACCCCTAGCCTGGGAATCTCCAAATGCCACAGGTGCGGGCCTAAAAAGACAAAAAAAAAAAAAAAGACAAAAAAAGAGAAATACACACACAAATGCATGCACACACACACACACACAAACTATAATCTGCCCACTGAGAACTCTAGAAGCTATAATTCCCAAGTAGCATTAAACACAACCAAAATCCAGATTTTGATTATTAAATTACTTTCCCCCACTAAAAGGAATCAGGGCCCCATAGAGAAAGAACTGATTTCAGGGCTGAAGAAGGGAAAGCACAGAAATAAGCCTGGAATATCTTGCTATGCCAGAAAGTAATGAAGTGCTCAAAGAATAATGGGGACATGACAAAATCCCCAAGAGCTACCTTGAATGGGCCCTATTAACTAAAGGAGGACTTTATCAAAATAAATAATGATAATATTATATCACAACCTATTAAATAAAATTAGGCCCCATAAGTCCATACTGACATGAATAAATGAAAATAAATGAATGAAGGAGGGAGAAGGGCCAACTAATAAATATAAGGTGGAATAATGAACTTAGAATATCATCAACCCATACTAAAACTAATAGGTGAGAGTTTTGATGAGGAAGGGGATATTTACATAGTTTCAGAATATCTCCTTACAAATAACTCATAAGGGTGTTCCCATTGCTGCTCAGTGGAAACGAATGAAACTAGTATCTAGGAGGACAGAATCCATCCCTGGCCCCACTCAGTGGGTTAAGGATTGAGAGTTGCCACAAGCTGTAGTGTAGGTCGCAGACCCAGCTTGGATCTGGTGCTGCTGTGGTTGTGGTATTGGCCAGCAGCTGTAGCTCTGATTTGACCCCTCGCCTAGGAACTTTCATATGCCACGGGTGCAGCCCTAAAATGCAAAAGCAAAACAACAACAAAAAACTCAAATACCTCATAAGTTATGGGGGGCAGCTCAGGGGTAGAGTATTTGCACAAATAACTCACAAATTATAAAGGGAAAAATGGCAATTTTATAGTGGAGAAATCTGGCAGGCCCTACTTAAAACAAGTAATAAAAGTCAACATCACCAATACACCTCCTAATATGGTGTCCTGAGAAGAATACAATGTTAATTACACAGTATTCCTGCCAAAAATGCATGATTTGACTCTAATCATGAGGAAAATTTAGACAAACCCAAATTGAGAGGCATTCCACAAAAAAACTGGCCTCTGCATTTCAACATAGCAAGAAAAACAAAGGCTGAAGAACTAGTAGAGATTAAAGCAGAGTAAAGAAAAAGATAAACAACTCAAAAAGAAGACGAAGGAGGAGGAGAAGAAGGCAACTTGACTAGGCATACTTCACTAAAGAAGATGTGAATCTGTAATAATTACATGAAAAGATGTTTAATATTATTTCAGAGGAATGCAAATCAAAAGCACAGTATATACCATATCATATCCACCAGAATTTCTAAAAGATCAACAATACTAAACATTGATAAGGATGTGGAAAAACTGGAACTCTCATACATTGCTAGTGGGAATGCATTTTGGCACAACTACCTTGGAAAACTGTCCAGCATAATTTACTATAGCTAAATATACTTTTATTCTGTGACCCAACAATCTCACTCTTAGGTACTTAGACAAGTGCAATGAAAGCATGTGTCTACTAAAAAAGCATACAGGAACATTCACAGCAGCTTTATGTATAAGAGCCAAAACTAGAACCAGTCTCAATGTACATTAATAGAAGAATGGATCGCTTCTCGGCCTTTTGGCTAAGATCAAGTGTAACAGAACAATGGATAACTGAATTGCATATTCTACAACTGAACAACTCATAGCAAAAAATATGAAACAAACTACTGACACATGCAACAATAAGGATAAATGTCAGTGAACCTTCTAGGGAGCTAGAAATGTTCTATATCTTCATTCGCATTCCACAGAGGACTACATATGCAAAAACTCACCAAGCTGAACATTTAAGATTAGGGAGCTTTAATGTATATATGCTATACATACTTCAATTAAAAGAAGAAATCTTCAAAAAAGTTGGTATCATCCAATTCCGATAAAATAAATACTAAAAAACGTGTTTATGTATGCTAATGCATAGAAAACTATGCAGAAAACTTCAAAGGTTTTAAAGAGTCAGAGGTGGAATAACAGGTAATTTGGATTCCTAGCCTGGGAATCTCCATATGCCGTGGGTGTGGCCCTAAATAGAAAAAAAAAAGGTAAAAGTCAACAAAATAAAATATCTTGCAGCTGTAAAGGAAAGGCTGTAAATTGATTTTTGGGGTTACTCATCCAAGTTACGTGAATATAAACAAAGGGTCAGTTTTAGATACTCAAATAATTAAAAGTTGCACACTCAAGTAACCTTGAAAAATTACACAAAGTCATTCTTCCAACTACAGAAGAAGTTAGCAAAATTTAAGAATTAAGAAAGGGGAAGTTGTATCACTAATTATTAGAGAAATATAAATTAAAACTACAATGAGGTACTACCTCACACTGGTCAGAATGGCCATAATTAAAGAATATACAAATAACAAAAGCCCAAGAGGGTGTAGAGAAAAGGGAATCCTCTTATGCTATTGGTAGGAATGTAAATTGGTACAGCCACTATGGAAAACAGTATGAAGGTACCTCAAAAAATTAAAAATAGAGTTGCTATATGATCTGGCAATCCTACTCCTGTGCATAAATATGGACAAAACTGTTAATTCATAAATATACATGCACACCTACATTCACAACAGCACTATTTACAATAGCCAAAACTGGAAACAACCTCAATGTCCACTGACAGATGAATGGATTAAGAAGATGTGGTATATATACACAATGGAATACTACTCATCCATAGAAAAGAACAAAATAATGTCATTTGGAGCAACATGGATGGAACTAGAGACTCTCACACTAAATGAAGTAAGTCAGAAAGAGAAAGACAAATACCATAGGATATCACTTATATCTGGAATCTAACATACACAAATGAACCTTTCCACAGAAAAGAAAATCATGGACATGGAGAACAGATTTGTGGTTGCCAAGGGGGCACAGGAGGGAATGGGATGGACTGGGAATTTAGGGTTAACAGAAGCAAACCATTGCCTTTGGAATGGATAAGCATGGGATCCTGCTGTATAGCACTGGGAACTACATCTAGTCACTTATGGTGGAGCATGACAATGTGAGAAAAAAGAATGTATACATGTATGTGTGATTGGGTCACCCTGCTGTACAGTAGAAAATTAACAGAATACTGTAAACCAGGTATAACAGAAAAAAAATCATTTTAAAAAGTTTTTTAAATTAAAAAATTTAAATAAAAGAAGATATACAGATGGCCAACAGGCACATGAAGAAATGCTCAACATCACTGATTATTAGAGAAATGCAAATCAAAACTACAATAGGGTACCACCTCATACTGGTCAGAATGGCCATCATTAACAAGTCAACAAATAACAAATGCTGGAGAGGGTGTGAAGAAAACAGTGTCCATCACTGTTGGTGAGAATATAAACTGGTACAACCAATTTGGAAAACAGTATGGAGGTACCTCAGAAAACTAAATATTGAACTACCATATCACCCAACAATCCCCACTCTTGGGCATATATCCAGACAAAACTTTCCTCGAAAAAGACACATGCCACCCGCATGTTCACTGCAGCACTATTCACAACAGCCAAATCATGGAAACAAGCTAAATGTCTATTGACAGATGACTGGATTAAGAAGATTTGGTACATATATATAATAGAATACTACTCAGCCATAAAAAAGAACAAAATAATGCCATTTGCAGCAACACGGATGGAACTAGAGACTCTTATATTAAGTTAGAAAGAGGAAGACAAATACCATATGATATCACACATATGTGGAATCTAATATATGGCACAAATGAACCTATCTACAGAAAAGAAACAAACTCTTGGACTTGGAGAACAGACTCGTGGTTGCCAAGGGGGAGTGGGAAGGAGGGGGATGGACTGGGAACTTGGGGTTAGTAGATACAAACTATTGCATTTGGAGTGGATAAGCAATGAGATCCTGCTATATATATATAGCACAGGGAACTATATCTGATCATTTGTGACAGAGCATGATGGAGGATAATGTGAGAAAAAGAATATATATATATATATATATATATATATATATATATATATAGTTCACTTTGCTGTACAGCAGAAATTGACAGAACACTGTAAATGAAGTATAATAGAAAAATAAAAATCTTAAGGAAAAAATATTTAAAAGAGTGAAAAACTGGAAACCACCAAAATGTCCATTAGTGGGAAGAATAGCTAAATAAACTGCAGTGTAGTCTTACTACTGAATACTATGGGACAATTAAATAAAATCAACTAAATCTATATGTATTAACATAGATATATTTCCAGAACACATAACTGAGTAAAATATTTACAAAGTGACACATATGGTAGGATCTTTTATGTGCTTAAAACTAAAAAAAAAAAAAAAACAGAAAATAATACCATATTTGGACTAAGAGTACATATTTATGTATGTAACTACACTGAAAAAGATCTAGAACAACACATATTGAACTGGTAACAGAAGGGACAAGAACATAGGGAGGGATGGAGTCAAATGAGACCTCTTTGAATTGTTTTAAATTTTTACCAGGGATTTATATTGGGATAATACTTAAGTAGAAAAACATTTTAAAGAAAAATAATGCAAATATTGTGGCAGAGAATTAAAGTGATGTTCAAACAGTGTGCTGAGTAGGGATGCAATTGCATACAAACTGTTGAGGTTTCATATTTATCTCCAGGAGCTGAAAATTGAAACCACCTAAACAGATGTTTGATTAGACCACAATGTCAACTGAAAAGGAACCAATCTCAACCACTGGAAGTACTAATGCACTAGTACTAACATATCACATTACAATAGATAAGAAATGCTGACCTCAGCAGCAGATAAAAATCAGAATAAGTAGCTTTCCATATTACTTGATAAAACAATCAAGACCACAATTGGCACATCTGAACTCATGATTCACTTCCTATCTCTTATATGCCCTTATTCACTGCTACGTGGGGAAATAAAAGGGAGAGATAAAAACAAATTTTTGGTAAAGAGAATATAATCTATAAAATATTGAATCATATTGTACACCTGAAACTAATATAATATTGTAAATCAACTATACTTCAATTTAAAAAAGAGAGACAGGAGTTCCTGTTGTGGCTCAGCGGTTAGCGAAACTGAGCAGCATCCATGAGGACGTGGGCTCGATCCCTGGCCTCGCTCAGTGGGTTAAGGATTCGGTGTTGCCATGAGCCATGGTGTAGGTTGCAGACATGGTTCGGATCCCGCATTGCTGTGGCTCTAGCACAGGCTGGCGCCTACAGTTCCTACTGGACCTCTAGCCTGGGAACCTCCATATGCTGCGGGTGAGGCCCTAAAAGACAGGGGAAAAAAAAAGAAAGAAAAGAAAAAGAGAGACAAAGTAGATGTAACCAGCTTTGGATACTGTGAAATGTTTTCACAGTCTTATTTGTTCAAGCACCACAATTTTTTAAATTAAAAGAGAAAATGAAAACAAAACAACAAAAGAAAACAGATCTTACATTATTGCCCACTACCAAAGTTCATTATCAGTTTGGAAGTCCTAATTAGGCAACAAGAGTGATAAACCCCAACAAACAATCCTCTCCCACTGAGAACAGGTTAATAACAGATATCTACGGCCATTCCTATTTATTAATTTATTCAACCAACATATAACAAGCAACTATTGTAACAAACACTGTGCTAGGTGCTAGGAATACAGAGATAAATCAGGTACAGATCTCTGCCACAAAGGACTTCAGTTTTATTGGGGAGAAAAACACGAAATATAAGCACAGCTTGCTATTTGACCAGAATGAAGATCTCTTGCCCCTCTGTCTTGGCAAAAAAAAAAAAAAAAAAACAACCAAACCTCAGAAATTCATTCCAGGAGTTCCAGTTGTGGTGCAGCAGATCTGGAATCCAACTAGTATCAATGAGGGTGCAGGTTCGATCCCTGGCCTCGTTCAATGGGTCAGGGATCCATGAGCTATGGTGTAGGCTGACAGTTGTAGCTCTGATTCCACCCCCTAGCCTGGGAACATCCATATGCCATGGGTGCAGCCCTAAAAAGCAGAAATCAATCAATAAAATCTTTTTAAAAGCTAAAAAAAAGAAAAAAGGATTCACTCCATACCTTTATCATCAATTCTTTGGGGTTTACTGATGGGCATATCGTGGTTACCTCAGTTAAGTGAATTTTTTTATACTTTGCAGTGACAAAAAAATTAGGAAAGAGAGGTCCTACTTCTGATAACAGTACCATCAAACCAAACATCCACCCCCCCCCACACACACACAGACACTAACAAAAAGTGCTAGAGAAATGGGGGGAAAAAAAGCTGTCTGAAGGCATAAGAGAGCGCTCAAAACCAGGCAGAAACTGGTAGGAAGGTGAAACTCAGAATAAAGGAAGGATAGTGGATGAGTTAGCTATTTTTATGGATTTTCATCTGAAGGCAAGCCCTATAGCAGCTAAAACTCTGAAGAAAACCCACGTTCTTACAAGACTTTCATCTTTTCAAGATGGAGGGAGGCGTCTGGTAGTACAGAGCCTTCAAGACCCAAGAAGCTCCTGGTGTTTCACCACGCAACAGAAAAAGATGCAGGCCATGAGTCTCCTGACCCTTCACCCAGTGGCACAAGGCAACCCCAGGGTATTATGTCCCAGCCCTCTACCCAGTGGCAGAGAGCCACGCAGAACCCAGAACTCCTAACCAGTAGACAATGGCCAGATAAGTACCTCCATACCCCAGTGGCATTAGAAAAGACTGAGTATTAAGGGTACTAGCATCAGGGGCCAGAAAAGAAGCCAGGGGAAATACTCTCTATCCCATGGGCAGAGCATCCTTCACTTCCAAAATTTAACACTTGGTAGCCCAAAGAAGTACCTTCCACTCTTGCAAGTATCACCTATAGAGACTCAGCGAGAGCTCAACCAGAGCCAGGAGACCAAGAAGACCAGAATAGCACTACAAGAGCTCAGAAAACTAAATTATCATTAGAATTACAGTCCACAATGTAGCATGGAATCTATAGGCTAAACTTAACAGTACAAATGCCTACTCAACTAGAAGATTTAAATATAATCAAGAGTCTCGGATCATATTATTCAAAATATCTAGTATATAATTTAAAGAATCACTTGACGTACCAAGAACAAGAAAAATCACAACTCAAATGAGAAAAGACAATCAAATCACATCCATACCAAGATGAATTGATTGCAGAATTATTCTGATTGCAGAATTATCTGACAAGGATTTTACAGCCACTATCAGAAAAAGAGCATCAACAAGTAATTATAATTCCTCTCAACAAATTTTAAAAATAGAAAACCTCAGGAGTTCCTACTGTGGCGCAACAGGATCAACAATGTCTCTAGAGCTCTGGGGCACAGGTTTGATCCATGGCCTGGCACAGTTGGGTTAAGGATCCAGCATTGCTGCAACTACGGCTTGGATCTGATTCCTGCCCAAGGAACTTCATGTGCCATGGGGCAGCCAAATAAAAGAAAAAAAAATTAGACAACCTCAGGAAAAAAGTAGAACCATATGTAAATGACAGAATGGGAAAAATATAATAACAAACAAAAAATAAACTAGATGGGCTAAATAGTAAACTGGAAATGACAGAAAACAGAACCAATGAACTTGAGGACCGATAATAGTACTTACTCAGTTTGAATAACAGAGAAAAAAAGACTGAAAGAAAAGGAGCAGGGGAGTTCCTGTCGTGCCACAGCGGAAACGAATCCGACTAGGAACCACGATCCTAAGGATTCAGCGTTGCCGTGAGCTGTGGTGTAGGTTGCAGATGCGGCTCGGATCCTACATTGCTGTGGCTGTGGCATAGACCAGCAACTGTAGCTCCGATTAGACCCCTAGCCTGGGAACCTCCATATGCCATGGGTGTGGCCCTAAAAAGACAAAAGACAAAAAAACTAAAAAAAATTTAAAAAAAGCAGGGCCTCTGAACCTAGGGAACAATTTTTTTTTTTTTTTTTTTTTGGTATTTTTAGGGCTGCAACTAAGGCATATGAAGGTTCCCGGGCTAGAGGTCGAATCAGAGATGTAGCCACTGGCCTACTTCACAGCCACAGCAACACCAGATCCAAGTTGTGTCTGCGACATAAGCCATAGCTAATGGCAATGCCGGATCTTTAACCCACTGAGCAAGGCCAGGGACCAAACCTGCATCCTCACGGATACTAGTCAGATTCGTTTCCTCTGAGCCACAATGGGAACTTTGGGAACAATTTTTAAAAGACTGAAAATTCATATAATTGGGGCCTTGGAAGGAGACAAGAAAGAATGTGGAGCAGAAAAAATTATTCAAAGAAATAATGGCTGAAAATTTCACAAATTTGGTTAAAGACAGAAAACAAATTCATGAAGCTGAATGAACCTCAAACAGAATAAACCCAATGAACTTCATGCCAAGACACATAATTAAACTGCTGAAAACTAAATTTTAACAGCAACTAGGAAGTAACAACACATTACTGATAGGGGAACACCAATTTAGATGACAGCAAATTTTTCATCTGAGGAGTTCCTGCTGTGGTATGGTGGGTTAAGAACTCCACTACAGTGGCTTAGTTCACTGCAGAGGCATGAGTACAATCCCCAGTTTGGCGCAGTGGGTTAAAAGGATCCAGTGTTGCTGCAGCTGTGGTGAAGGTTGTAGCTGAAGCTCAGATCCAATCCCTGGACCAGGAACTTCCATATGCTGTGGGTGAGGCCATAAAAAAAAAAAAATTCTCATCTGAAGATATGGAGGCCAGAAGGAAGTGGCATAACATTTTTCAAGTACTCAAAGAAAAGATTTGTTAACCCATGAACTCTACATCCAGCAAAGTATATATTCAAAAATGAAAGAGAAAAAAAAGACTCAGACAAAATAGAACTAGGAGAATTTGTCACTATCAGATCTATTTTTAAAGAATGACTAAAGGAAACTCTTCAAAGAGGAAAGAAAAAATAGAAGAAGGCTTAGAATTTCAGAAAGGAAAGGAAAACAGTGCAATGGGTAAAAATCAGGGTAAATAGACTATCCTCCTTAAAGTTTCCTAAATCATACTAAGGCAAAATTTATAACAACATCTATCGTGCATAACATATGTAGAGAAAATACTTGAGACTATTACATTTAAAAAGTGGGAAGGGTAAAGGACCTAAATGGAAATAAGGTTTCAGTACTTAACCTGAGGTAGTAAAATGTCCATATCAGTAAAAAGTGATTAAGTTATATATGTGTATGTATGTCTCTCTCTCTCTCTCTCTTTCTCTCTCTCTCTCTCTATATATATATAATATAATATAAAAGTAAACTACAGCCCAATATACTCAAAGCAGTATAAAATAAAACAAAAGGAATCCTAAAAAATTTGCAAGTAACCCACAAGAAGGGAAGAAAAGAGAAACAGGAAAGAAAACCATAGGAAAAAAGCAAATACTAAAACGGCAGACCTAAGTCCTAAGATATCAATAACTATTTTTAAATGTAAATGGTCTAAATATACCAATTAAAGGGGATACATTAGCAGAGTGGATAAAAAAGGTCACTACATGCTTTGCACAAGAAATTCAATTAAGACACAAGATAAATAGGTTAAAAATAGAAGGTGGCAAAAGATATATCATGGTAACATCAATCAAAAGAAAGCAAAAGTGGATATGTAATTATCAGGAAATGTAGATTTCTGAAGACAGAAAAGATCAATCCAACAAGAAGAAACATAGAGCCATCCTAAATGTGGACATATCAAACAAGAGACCTTCAAAACAAATGGGGGAAAAATGACTGACCCAAAAGGAGAAATATAAAAATTTACAAATATACTTAGGAACTTCAACACCCTACTCTCAGCAATTGTTAAAGCCTCTAGACATAAAGTTAACAATATGTAAGAAGTGAACTGAACTATAGACTAATCTCTCTCATGAACTTAAGATTCAAAAATCCTCAACAAAATTTTAGTAAATTGAATACAACAATGTATACAAAGAATTATATATTATGACCAAATGGGTTTATTCCAAGGATGCAACGCTTGAAATCAATGTAATCTACTATACAATAGGTGAAAAAAGTCATACGATCATATTAACTAACATAGAAAAGGCATTTTCTTATTTCAGGAATAGCGGGGCACTACCTCAACTTGATAAAGAACATATATGAAAAATCTATAGATTCTATCATAGCTAATGGTAAAAGACTTAATGTTTTCCCCTAAGACTGGGAACAAGGTTCATTCTCATGACTCTTTTTTGACACAGTACTCAAAACTGTAGTTAGCATAATAAAATAAAAATAAGAGCTAAACAGCACACAGATTAGAAAGCAAGATATTAAATTGTCTTCATTTTGGAGACTACATGATTATCTACATTTTAAAAGTCCCAAGGAGGAGTTCCCATCATGGTTCAGTGGTTAACGAATCTGACTAGTATCCATGAGGATGTGGGTTTGACCCCTGGCCTTGTTCAGTGGGTTAAGGATCGGGCATTGCTGTGAGCTATGGTGTAGGTCACAGACACAGCTGGGATCCCGCATTGCTGTGGCTGTGGCATAGACTGTCAGGTGTAGCTCCGATTCGGCCCCGAGCCTGGGAACTTCCATATGCCGCAGATGCGGGCCTAAAAAGACAAGACAAAAAAAAAAAAAAGTCCCAAGGATTCTACCCCCCAAAAACCCTCTTAGACCAAGGTGAAACAAATACATCCACAAAAACACAACCACAAATCAACTGCATTTCTACTTACTAACAATGAACATGTAGAAAGTGAAATAAAAACAATACCATTTCCAATTCCTCCAAATAAAATTAAACACTTAGGGATAACGTAACAAAAGATGTTCAGGATATGAGTGCTAAAAACTATAAAATGTTAATAAAAGCAACCAATGAAGGGCTAAATAAGTGGAGAGAAGTGCTGTGTTCACGTAGCAGATGGTTCAATATAGTAAAGATGTCAGTTCACCCCATATTTACCTACAGTATTATTTTTTCTTTTTTTCCTTTTGGCCACGCCCCATGGCATGCAGAAGTTCCCAGGCCAGGGACAGAATCTGTGCCACAGCAGTGACAACACTGGATCCTTAACCTGCTGAGCCAATAGTATTAATACAATTTCTATCAAAATCCTCAAAATCCTAGCAAGATCTGTTGTAGACACAGGCAAACTTATTCTAAAATTTATATGGAAAGGTACAAGTCCTAGAATACCTAAAATAATCTTTAAAAAAGACAGTGGGGGGAATCACTTTATCCAGTGTTAAGGTTTTCTATATAACTACAGTAATAAAGACTATACATAATTCATAGAACAGATATATACATGAATTAAACATAATAGAGGCCCCAGAAAAAGACACACAAATATGCCCAACTGACTTTTGACAAAGGTATAAAAAGCAGTTCAATAGAAGGATAAGCAATTGAACATCCAGAAGCAAAAGAAAGACAGAACCAAAAAAACCCTCAATCTAAACCTCACACCTTAAAAAAATTAACAAAATTGTGTAGATCACATAGATCATAAATGAAAACCATAAAATTATAACTATTTTTTAAAAAGGGGAGAAGGAGTTCCCATTATAGCTCAGCAGAATCAAATCTGACTAGTATCCTTGAGGATGCAGTTTCAATCCCTGGCCTCGCTCATAGGGCTAAGGATCTGACATTGCTGTGGCTGTGGTTTAAGTTGGTGGCTACAGCTCTGATTCGACCCCTAGCCTGGGACCCTCCATATGCTGTGAGTGAGGCCCTAAAAAGACAAAAAAAAAAAAAAAGTAAGAGAAAATTTCCAGGATCTACAGCTAGGCAGACTTCACATCAAAGGTATGATCAATATAAAAAAAAAACCTGAAAAATTGGACCTCAGCAAAATTAAAGCTTTCTTCTCAATTTCTTGAAAAACACACATGCAAGATATGACAAAAATTATAATATTACATTGTGTAGTTTATGATATATACAGGTGTAATATATATAACAAGCCTAGCTTAAAGCCTAAAGGGAAAAAATGGTTACATGGTTCTCATATTTTATAAGAGATACTATTAAATTCAGTATAAAATCTATTTGGAGTTCCCATTTTAGCTCAGCACTAACAAACCTGACTACCATCTATGAGGATGTGGGTTTGATCCCAGGCCTTGCTCAGTGGGTTAAGGATCCAGTGTTGCCGTGAGCAAGCTATGGTGTAGGTCGCAGATGCGGCTCAGATCCCATGTTGCTGTGGCTGTGGTGTAGGCCAGCAACTACAGCTCCATTCAACCTCTAGCCCAGGAAAACATCCATATGTTGTGTGTTCAGCCCTAAAAAGACAAAAAAATAATCCATGTAGCAACTCAAAATTAAGAATGTAAATTAAAGGAGTTCCCACTGTGGCTCAGCAGGTTAAGAACTTGGCAGTGTCCACGAGGATATGGATTTGATCCCTGGCCTTGCTCAGTGGGTTAATAAGGATTTGGCATTGCCACAAGCTATAGCTGGGTCGCAGATGACCTGGTGTTGTCATGGCTGTGGTGTAGGCCTGCAGCTGCAGCTCCAATTCAGCCTCTAGCCTGGGAACTCCCATATGCCATGGGTGTGGCTGTAAAAAGAAAGAAAGCTAAAAGTATATACATTAAAATCCCTAGAGCAACCACAAGAAAAAAAAAATACTGAAGGAGTTCCCTGGTTGCCTAGTGGTTAAGGATCTAGCATTATCACTGCTATGGCTTGGGTCACTGCTGTGGCACAGGTTCAGGACCTGGTCTGGGAACTTCTGTATGCCACAGGCAGGGCAAAAATAAAAAAGAAAAGAAAATACTGAAAAGGGACACAAGAAATTTTGGGGGTTTTGAGAAATGTTTCGTATGTTGATTGTGGCAACTCATTGAACTGCATACTATAAATACATGTAGTTTATTATAAATAAATTATAGCTGGATAAAATTGTTTAGTGCAAAGATCTGCAGCTAATACCATACTTATGGTGAAAGACTGAAAGCTTTCCCACTAATATTAGGAACAACACGAGGACATCCTTTCTTACCACATCTAGTCAACATAGTACTGGAAGTTCTTGCAAGACCAATTAGGAAGAAAAAGACATTCAAAGTGGAAAAGAAAAGATGACAAGATCTTATACACATAATTAATATACAAAAATTAACTCAAAGCAGATCAAAGACCTAAATTTAAGAGCTAAAACAAAACTCTTAGAAGAAAACGGGAAAATCTACATGACCTTGGATTGGGCAATGGTTTCTTAGCTATAACTCCAAAAGCACAAAGCAACCAAAGAAAACATAGATAAATCAGCCCTCATCAAATTAAAAAAAATTCATGCTTTAAAGGACACTATCAAAAAAGTGAAAAGACAACCAACAGAATGAGAGAAAATATCTGCAAATTACATATCTGATAAGGGTCTAGCATCCAGAATATATAAACAACTCTTATAAATCAACAATAAAAAGACAAAACACCCAATTAAAAAATGGACAAAGGAGTTGAGTGGGTGATTAAATATCCTAACAAGACATACGAAGGACCTATAAACATATGAAAAGATGCTCAATGTCATTAGTCTTCAGGGAAATGCAAATCAAAACTGCAATGAGATACCACTTCATATACACTAGGATGATACAATGGAAAAGACAGATAAGGAGTTCCCATTGTGGTGCAGCAGAAACGGATCTGACTAATATGCATGAGGATCTGAGTTTGATCCCTGGACTCGCTCAGTGGGTCAGAATTCCGGTGTTGCCTTGAGCTGTGTGGTGTAGGTCGCAGACGTGGCTTGGATCCCACGTTGCTGTGGCTGTGGCGTAGACAGGCAGCTGTAGCCCTGATTTGGATTCGACCCCTAGCCTCATAACTCCATATGCCACGGTATGGCCCTAAAAAAAAAAAAAAAGACAAGTGTTGGTCAGGATGTGGAGAAATTGGAAAACTTATACCTTGCTGGAGGGAATATAAAGTGGTGCAGCTTCTTGGAAAATCTGGCAATTCCTCAAAAAGTTAGATACAGAGTTACCATATGATCCAGCAGTTTCACTCCAGAGAAATAAATGCTCACACAACAATCTGTACACAAATGAATTTATCTACCGAAAAGAAACAAACTCATGGACTTAGAGAACAGACTTGCAGCTGCCAAGGGGGAGGGAGAGGGAGTGGATGAACTGGGAGTTTGGGGTCAGTAGATATAAACTATTGCATGTGGAGTGGATAAGCAATGAGATCCTACTCAATAGCATTGGAACTATATCTAATGACTTGTGATGGACCATGATGGAGGATAATGGGGGGGGGAACTATATATATATATGTATGACTGGGTTACTTTGCTATCTAGACAGCAGAACATTGTAAATCAACCACAATAGAAAAAATAAAAATCTTAATAAAAATAAAATAAAAACTACACAGATGTTCATCAAGGCATTACTCATAATAATGAAAAAGGAGAAATAATACAAATGTCCCCCAACTGATGAATGGGTAAATAAAATGTAATATATCTATATAATGTAAATTATTTGGCAATAAGAAGGAATGAAATACTGATACATGCTACAACATGAATGAAACTTAAAGCATTATCATAAACAAAAGAAGACAGACACAAAAGGTCAGATATTGTATGATTCCATTTATATGAAATGTCTAGAAAAGGCAAAAAAAGAAAATAGATGAGTTAATGGCAGGGGCTAGGGGAGGTAGGGGTCGACACTGAAGAATGACTGATAAATAGATATGGAGTTTCCTCAAAGGGTGATAAAAATGTTCTGGAATTAGTGGTCACAGTTTCACAAATTTATGAATACACTAAAAACTGCTGAATTGTACACCTTAAAAGAATGAATTTTATGGTGTATGATTTATAATTGTATTTAAAAATTACCTAGGTAAAGTGAATAGAAATTGTTAAAACATAGAAAGAACATATAGCTTAAGAGACAACAGAAAAAAATTGAAATTAGATTATTTAAAAAATATTTTTACCCAAAAGAGGGTTGGTCAAAAGTTTACAGAGGAGCCAGAAATCCCTTGTAATGCAGCAGGTTAAGGTGTCAGCGGCTTAAAGATCTGGTGTTACTCCAGTGGCTTGGGTTGCTGCTGTGGCCCTCATTCAGTCCCTGGCCCAGGAATGCCCACATGCTGTAGGTGCAGCCAAAAACAAGAACAATGAACAGAGGAGCAAAGATTAAAAATAGTAAAACGATAAATGTAAACTTAACCATATTAGTCAAATGTCATCATATGACCATTTCAATAAATGCAGAGAAGCCATCTGATAATAACATCCATTCAAAATATTCTTAGCAAATTAGGAATAAAGGGAAAAATTCCTCATCTGATAAAGGGATTCTAGAAAAATCCTACAGCTAATAGCACAATCAATTATGATGTATTGAGCAATTCCTTCTTGGTATCAGGAATAAGGCAAAACATCCAGTATCTTCTGTACTGTTTAAAATTGTACTGGAGGTTGTAATCAGTAAAATAAGGTGAAAATTGAAATAAAAAGAATAAATATTTAAAAGAAAAAATAAAGCTGTCTCTTTTTTTGCAGATTATACGATTATTTACATTGAAAATCCCAAAGAATGAGAAAAATAACAAGAATAAATTAAACTTTCTACTAAAGTGACTGGAAAAATACCCAGATGAGGAGATATCAGTCAGGTCTAAGTAAGAAAACAGAAACCACAGTGAATGTTTACAAAGGAGGGAACTAGTGACATGGGGGAGGAAGAGACAAACCAAGATTAGCACCTCGGTTTGAGGATTAAGATGGTAGAATAGAAGGACTAGAGCTCAACTTCTCTCATAAAAACAACAAAATTACAAACAAATGCCAAGGAACCGTCAACCAAATGGACTGGAAACTTTCAAAAAGATATTCTACTCTAGAAGACAAAGAGGAGACCACATCAGAGGTAGGAGGGGCGATTACATGATATAAGCAACCCCATACCTTCTGGATGGGAAGCCCCACAGACTGGAAAGTAACTGTATCACAGAGACTCACCTACAGGACAGAGAGTTCTGAGCCCCATGTCAAACCCCCACACCTGAATATCTGGCACAGGGAGAAAGAGCCACCAGAGCATCTGGCACTGAAGGCCATTGGGGCTTGTGTGAAGGAGCTCCACAGAACTGGAGGAAGAGGAAACCCCATTCTTGAAAGGCACACACAGACTTTCACATGCACTGAGGTCCAGAGCAAAGCAAAGTCTCCATAGGAATCCTGGTCAAACCTGACTGCAATTCTTGGAGGATCTTCTAGGAAAACAGGGGTGACTGTGGCTTGTTGTGGGGGAAGGGCATTGGAGGCAAAGCTCTTGGGAATATTCATCAGCCTGCATTTCTCTGGAGGTGGCCATTTTTGGGAAAATCTGGTCCCTCCCAACAGCGCTGAGAAGCCCCAGGCCAAACAACACTCCAGGTGGGATCACGGCCCAAGCCATCAGTAAACAGGCTGCCTAAAGACCCCTCAGGCACACGACCACCTCTAATCTCACCCAGAGACAAAGCCCCATTCACAAGAGGGACAGGAATCAGTCTCACCTACCAGTGGGCAGGCATGAGTCCCTCCCATCAGGAAGCCTATAGCAAGCCCCCCCCATACCAACTTCAACCACAGGGGAGGCAAACACCAGAAGTAAGAGAGGCTACAACTGTACTGTCTGCAAAAAAGTCACCACACCAAAAACCTAAAAAAATGAAAAGACAGAAAGCCATAACTCAGATAAGGGAAAAAGAAAAAAACCCAGAAAAACAGTTCAGTGATGAGGACACTATCAGCCTCCCAGAAAGAGACTTTAGACTGTTGATGCTAAAGATAATTCAAGACATTGGAAATAAACTGGAGGTAAAGATTGAAAATTTACAGGAAACACTGAGCAAAGAAATAACAGATATAAAAATTAAGCAAGAAGGGATGCAAAATACAATAACTGAAATAAAAATTTCATTAGAAGCAGCCAAGAGTAGAATACAGGAGGCAGAAGAACAAATCAGCGAGGTGGAGGACAGATTAGTGGAAATCACTAATGCAGAAGAGAAAAGAGAGAAAAGATTGAAAGGAAATGAAGACAGTCTAAGAGAACTCTGGGATAACGTTAAACACACCAACATCCATATTATAGGGGTGAAAGAGGGAGGAGAGAGAGAAGGGGACGGAAAACATATCTGAAGAGATAATAGCCAAAAACTTCCCTAATATGGGAAAGCAACCACTCGCTCAAATCCAGGAAGTGCAATGAGTACCATATAAAATAAACGCAAGGAGGAACACCCGAGACACATATTAATCAACATGACCAAAATTAAAGACAAAGAGAAAATACTGAAAGCAGCTAGGGAAAAGAAACAAATGACATACAAGGGAACCCCGAAAAGGTTATCAGCAGATTTTTCAGCTGAAACTCTGCAGGCCAGAAGGGAGTGGCATGATATACTTAACGTGATGAAAGGAAAAAACTTCCAACCAAGATTACTTTACGCAACAAGGCTCTCATTCAGATCTGAAGGAGAGAACGAAACCTTTACAGATAAGCAGAAGCTCAGAGATTTCTGCAATGCTAAACCAGCTTTACAACAAATACTAAAGGAACTTCTCTAGGCAGAAAAGAAAAGGCCACAACCAGAAATAAAAACACCACAAATGACAAGGCTCACCAGTAAAGGCATATATACAGTAAAGATACTAAATCATCCACGCACAGTTGCGCTACCAAAATCAGAAAAAGGAAAAGAGAGCACAAATGCAGGACACTGGAGACACACTTGCAATTAAGAAACCAACAACTTAAGACAATCTCGTTTATATAGAGACTTCTATATCAAAACTTCAGGGTAACTGCAAGCCAAAAATCTCCAATTGATACACAAACAAATAAGAAAAATCAACTCAAATACAACATTAAAGATAGTCATCCTGTGAGAGGAGACAACAAGAGAATAAGGGAAGAAAAAAGAGCAACAAAACCCCAAAACAGTTAATAAAATGGCAATAAGAACATACATATCAATACTTACCTTAAATGTTAATGCACTGAATGCCCCAAACAAAAGACACAGACTGGCTGAATAGACACAAATACAAGACCCATATATATGCTGTCTTCAAGAGACCCACTTCACTTCTAGGGACACAAAGAAATTTAAAGTGAGAGGATGGAAGAAAATATTCCACGCAAAGGGGAATCAAATGAAAGCTGGCATAGCAATACTCATATCAGACAAAACAGACCTTAACATGAAGAACCTTTTAAGAGACAAGGAAGGTCACTACACAATGATCAAAGGATCCATCCAAGAAGAAGACATAACAATTTTAAATATCTATGCATCCAACATAGGATTGCCACAATATATAAGGCAACTGCTAACAACCTTAAAAGGAAAAATCAACAATAACACAATCATAGTGGGGGACTTTAACACCCCACTTAACAGCAACGTATAGATCATCCAGACAGAAAATCAATAAGGAAACACAGGCCCTGAATGAAGCATTAGATCAGATGGACCTAAAGATATCTATAGGACATTCCATCCAAAAGCAACAGAATACACATTCGTCTCAAGTGTGCACGGAACATTCTCTAAGATTGATCACATCCTGGGCTACAAATCAAGCCTCAGTAACTTTAAGCATCTTTTCTGGCCAAAATGCTATAAGACTGGAAATCAACAAGAAGAAAATGGCAAAAAATACAAACACGTGGAGACTAAACAACATGTTACCAAACAACCAATGGATCACTGAAGAAATCAAAGAGGAAATTTAAAAATACCTAGAAGCAAATGCTAACAAAGATAAGACACTCCAAAACCTCTGGGATGCACCAAAAGCAGTTCTAAGAGGAAAGTTTATAGCAATACAAGCCTACCTCAGGAAACAAGAAAAATCTCAAATAAGCAACCTAACTTTACATCTAAAGCAGCTAGAGAGGGAAGAACAGACAAGACCTAAAGTTAGTAGAAGGAAAGAAATTATAAAGATCAGAGCAGAAATCAATGAAATAGAAATGAAGAAAACCATAGAAAAGATCAATGAAACGAAAAGGTGGTTCTTTGAAAAGATCAAGAAAATTGATAAACCCTCAGCCAGGCTTATCAAGAAAAAAAGAGAACACAAATCATAAAATTAGAAATGAAAAAGGATAAGTAACAACAGACATCACAGAAACACAAATGATCATAAGAGACTAATATATGCAATTATACGGCAATAAAATGGAAAGCCTAGAAGAAATGCACAAATTATTAGAAAAGTATAATCTTCCAAGATGAAATAGAAAATATGAATAGACCAAGCACAACTTCTGAAATTGAAACTGTGATTTAAAAACTTCTCATACCCATCCTCCTTAAACTTTTCCAAGCAGTTGAAGAAGAAGGAGCACTCCCAAAGACATTCTATGATGCCAACAACACCTTAATTCCTAAACCAGACAAAGATACCACGAAGAAAGAAAACTATAGTCCAGTATATTTGATGAATATAGATGCAAAAATTCTCAACAAACTTTCAGCCAACCGAATTCAACAACATATTAAAAAGATCATACACCAGGACCAGGTGGGATTCATCCTGGGTGCACAAGGATGGTTCAACGTATGCAAATCAACGTCATACACCACATTAATAAAAGTCAAAAACCACATGATCATCTCAATAGATGCAGAAAAAGCATTTGACAAAGTCCAACATCCATTCATGATCAAAACTCTTACCAAAGTGGGGATACAGGGAACATTCCTTAACATAATAAAAGCTATTTATGACAAACCCACAGCAAATATAATATTCAGTGGAGAAAAACTGAAAGCCTTCCCACTAAAATCTGGAACAAGACAAGGATGCCCACTCTCACCACTGTTAGTCAACATAGCATTGGAAGTCCTAGCCACAGCAATCAAACAAACAAAAGAAATAAAAGGCATCGAAATTGGAAGAGAAGAGGTGAAACTGTCACTGTATGCAGATGACATGATACTATATATAGAAAACCCCAAGAACTCACCTCCAAAATTACTGGAACTGATCAACGAATTCAGCAAAGTAGCAGGATATAAGGTTAACCTTCAGAAATCAATCGCATTTCTGTATACTAACAATGAAATATTAGAAAAACAATATCAAAATACTTTACCTTTTAAAATATCACCCCAAAAAATCAAATATCTGGGACTAACCCTGATCAAGGAGGTGAAAGAATTATATGCAGAGAACTACAAAAGATTAATCAAGGAGATCAAAGAAGATACAAACGAATGGAAAGATATTCCACGCTCATGGGCCGGAAAAATAAATACTGTAAAAATGGCCGTACTACCCAAATCAATCTACAAATTCAGTGCAATCCCTATCAAATTACCCATGACATTCTTCACAGAACTAGAACAAACAATCCAAAAATTTATATGGAACCACCAAAGACCCAGAAATGCCAAAGCAATTCTGAGGAACAAAAACCAAGCAGGAGGCATAACTCTCCCAGACTTCAGGCAATATTACAGGGCCACACTAATCAAGACAGTGTGGTACTGGTACCAAAACAGACATAGGGACCAATGGAACAGAATAGAGAACGCAGAAATAAACCCACACTCCTACAGTCAATTAATCTTTGACAAAGGAGGCAAGAAGATAAAATGGGAAAAAGACAGTCTTTTCAGTAAGTATTGCTGGGAAACCCGGACAGCTGCATGCAAATCAATGAAACTAGAACACTTTCTCATACCATGCACAAAAATAAACTCAAAATGGCTTAAAGACTGAAATATAAGACAAGACGACATTAAACTCCTGGAAGAAAACATCGGCAAAACATTCTCTGACATCAACCCTACAAATGTTTTCTCAGGTCAGTCTCCCAAAGCAACAGAAATAAAAGCAAAGATAAACCAATGGGACCTAATCAAGCAGACAAGCTTTTGCACAGCAAAGAAAACCAAAAAGAAAACTAAGAGACAACTTACAGAATGGGAGAAAATAGTGTCAAATGATGCAACTGACAAGGGCTTAATCTCTAAAATATACAAACAACTTATACAACTCAACAGCAAAAAGCCAACAACCCAAATGAAAAATGGGCAAAAGGACCTGAATAGACATTTCTCCAAAGAAGATATGCAGATGGCCAACAAACACATGAGAAAATGCTCAACATCACTGATGATTAGAGAAATGCAAATCAAAACTACCACGAGATACCACCTCACACCAGTCAGAATAGCCATCATTAACAAGTCCAAAAACAACAAATGCTGGAGAGGGTATGAAGAAAAGGGAACCCTCCTGCACTGTTGGTGGGAATGTAAGGTGGTACAACCACTATGTAAAACAGTATGGAGGTACCTTAGAAAACTATACATAGAACTACCATAGGACCCAGCAATCCCACTCTTGGGCATATATCCGGACAAAAATTTCCTTGAAAAAGACACTTGCATACACACGTTCATTGCAGCACTATTCACAATAGCCAAGACATGGAAACAACCCAAATGTCCATCGACAGAGGACTGGATTAGGAAGATGTGGTATATATGCACGATGCAATATCATTCAGCCATAAGAAAGAATGAAATAATGTCATTTGCAGCAACATGGATGGAATTAGAGACCCACATACTGAGTGAAGTAAGTCAGAAGGAGAATACAAATACCATATAATATCACATATCTGGAATCTAATATACTGCACAAATGAACCTTTCTCCAGAAAAGAAAAGCAAGGCCTTGGAGAACAGACTTGTGGTTGCAAAGAGGGTGGGGGAGGGAGTGGGATGGTATGGGAGCCTGAGGTTAACAGTTGTAGACTACTGCCGTTGAGATAGAAAAGCAAGGAGATCTGGCTGTATAACACCGGGAACTATGTCTAATCACTTGTGAAGCATTCATATATGCATGTGTAATCATATGTAATCTTATGTGTAATCATAAGAATCCATATATGTATGGGTCATATATATGGGTCATATGTATTCTTATGTGTAATCGTAAGAATCCATGTATGTATGGGTCATCACGCTGTGTCGTTGGAAAATTGACAGAAATCTATAAACCAGGTATAATAGAAAAATAAAAAAATAATAAATAATAAAACTATACAGCAATGACAATGAAAGGAACTGCTGGTATTTAAGACACATAATGAATCTTACCAACTTAATATTATTCAAAAGAAACCAGACACAAAAACAATACATACTGCATGGTTCCATTTATTAAAGCCAAAAATAAACAAAAATAATCTACAGTATTAACGGTCATGAGAATGGCTACTCCTGAGTTGGTAAGAAGAAGCTGAAACTAGCATAGGAGAGAGGAACCTATGAGATGCTGGTAATTTTCATTCTTGACCTAGGTGTTAGTCATGTGAGAGTATTTACTTTATGATAAGTCAATAAATCTATTATAACATACACTTTTCTGATTGTTTCACTTCAATAAAATTTACTTTTGAAAACAAAAACCAAAAAACAAACAAACAAAAACTTCCAACAAACAAATGTCCAGGACCAGATGGCTTCACAGGCGAATTCTATCAAGCATTTAGAGAAGAGCTAACACCTATCCTTCTGAAACTATTCCAAAAAATTGCAGAGGAATGGACACTCCCAAACTCATTCTATGAGGCAACCATCACCCTGATACCAAAACCAGACAAAGATACCACAAAAAAAGAAAATTACAGGTCAATTTCACTGATGAACATAGATTCAAAACTCCTCAAGAAAATTCTAGCCAACCAAATCCAGCAATACATTAAAAGGATTGTATATCATGATCAAGCGGGATTTATCCCAGGGATGCAAGGATTCTTCAATATCTACAAATCAGTCAGTGTGATACACCACATTAACAGACTGAAGGATAAAAACCATATGATCCTCTCAATAGATGCAGAAAAAGCCTTTGACAAAATCCAACACCCATTTCTGATAAAAGCCCTTCAGAAAGTGGGCATATGGGGAACCTACCTCAACATAATCAAGGCCATCTATGACAAACCCGGAGCTAACATCATTCTCAATGGTGTAAAGCTGAAAGAAGTCCCACTGAGATCAGGAACAAGACACGGATGTCCACTCTTGCCCCTACTATTCACATCATTTTGGAAGTCCTAGCCACAACAATCAGAGAAATAAAAGAAATAAAAGGAATCCAAACTGGAAAGGAAGAAGTCAAAGTATCACTATGTGCAGATGACATGATACTGTACCTAGAGAATCCTAAAGACTGTACCAGAAAACTGTTAGAGCTCATCAATGAAATTTGGCAAAGTCACAGGATACAAAACTAATACACAGAAATCAACTGCATTTCTATATACTAACAATGAAAGAGCAAAAAGAGAAAGTAGGGAAGCAATCCTGTTTACCACCACATCAAAAAGAATCAAATACTTAGGAATAAACCTACCTAAAAAGACAAAAGACCTGTACTCTGAAAATTATAAGATGCTAATGAAAGAAATCAAGGATGACACAAACAGATGGAAAGACATACCATGCTCTTGGATTGGAAGAGTCAATATTATCAAAATGACTATACTACCCAATGACTATACTACCCAATGCAATCCCTCTTAAATTACCAAGGACTTTTTTCACAGAACTAGAACAAAATATTTTACAGTTTGTTTGGAAACACAAAAAACCCAGAATAGCCAAAGACATCCTGAAAAAGAAAAACGGAGCTGGAGGAATCAAGTTCCCTGACTTCAGACTCTACTACAAAGCTACAGTCATCAAAACCGTATGGTACTCGCACAAAGACAGAAATATACATCAGTGGAACACTATAGAAAGCCCAGAATTAAACCCATGCACCTATAGTCAACTAATCTATGACAAGGAGGCAAGAATATACATTGGAGAAAAGACAGCCTCTTCAATAAGTGGTGCTTGGAAAACTGGACAGCCACATCTCAAAAATGAAATTTGAACACTTCCTAACACCACGCACAAAAATAAACTCAAAATGGATTAAAGGCCTAGATATAAGACCAGATACTATAAAACTCTTAGAGGAAAACATAGGCCAAACACTCTCCGACATAAATGACAGCAACGTCTTCTCAGAGACATCTGTTACAGTAATGACAATAAAAGCAAAAAAAAGAAACGGGACTTAATTAAACTTCAAAGTTTCTGCACAGCAAAGGAAACACTAAACAAAACGAAAAGAAAACCCACAGAATGGGAGAAAATATTTGCAAATGAATCGACTGGCAAGGGATTAATCTCCAAAATTTACAAACACCTCCTACAGCTCAATACCAAAAAAACAAAGAACCCCATCCAAAAATGGGCAGAAGATCTAAACAGACAGCTCTCCAGAGAAGACATACAGATGGCCAAAAAGCACATGAAAAGATGTTCAACATCACTCGTTATTAGAGAAATGCAAATCAAAGCCACTATGAGGTACCACCTTACGCCAGCCAAAATGGCCATCATCAAATAGTCTGCAAACAGTAAGTGCTGGAGAGGGTATGGAGAAAAAGGAACCCTATTACACTGTTGGTGGGAATGCAAATTCGTGCAGCCATTGTGGAAAACAGTATGGAGGTTCCTCAGAAAACTCAAAATAGAATTACCATTTGATCCAGCAATCCCACTTCTGGGCATCTATTCAGAGAAATCCATGTCTCAAAAAGACACATGTATGCCAGTGTTCATTGCAGCACTCTATACAATAGCCAAGTCATGTAAACAACATAAATGCCCTTCGACAGAGGAATGAATAGGGAAGATGTGGTACATATACACAATGGAATATTACTCAGCCATTAAAAGAAACGAAATAATAGCATTTAAAGCAACATGGATGGACCTAGAAATTATCATGCGAAGTGAAACCAGTCAGACAATAAGCCACCAGCATCAAATGCTACCACTTAACACGTGGAATCTAAAAAAAGGACACAATGAACTTCTTTGCAGAACAGATACTGACTCACAGACTTTGGAAAACTTATGGTTTCCAAATGAGACAAGTTCGGGGGTGGGGGATGCACTGACGGTTTGGATGGAAATGCTATAAAATTTGGATGTGATGATTTTTGTTCACCTATAATTGTAGTAAAAATCATTAATGTGAAAAAGATATTTAAAAAAGAAAAAATAATAAAGTGACTGAATACAAGGCTAATACATACTTAAAAATTTATTTATACACAAACAGCATACAACTGAAAAAATATAATTTAAAATGCAATTCCATTTATGGTATTGTCAAAACATAAAGGATTTGCCACTGTGGTACAGTGGATTAAGAACCCGACTGCAGTGGCTTATGTCACTGTGGAGGCAGAGGTTCAATCCCTGGCCTGGTTCAGTGTGTTAAAGGATCAGTCATTGCTGCAGCTATGGCTTAGTTTCAATCCCTGACCTGGAAACTCCATATGCCATGGATGTGGCAGGAAAAATTTTTTAAAAGTATTCAAGAATAAGTTTACAGAAAGATATGTTCCCACACTCACACAGAAAAAAAGATGTGCCAAAACCTCTACACTACAAAGCACTGGTAAGAAATTAGGATGTAAATAAATGAAGAGATATACCATGTTCTTGGGTTGGAAGACTCAGTATTGTTATGATATCGTTTCTCCACAAATTGATCCATAGATTTGACACAATTCATATTAAAATTCCACCAGATATTTTTTCTCAGAAATTTTCCATCAGATTCTAAGATTTATATGGAAATACAAAGGATCTAGAATATCCAAAGAAATCTTAAAAAAGCAAAAGTAGAAAGACCTGTATTACCCAACCTCAAGACACACTATTAAAGCTACAATAATCAAGACAGTGTGGTACTGGCTTACAGACAGACAAGTAGACCAGTGCAATAGGATACACAGCCCAGAAACAGACTCACATATATATGGCTATTTTACTTTTGATAAGGTTGCCAAAACAATCCAGTGGGAAAAGGAAATCTTTTCAACAAATGGAGTTCAAACAATGGGAAATTCATATGGGGCAGAGGAGGGACTTTTGATCCCCTACTTCATATCACTAATAAAAATTAATTTAAAATGAACCACATATCTAAGCATAAGACATAAAGCCATAAAACAAGAGAACATCTTTGCAACCTGAGTGTAAACAAACAAAGGTTTCTGAGGCCAAAGAAAGCAGTAACCAAAAGAGAAAATTTTGATGAATTAGACTTCATCAAGATTAATTACTCTGTCTCATCAAATGAAATGATTACAAAATATTTGCAAAACATGTATTTGACAAAGAACTAGTATCATACAAAATATATAAGAATGAAGGATATATTTGCAAAACATGCATTTGACAAAGGACCAGTATCATACAGAATATTTAAGAACTCCTAGAAGTCAATAACAAGGCAAACAACAAGTAAAATATGAGAAAAAGACGAGATACTTTACAAAGAAAGATATATAAAGACCACTATATATACAAAGAAGGTGTTCAACATCAGTCATCAGGGAAATGAAAATTAAAACCACAATAAGATACCACTACACACCCACCAGAATAGCTAAAATTAATGTTAGTGAAGATGTGAAACATATATTGCTGGTGTCAGTGTAAGACAGTGCAGCCAATTTGGAAAACTGGCAATTTCTTTAAAAGTTAAACACTTATCCTATGATTTAGCAAATTCTACACGTAGGTTTATCCATGAGAAATGAAAACATATGTTAACAAAAAAACTTATACAAAAATATTCATAGCAGCTTTATTCATAACAGCCAAAAAAAAAAAAAAAAACTGATAACACACAACGTGGATGGATCTCAAAACATGTTGAATGAGAGAACTCTTTCACAAGACTTACAAGACTGCATACTGTGTGATTTCATTTATATGAAGGTCTAGAATAGGCTAAATTAATCTATGATTTAAAAAAAAACAAACAAAAAACAGTGGTCAACTCTGGCCAGGCATTGACTGGGAAGGGGCATGAAGGAACTTTCTGAAGAAATGGCAGTATTCTTTATCACATGGGCAAACTACAGCCTGAAGGCCAAATCTGGTACACCATCTGTTTTTGTGAATAAAAATTATACTGGAACACAGCCATGCCAAATATTTTATATATTTTTATGGCTGTTTTCAAGTATACAACAGCAAGGCTGAAGAGATACAACAGAGACTACATAGCCCACAAGGCCTAAAAGAGTTACTATCTATGAAGTTCCCTTATTGCTTGGTAGGTTAAGTATCCAGCCTTGCTGCAGCTGTGGTGCAGGTTCTGTCTCTGGCCCTGAGAATTTCCACATGCCACGGGTATAGCAAAAAAAAAAAGTCCTACTATCTAGACTGCAACAGAAGATATTTGCCAACACCTGTTTTATATTTTGATAATGGTGTGGATTACACAGGTGTATACAGCATTTATCAAAACTCACTGAATTATGATCTGTGCATTTTACTGAATATAAATTTAAAATAAAAAAATATAAACAAATACTGAGCTCCAGCCAATGATATGCATGTTGAAGTGTTTATGGATGAAGTATAATAATGTCAGCAATTTTAATTTTGAAATGTACCAGAAAAATAAGATGGACTGATAAGTGGATAAAGGGATGGATAGATATACAACAGAGCAAATACAGCAAAAGTTAACTCTAACTAGAGTTAATGACTAGAATCTAGTTGGTAGGTAATGGGTATTTACTTTTTTTTTTTTAATTTGTGGGTGATTTTTTTAAGCAGAGAATATTTTTATTTATTTATTTTTTAATTACTCAATGAATTTTATTACATTTATACTTGTACAACCATCATCACAACCAAATTTTATAGCATTTCCACCCCAAACCCTCAGTGCATCCCCCCACAGGGGATTTTTAATTAGAAAAGGAAAGTATACAACATATGCCCACAGAAATGAACATTCCAATCTGAAATATTTTGTGAAGAAATTTATTCTAAAGAAATAAATCCTGGAATAAGATGTTTTGTCTGAAGAAACTTCATCTGCATCTTTATTAATTCTTTATCATTCCTGTTAGGAATCAGCAGGCACACATCAGAATTCATATTTATGCCCTTGAGGAAGACGGAATTTTATAAAACACAATACTTGAGATAATAGCTGTTTGGAATAGCAGTATCATCACTGGAAAACTCTTACAGTACATACAGCACACCTACTATCTAAGGATCTCAAAGTATTTTATTAGCCAAATTCAATACATTCAGAGTCGTTGCAGGTACCTAAAGTAGAAGAAAAAAAAGAATAAACTGGATTCTCGGTTCCTTCCTTTAATTAATCCAGACAATCCCCTGAGTTAACTAAATCTCACTGAAGTCACCATGCTCTTTTTCTCAAATTTTCTGGCAAGGAGAATAGCTATTTTACAAAGAAGATGGATGGTATAATGATTAAGGGCACAGTCTGCAACAATGTAGTCTGGGTTCAAATCCTCCCATATGACACTGGGAAAGTTACTTAACCCCTCTGAACCTCAGTTTCCTCATCTGTAAAATGGGCACAATGACAGCTACCTACTATTTATAGAGTTGTTGTGAGGACAGTACACATAAAGCCATTAGAACAGTATTTGGCACCTAGAAATCAATCACTTGTATTCATTATTATCATCTCATAAAGGTAAATGCTTTATTACAAATGTTGAACAATAAGATAACCATAGGCTCCTAACATGCCAGACCCACTCCTCCCTCAACACCTTTGCACTGGTTGTTCTCTCTGCCTGAAAAGTGCATTACAAACTCCCTCACCTCCTTCAAGTGTGTGCTCAATTGTTAACATTCTCTATGAGGCCTACCCTGATCATCAGCTTATTTTCTTCCTTACCCTACTCCATATTTCTCCCAATCTCCCTGTACTGTATTATACAATTTACTTACTCATTATAGTTATTGACAGTCTCTCCACATTGGGCAAAAAAACTCAATGACATAAAACAACACCTCAGTAAAATTTTTAAAAAGAATAAAAACTTGGGGTTTTTGGAAGCAAACTGTTATATTTGGAATGGATGAGCAATGGGGCCACACTGTACAGCATAGGGAACTGTGTGTGATTGGGTCCCTTTGCTGTATAACAGAAATTGAAGAAACACTGTAAATCAACTATAATTTTAAAAAAGAAAAAGGAAAAAAAAACTCAATGACAAAGGGATTGTCTTTTATTCACCAATAAATCCCAAGCAAGTGCTAAAATATTCTTTTTGTTAGCATTATCAGGTCTAATCCCTTCACTTTACAGATGAAGAAACTCCAAAAAGACCTGAATCAAAGCCACTCAGAGTGAGTAAGGAAAAAAGCCAGGAACAGGGGCTGTGACTTCCAGTCCGAGCCATTTCTACTCCCTGACCCTATCTCCCTGACCCTTGAACATTTCAGAAAAGTCATGATCATCCACATTTTTCCGCCAGCAGGATTCACCTTTGGAATTTCTTGGCCTTGCAAATGCTATGTCCGTTAACACAGAAATGCTCTGAAAGGCAGTAGAAACCTGTACTGGAATACTGTGTCAATAATGAAGAGGAGAAGACAGCTGATTTATAAGGGCTATGTCAGAGCTCTGATGAGGGTCTGGTGTCGCAACTGTGTTTCCAACGGCCCAGAAACAAGTGCTAAGCTATTATCATTACTGCCACTATGACAGCAGACTGCTGCTGAATGAATGCTGGCTTGGTGCTGTGCTATGTTTCTCTTCAGGCAAAAAGTTCAACTGCTGTCGAATGCCTGAAGTATTTGAGGCTGCTCTAAATGCTGTGTTACATGTTGTTCCACTGCCACTGGCTGCAACTGATCTCACAAAGGAGGTAATCTGGACCATGTCTGTAATGGCCTTTAGAATACTGGTATTAGTTGAAGTTAGTTGCCTGTGAATGAGGTACCTGCTGCTAGAAAGTAGCATGTTAGCTATACAAAGACTGCTGTTGATACTGTTGTTGATTTATGGGTCCTTGTTGAGTAGACAACTGATGGCTTTTCTGTGCTTGCCTATGAGATAATGAGTCACCTGCTGATGCTGAATGAAAACTGGGTGAGAAACCTGACTTGGTTGTGATTGGGAAAGCTGTGCAGAAGTAGGTGGGGGGTGGGGACTGGATATGGGTCTTTAAGGCCTCTGAATGAAGGATATTTGTGCAGGGTGGTGAAGCTGTCCTTCCACAGCCCTCTAAGATGTAATGATTGAGATTCTAGCTTCCGGTGCCCCAAACTGACATCTGCTTAGAATGGAATTGCTAAATTCCACACATTAAATGAAGGCCCAGTGTAATGTTTTTGTGCATCTAAGGTTGATGTAAAATATGTCTTTTGTTCCAACACTGAAGAATTGCTACCTTGGGGCTGTGTTACACTTGTTGCTACATAAGGTGGTACTGAGTATAAGTCCTGATCTACAGAATCTGTAATATGTACTTGCTTGCTATCAGGATGGTATACTGTGTATAGTTGCTTGGGTTACGAAGGTTGCCTTTTCAGTTGTCTGGATGGTGTAAGCAGCTTGACCTGAATAAGGGACACGTTCAAGTGCCTGGTAATTAGGCTGTTCCACAGGTTGCACAGGATAAGCTGCTTGGATCATACATGCTATCTAGTCTGGAAAAAGTGACCAAACCAAAGCTTGCCCTGTATAAACAGGCTACCCTTGGGCCAGGGCCAAAAAAGAAGGCTGTACTACAGGTGGGACTGGATAAGAAGTCTGTGTAGAACAGGTTGGCTGTGATCCCAGCGGTTGTAGAATATAAAGAGTATGCTCTGGGACTGGCAGTGAATAAACAAGCTGTGCTGGAGCATTGGGTAAGGTGGCTATGATGGGTAAGAAGCCTGTTTCCAGAGAAGTATCACAAAGGGCAGCCGCTCAGGAGCCTTCAATAGGAAAGATGGCAGTTTCGCAGGTGGTCCCAAATAAGTGTGTTGAACAGAAAAAGATGGCCATTCCAGGGTATGAACCATACTTTCAATACTACGCTTTGGCTGTTGCCAATGTAAATGAGCTTCAGATGCTCACAGAGAACAATCCTGCTGAACATTTTTCTGTGGTGATGCTATAATCTTAGGCTGTAAAATTAGTGGCTGCTGCTAAATAGAGGCTTGGAAACAAAGCTTCTTCAAATGCACAGTCTGGCTTTGTGGCACTGAAGAACCTGGAATTATAGACTTCTGATATACCACTGAGTATGGGTGGGATACTGAATGTAACTTTTGTGAAGACTGATGGGTCCCTGAATGCCCCCCAATGGAATTAGAAGGGAGCTGAGCTGTACCAGCAGCATTCTGTGTTCTGCTCACTTACTGAGCAAAAGAGTGACACTCTTGGAGTTCCCTTCGTGGCTCAGTGGTTAATGAATCCGACTAAAAACCATGAGGTGGCGGGTTCGATCCCTGCCCTTGCTCAATGGGTTAAGGATCTGGCGTTGCCGTGAGCTGTGGTGTAGGTTGCAGACGCAGCTCGGATCCCACGTTGCTGTGGCTGTGAAGGCCGGCGGCTACAGCTCCTGTTAGACCCCTAGCCTGGGAACCTCCATATGCCGCAGGTGCGGCTCTACATAAAAAAGGCAAAAAGACCAAAAAAAACAAAAAAAAAACAAAAAAAGAGTGACACTCTTTGACAAAGCTTGAGGGTGATTAACTGGTAAGAAACCAGAAGTGTGACTGGCATTTGGTAATTTGGTTAATGCCTGATTCTCATTTCCAGGGCTGGCTCAGGTCAAAAACCAACTGTTGGATGCTGCAAAGTCATTTGTGAAGCAGGTAGTGTCTAAGGAGAAACCGCAAAAAAGAATGTGGAACTCCAGTAAAGGACAAGTCTAAAGTCAAAGGTTCAGCTGAAGTTTGTCCATCTGCTCCAAAGATCAGCTGCAGTTATTGGTGCTGGTACAAGGAAAATTCAAATTATAAATGCACATACCATGCCCATTTTAATGGGACTGTCCCAGACAGAATGAAAGGTAAAATAATGCTATATTCTAAAAATTTCAGGAAATTATCAAAAAGATGCCAGGTATAGCATTAGTCCTATAAAAATCAAAATACCATAAGTAAATGCAAATTGAATACACCAAGGGGTTAAGATGAGTCCTAGCAATATAGTTCTCATGGCTTCTCATTTATTGCACTTGCCATACAGTTCATTCAAACCCTGGCAGAAATTCAGAGTAATTGAATTTGACACCATCACACAGCAGACAGTGGAAGTTCCAAGAGAAAGATTAAAGGGATTTTAATATCATAGCTAAAAGAAACATAGAAGCTCTCTCAAGAAGAGAGGAGATATTTGGCTGAATACATATAGGTTGGCTACAATAATTCCTAGAACTTGAACCACCACGTTTATGAAAAGGACCACTAGTCAAAATGCTTGCTTATGTGGTTTCTATACATTATGTGAAAAAGGCAGGCTACCAAATAGTATGTATATGATATACATATGTATGTATAAACAAAGTTATATATGAATACATTGAAAAAAAGACAAATCTAGACGCTCTACCCTCAAAGGTAAACAAGTTACTGCTAGCTGGAGAGATACCAGGTGATTTTTCACTGACTTATTTATAACTTTATGGCCTTTATTTAAAATAGGTAAATAACACTTTGATAAATTTTTAAAACTTTTAGAAACACTTTAAAATACACATATCTTACACTTATGTGATTAAACCTCATTTAAGCATTCATCCAACACACTTTGCACTGTTGTCTTAAAAACAGATAAATCAGGAGTTCCCTTAGTGGCGCAGCGGTTAACAAATCCAACTGGAACCATGAGGTTGCGGGTTTAATCCCTGGCCTTGCTCAGTGGGTTAACGATCCAGCGTTGCCATGAGCTGTGGTGTAGGTCGCAGACGCGGCTCGGATCTGGTGTTGCCGTGGCTGTCACGTAAGCTGGCAGCTGTAGCTCTGATTCGACCCCTAGCCTGGGAACCTCCATATGCCGTGCGTGTGGCCCTAAAATGCAAAAAAAAAAAAAAAAAAA
>PVHT021183538.1:1429069-1460953 GCA_004024745.2 Catagonus wagneri | reverse complement strand
AGATTTTTTTTTTTTTTTTGCCTTTTGTCATTTTAGGGCCGCACTCGTGGCATGTGGAGGTTCCCAGGCTAGGGGTCTAACAGGAGCTGTAGCCACTGGCCTACGCTGCAGCCACAGCAACACAGGATCCGAGCCGTGTCTGTGACCTACACCACAGCTCACAGCAATGCCTGATCGTTAACCCACTGAGCAAGGGCAGGGATCGAACCCGCAACCTCATGGTTCCTAGTCAGATTCCCTAACCACTGCGCCATGACAGGAACTCCCTCAGCAGATTTTAAATGTATCTGGCATTTGTCAAGTCCACGTATGCTTTCCCCCACAAAGCTGTAACCTCCCTGAGGGCAAGAACTATATTTTATCTTATCTTATATCCCCAGAGATAGTAGTCATTAAAAGTTTCTTGATAAACTATGACTGACTATATACCAATCTTTTAAAAGCAACAGATGCACCAGCTGCTGACAAAAGCCTATACAGAGAATGCCTAAGAGCTCAGACACATTTCCAAAGAGAGAAGGCACACCCCAGGGATGGTGGGGTTAAGGAAAGAAAATGGGGTGATGGGAAAGAAAAGCACAACCATGTATCCATAGTCCATAACCTAGAAAAGTAGGATTTAGTCTTAATATATGAACTCACAAAGACTGAGTTGTCAAAAATGAATAATGTCAACCTTGAAAGTATAAATGTCAAAAACACTATTTCTCCTATAAAAATAAATATGAACTAACAAAAAAGTCAAGAATTTAGATGCCAGAGAAAGAAAAATGGAGATAGAAGAATCAGGCTCCCTGACTTTAGACTATACTAGAAAGCTATATTCATCAAAATAGCATGGTACTGGTACAAAAACATAGATAAATTGAGCAGGACAGAAAGCCCAGAAATAAACTTGCACACCTATGGTCAACTGATCTGTGACAAAGCAGGCAAAAATATACAATGGAGAAAAGAAAGTCTCTTCAATAAAGAGATACATGCAAAAGGAATGAAATTAGAACACTCTCTAACACTATATACAAAAATAAACTCAAAATGTATTAAAGACATAAATATAAGACTATATATTATAAAACTCTTAGAGGAAAACATAGGCAGAACACTCTGACATAAATCACAGCAATATCTTTTCAGATCCACCTCCTAGAGTAATGAAAATAAAAACAAAAATAAATGGGACCTAATTAAACTTAAAAGTTTTTGCCCAGCAAAGGAAAATATAACAAAATGAAAAGACAACTCAGAGAATGGGAGAAAATATTTTCAGACCAAGTGACTGACAAGGATTTGATCTCCAAAATACACAAACAACTCATTCAGCTCAAAATAAAACAAACAAACAAAAACAACACAATCAAAGAAATGGGCAGAAGCTCTAAATGGACATTTCTCCAAAGACACATGGATGGCCAAAATATACATGAAAAGATGCTTTACATCACTAATTATTAGAGAAATGCAAATCAAACCAGCTATGAGGTACCACCTTACACCAACCAGAACGGCCATCATCAAAAAGTCTACAAAACAGTAAATGCTAGAGAGGGTGTGGAGAAAAGGAAACCCTCTTACACTGTTGGTTGGATTGTAAATTGTTACAACCTCTATGGAAAATAATTTGGAGGTTACTCAAAAAACTAAAAATAGAACTACCATTTGATCCAGCAATCCCACTCCTGAGCATCTATCTGGATAAAACCATATTTCAAAAAGATACATGTACCCCAACGTTCAATGAAGCGCTATTTACAACAGCAAAGACACGGAAGCAACCTAAATGGCCATCAACAAAGGAATGGATAGAGAAGATGTGGTACATATATACAATTGAGTATTACTCTTCCATAAAAAGAATGAAATAATGCCATTTGCAGCAACATGGATGGACCTAGAGATTATTATACTAAGTGAAATAAGTCAGACAGTGAAAGACAAACATCATATTATTTCACTAACATGTGGAATCTTAAAAAAAGGATACAAATGAACTTATTTGCAGAAAAGAAACAGACTCACAGACTTTGAATACAAACTTATGGCTACCAAAAGGGACACGTTGAGGGAGGGATGGACTGGGGATTTTGGACTGACATATGCACTGTGTGATAGGTATATGGAATGACTGGACCTGCTGTATAGCATAGGGAACTCTACCCAATATTTTGTGATAATCTTTTTTTTTTTTTTTTGGTCTTTTTAGGGTCGCATCTGCAGCATATGGAAGTTCCCAGGCTAGGGTTCGAATCGGAGCTACAGCTGCCAGCCTACACCACAGCCACAGCAACACCAGATCCAAGCTGCATCTGTGACCTACACCACAGCTCACGGCAATGCCAGATCCTTAACCCACTGAGCAAGGTCAGGGATCAAACCTGCGTCCTCATAGATGCTAGTCAGATTCGTTTCAGCTGAGCCACGACAGGAACTCCCTTTGTGATAATCTATATGGGAAAATAATCTGACAAAAAATGAATGTGTGCATATATATAACTAAATCACTGTGTTGTATAACAGATATTATCACAACACTGTAAACAACTATACTTCAATAAAACTTCTGAATGATAAAAAAGAATTTAGGAGTTCCCATCGTGGCTAAGTGGTTAACGAATCCGACTAAGAACCATGAGGTTGCAGGTTCGATCCCTGGCCTTGCTCAGTGGGTTAAGGATCTGGTGTTGCCGTGAGCTGTGGTGTAGGTCGCAGACGCGGCTCAGATCCCGCGTTGCTGTGGCTGTGGCGAAGGCCGGAGGCTACAGCTCCTGTTAGACCCCTAGCCTGGGAACCTCCATATGCCGCGGGTGCGGCCCTAGATAAAGGCAAAAAAAAAAAAAAAAAAAAAAAACGACAAAAAAAAAGAATTTAGATGAAAGTGCTAAAAAAATTTAAGAGTCTGTGAAATACTATTTCTAATTAACTACAAAAGACATCCATCCACATTCAAACCAGGCTGGAAAAGTTCAATACAAAAAACAATGCATTGGAGTTCCCGTCGTGGCTCAGTGGTTAACGAATCCAACTAGGAACCATGAGGTTGCGGGTTCCATCCCTGGCCTTGCTCAGTGGGTTAAGGATCCGGCGTTGCCGTGAGCTGTGGTGTAGGTCGCAGACACGGCTGGGATCCCGCGTTGCTGTGGCTGTGGCGAAGGCCAGAGGCTACAGCTCCTGTTAGACCCCTAGCCTGGGAATCTCCACATGCCGTGGGTGCGGCTCTAGATTAAGGCAAAAAGACAAAAAAAAAAAAAAACCAGACAAACAAAAAAAAACCAAAAACAATGCATCGTTACCAAGAAAAAGGGATTTGAGTCCTAAATAAATTGTTTTATCCATATACAGAGTTTTCGGTTTCTTTTCCAATTATACAAGCAGTGTCTCAAGATGCTACTTACACAATGTTAGGCATATCCTCAAGAAGAATGTCTTAAGTAAAGGAAAGTATAAATAACTTTTAGCTTTCAGTGATCTTTATACAAACTACGATGAATGTATGAAAGAGCCTTTGCCTCTCAGAAAAATCTAGACAGTGTTAAACAGGTTTAATTGAATACAGAGCCTCTAAAATATATCTTACCTTTATTTGTGAGACCTTCTGTACAGTTAATGGTGAAACCTGGGGTTGTGAGACAACCGGAGGTCCAAGGACATGTACAGGCAAAACAGTGGACTGACCTTGAACCAAAGGTAAAATTTGGGGCTGAGTCAGCTTTGGCTGTTTCTGCAACTGTTAAATAAGAAAAAAGAAAAAGATTAAAGATAAACTCTCTCATTTACAGTAAATATATTGATTATATATTTGAAAATAAAACAGTTCACCTCACCCCTGAAATCTGCTGGTAATGTCCCACTAGCTGCTGGGATGGATAAATTTTCCCTGGAACATTTATTTCAGCTTGTGGAATGTTAGAAACCATTTGAGAGCCCATCATCTTGTCTGAGGAGTAGGCTATACTGGGCTGACTTGAAGTATCTGAGTATCCAGCTCCTGCCTCAGACAAATTGTCACCTATGACAAAGCAAATAAGCCAAAGGGAGAAAGGAAAACTCAAAACACAAGGTCCAAATGGTATAGGAAATGGTGTTTCCTTAATTCTTTCTTTTTTACTCTGACAACCTGAAACAGCTTCAGATAAAATATGTACACTGTAGAATTAATAAAAAACCATCATGCACTTTGCTGTGCAGCAGAAACTGACATAACATTGTAAATCAACTATAATAAAAAATAAAAAACTATCATGTAAACTCTCCATGCTGATATTGTAGTATAACTAAAATTTTCTTAGAAAAGCAAACCTAAAAACAAAGAATCACATAAAAGTCAACTTCATTTACTGGCCATTTCATGCATATCCATAAAACTAACCTATGTTTGCCATTAGGATTTCAGTAAAATCTAAGTGCATTTCTCATTCCCACTTTCCTAGACTTGGATAGAAAATTATACTGTCTTTATAGAATAACTGGTATTACTATGAAAATATTTTGTCCTTCCAGAGAAGAGAATGTATATAGCAGAAAAACTAGAAAAACATTGTTAATTTTATACCTGAGTCTAAAATAGAAAAGGCCTTAAAGTCTAGAAAATTCCTTCTTGAAGAATAAATTCTATCTTTAGCTTCACATTTTCTTTATTACAGGATTTACCTTAGACCCTTAAAAATGGTAAAAATAGGAGTTCCCGTCATGGCACAGTGGTTAACGAACCCGACTAGGGACGATGAGGTTGTGCATTCGATCCCTGGCCTTGTTCAATGGGTTAAGGATCCAGCGTTGCCGTGAGCTGTGGTGTAGGTCGTAGACACAGCTCGGATCCCACGTTGCTGTGGCTGTGGTATAAGCTGGCAGCTACAGCTCCGATTCGTCCCCTAGCCTGGGAACCTCCATATGCTGCAGGTGCAGCCCTAAAAAGCACAAAAAAAAAAAGGTAAAAATATTATAATCCTTATACAACTTGTACCTTGGACAGGTCACTTAGAACAGTTTCTTAATTTTAAAATAAAGAAACTAGCTGTCTTGCCTATTTCAGGAATTTTATAAAAGGATTAATGAAATGATAGATAACAAAATGCTTCAAAACATACAAAAGTACTACTGGAAGATGAGGCAATACAATTACACGTTTCCTTTTATAGATTATAATTTTGTTACCTGTAACAGAGAAGGAGTGCTGTTGTGGTTTTCTTTGTAAAAGCTGTTGTCTCACATGTTGATCAACTTCAGTTTCTTCACATTCAGCCCCAGTATGCTGAGCAGAAGGAGGGGGCAAAGTTGTATTCTGGGGCTGAGGGAGTACATTCCCCACAGATTTGCACTGAGAATCCCTGCGTTCTTCCAAACAGCCCACTGGCTTCTTCTCCCTTATCTTCTTTATCAGGGTAACCCGGTCTCTAATGGACTTGGCAACAGCTTTGGAATCACTTTCATGGAAGAATCCTGACCTGACCTACAAACAAAATATAATAAGCAAACTGCATCTTTAACATTTAAGATTTTAACTTTTATTTTTTACTAGCAGAGTTGTTTTCTGCCCCCAAATTCTAAATGCTATTAAATAAGTTAACTTGTTTTTCTATTCTTTCTTAGAGACATGCATAAATGCCAGAGCCTTTAGTCAGCATAAGAAAAATAATACTGGAGTTCCCATCATGGCTCAGCGGAAATGAATCTGACTAGAATCCATGAGGATGCAGGTTCAATCCCTGGCCTTGCTCAGTGGGTAAAGGATCCGGCATTGCCATGAGCTGTGGTGTAGGTCGCAGACACAGCTCAGATCTGGCATTGCTGTGGCTGTGGTGTAGCCCAGTGGCTACAGCTCCAATTCGACCCTTTGCCTGGGAACCTCCATATGCTGTGGGTGCAGCCCTAAAGAGACACCCCCCCAAAAAAAGAAGAAAAACAATACTAGTACCAAGCATTGCTGAAATAATTCTGGTTTTAAACAAAAACAAACAGCTTGATATTTCAGTATAGGCCGTCTTATTACAGGTAATTTATGAGTGCCATTAAGTTTTGAGAAAGATTAAAGAGGCTTCCTCATTCAGCAACATTAAGTGCCTACAACGTGCCCAGTACTGGGCTCCAGAGACACAGAGGTGCCTAAGCTGACCCTTTGTCCTATATGCGCACACAAGTTGGTGGTAAAAGATGGATACAAACTTAAGTTAAAATGAGATAGAGGTAGATATTAGTTGCTGCAAAAGCCCTAAAGGAGCACAAGTTTCCCTGGAAGAATTAGAGAAAGTGTCACTGAGGAAGGTAGAGTCTGACCTGGATTAAACTGAAATGAGGAACTTGCAGGCCATTGAGGGAGAGTTAGATGAAGTTTAAAGATCAACACTTTAGGCAGAGGAAGTATGCTCATAGCAAAGTGCTACATCTTACTAGGCATTAGAAGAGTGAGAGAAGAGAAGTGCTTGGTGCCTGAAAGGAACAGGGCTGAGTAGCAAGAGGAGGTGCCATGGTATATTATATCATTCTTATTTCTACAATCCGCTTTATAAAGCATGTCTCAGGGTTGTAGACTCAGGGAAATTTCATCATAGTTGAAAAATGATTCAAATGTTAGATGGAATCCATATATTTTACTCCCTCCCAAAGTTAAAATAAATAGAATAAATAGGTTTTTAAGTCATAAATTCACAAGAATAGAAAGAATAAAGCCAAAAGGAGTTTCTGTTGTGTCTCAGGAGAAAGAATCTGACTAGTAACCATGAGGATGCAGGTTCGATCCCTGGCCTCGTTCAATGGGTTAAGGATCTGGTGTTGCTGTGAGCTATGGTGTAGGTTGCAGATGTGGCTCAGATCTGGGGTTGCTGTGGCTGTGCAGCTGCAGCTCTGATTCGACCCCTAGTCTGGGAACATTTATATGCTGTGGGTGTGGCCCTAAAAAGACAAAAAAAAAAAAAAAAAGAATAAAGGCAACAACAACAACAACAAACAACCTTTTTGGACATTTTGGGATATGGAAAATAGATAATAACTGACCTAGTAAACCTGAAAAAGGTGAACCAGGGAAAGCTGAGAATCATTCCCACTTAGAGTGAAGAATACTCACAATACATAGGGAAGTGGCAGTACCAGGCACTTCCAGAACTGTGTAAAGTCAAAAGAGATGACTAAAATAAGGAAGACTAAGTGAAAGGGTTTTGAGAAGCAGTTAGATATTAGGTCCCTGTGCCCCATCCTCCATTCCACACCTTTGGGCTATGCTTTTCCCCTACACAAGAAGACTGGAGTTTTGTTCTCTGGAGAAGGTAAAAGAGAGGATCTTTGAACTAAGGAACACTAGGCACAGTTGAGGGTATGGCTACCATGTGGAAAACAAGAAGGTTAAATGACTATAGGCATTCCCTCTTCCCCACTTGGCTACTAAAATACCAGTAACCAGATCCTTACCCTCTAGGTAGGACATTAAAAGATGTTTATCTGGAGAATATGATCAATACAAGAGGAAAGACTCACAAATATTTACGTCAAAGATTCCCCAATTATAGGCCTACCCAGGTAGAGTTTAACAAATCTGACACAAGCAATCATGCAACCCAAAGAGCTTGTTAGTCCTTGTTGTAGGCAAAATCATGGCCCCTCAAAAACGTCCCATCCTAATCCTCAAACCTGTGAATATGTTAAGATATTACTCCCATTATTGAGCTATACACATTTGACCTTAACAGAAAGATCTGGGTGAGCCTTTTACCAGCTAGCGGCACTAGAAGGATTCAACATGCCATTCCTGACGTGGAAGATGGAGTGGGGCATGTGAAAGGACTGAAGAACAGTTTCTAGGAGCTGAAAGTGACCCCTGGCTAACAGCCAGCAAGGAAATAAAGACCTTAGTCTTAGGGCTGCATAGAAATGAATTCTGTCAACAAAATAGTCTAAGCCTAAAAGCAAATTCTCTCCCAGAGCCTCGAGGTAAGAGTTCAGTCCATTGACCTTGATTTCAGCCTGTGAGACTCTATGCAAAGAATCCAGCAAAGCCTACGGACTTGTGACCTACGGAACCGAAATATAAGGGTGTTGTTTTAAGCCACTAAATCTGTGGTAACTTGCTATATAGCAAGAGAAAACTAATACAGTCTCCTATTATTGATCATGAGCAGCCAGCCAAGAATGACCAGAGATATGAGAAAAGCCTCTAACAAGATGGAACACAAAACCGACCAAGAAGAAACAGCAACTTGGAGAAAAGACGCAGGGAAAGAAACATCAAAAACACTCTCTTCACTAAAATTACAGAGAAGTGTGGAATACTGCACACGCAAAACAAAGAACAATATGTTTAAAAAATAAAAAAGAGGAGGTCCCGTCATGGCTCAGTGGTTAACGAATCCGACAAGGAACCATGAGGCTGCGAGTTCAATCCCTGGCCTCGCTCAGTGGGTTAAGGATCTGGCGTTGCCGTGAGCTGTGGTGTAGGTTGCAGACGCGGCTCGGATTCCGCGTTGCTGTGGCTGTGGAGAAGGCCGGCGACTACAGCTCCTGTTAGACCCCTAGCCTGGGAACCTCCATATGCCGCGGGTGCGGCCCTAGATAAGGCAAAAAGACAAAAAGAAAAAGAAAAAAAAAGAAAAAGAAGCGACCAGGAGTTTCCGTTGTGGCTCAGCAGAAACCAATCTAACTAGTATCCACGAGGATGTGGATTCAATCCCTAGCCTTGCTCAATGGGTTAAGGATCTGGCATTGCCATAAGCTGCAGTGTAGGCTGCAGACACGGCTCAGATCCCACGTTGCTGTGGCTGTGGCACAGGCCGGTGACTGCAGCTCTGATTTGATCCCTAGTCTGGGAATTTCCATATTCCACAGGTGTGGTATTAAAAAAAAAAAAAACCAGACCAAATAAAAAGACCAAAAAATGAAAAGGAAATCTTGAAACGAAAAAGATAGTAGAAACGAAAAACTCAGTGGAAGGGTTAGAAGATAAAGTTGATAATATCTTTCAGAAAGGAGAATAAAAGACAAAAGGGTGGAAAATAGAAAAGATAAGAACGCTGAAGAAACAGTCTAAGAGGCCAAACATCCAAATAACAGCAGTTCCCAAAAGAGAAAAGGAAGGGAAAAAACTCATCAATAAGATACATCAAGAAATTTCCCAGAAACTGAAGGATATGAGTCTACTGGGTATCCAACACAGCTGATGAAAACAGATCCAAAGCAATGCACACAGTGAAATTTCAGAATACTGAGAAGATACTTCAAGGTTCCAGAGATGAAAAAACGGATCACATGCAAAAGATCCAGAAAACAGAGCATCTTTGTATTTCTCAGTATTGATACTGAAAGTTAGAAAAGCAGGGAACAATGACTCTAAATTCAATTAAATTTAACTCCCTATATCCTTTCTTAAGACGCCAGTAGAGGGAGTTCCCTTTGTGGCTCAGCAGTTAACGAACCTGACTGGCATCCATGAGGACACAGGTTTGATCCCTGGCCTCGCTCAGCGGGTTAAGGATCTGGCATTCCTGTGAGCTGTGGTGTAAGTCGCAGATGTGGCTCGGATCCCGCGTTGCTGTGGCTGTGGCATAGGCTGGCAGCTGTAGCTCTGATTGGATCCCTAGCCTGGGAACCTCCATATGTTGCGCGTGCGGCCCTAAAAAGAGAGAAAGAGAAAAAAAAAAAAAAAAAAAGACGCTAGCAGAGAAAATATGCCACTAAAACAAAAGGGTAACTCAAGAAAGAGAAAAACATGGAATTTAGGACACATGAATTCCAACAGAGAAGAAAGGCAGAGTCTAGAATGACAGCAAAGAGAAAGATAAGTATGATAGTTGTATAGTAGATGTCAGAGACAATTGTTCTAGATTAGAACCCTGTGACTAGAAAGATAGGCATGTTAAAGCCTATCATCTCCAAGATACTCACAGTTGATGTCCCATATATATTTTATTTTACGGCCACACCTGCAACACATGGAAGTTCCCAGGCTAGGGGTCGAATCAGAGCTGCAGCTGCCCACCTACGCCACAGCCACCACAATGCCAGATCCGAGCCACATCTGTGAACTTCACTGCAGCTTGCAGCAACACCAGATTCTTAACCTACTGAGTGAGGCCAGGGATTGAACCTGCATCCTCACAGAGACATCGTTGGGTCCTTAACCCATTGAGCCACAATGGGAACTCCTCATATTTCTTTTTAACTTGAGGACAGAATGTCCAGGTGAGCCTGGCTCAGAGTCTCTGTACTTGACTAATGTGACCACATGCTGCTGAAGCTCCTACACACCCTCTCTCCAAATACTGCACAACCTGGATCATGCATGGACATGCATTCCACCCAACAGAAGTTCTGCTGTCTTCTACTCTTGGGTGGAGAGGGATCATGGGGAGATAAGAAGTAGAAAAGACAGAGGGGCCCACTCCCCATCAAACCATATTGTTACCAGACAATTAATTTTTCTGGTTCAAACAGGCCTGCTGGTGCCCTGACTGTGGTGAGCCTTATGTGTTTCCTTGGACTCAAGAGTGACCTCACTCACTGACTTCTCCAGACTCGGCTCTCCTAGACTCATAGGGAAGCTGGAGCCCTATGAGAGATTATGACTGAGAGACTCTATTACACTTATCCCCTCCTGGGCAGCTACACCTACTAGTAACTTTAGTAACCATCTAGGTGTGTGCATACCACTCGGGTTTTCAAAACAAAACAATAGATATTATTTAGGTAAACTCTAATGAAAAGCAAAGGAATGAGTAACACAAAAGTCAAAAGTCAGGGTAGGTATTACCTGTGGTAATGAGGGAGGGGAATGCAAGTGGGAGAGGCACACAGGTGGCTTATAAGATACCAATAATGTTCTATTTCTTAACAAAAGCAGAGTTTTTTTTTTGTCTTTTTGCCTTATTTGGGCCACACCCGCGGCCTGTGGAGGTTCCCAGGCTAGGGGTCTAATTGGAGCTGTCGCCGCCGGCCTATGCCACAGCCACAGCAACGCGGGATCCGAGCCGCATCTGCAACCTACACCACAGCTCACGGCAACGCCGGATCCCTAACCCACTGAGCAAGGCCAGGGATCAAACCCGCAACCTCATGGTTTCTAGTCGGATTTTTAACCACTGAGCCATGACGGGAACTCCAAAAGTAGAGTTCTATTATTCCTTACACTGTACATGCAAATTTATATTCTGTTTTAGAAATATTCACAATAAAATAATAATTTAAATAAAGGAGAAAATGAGAGGAAAGAAAGCAATGACAAGGATAAAGGAATCAACCTTGATACTAAGGGGGAGTGGATTACAGTGGTAGGATTCACTTACCATTTCATATGCTACTTCCTCAGGTGTATCTGCTTCTAAATTGAAACTGAATTCAATAGCTTCATTGTCTTTATGTTTGCCTTTCAATTTTTTAGGGTCTTCAACCCAGAGTCTTAAAGCCAGGGATGAATTTGAGTAATCATCTTCCTCGGCTAACTCCACCCTTAGGCCTGTATCCTCAGCAAAAAATGCATGGTTTAGTAGGTCTCTGATAGACAACCTAATAAACAAGTAAACAAAATACAAATAAATACTAAATACTAATAAACAAAATACAAATCTGTTAGTTTGTCAAAGTAAAAACCTTATTTTAAATTTTCTATTAAGCCATTAATCTGCCTTATTATGAAAGCCAAATCTTATATCCAATTTATTATAACCAAAGATGCAAAGAAATCCCAACTAACACGCATTTGTAGTGATCTTAATTAAGAATGCCATAGGTGAAGCTAATTTACTTCAGCAAAGTCGTACAGTTTTCTTAAAGTACTTAAGTACAATGTTCAAGGCCAAAGTACACCTATAATGGATACAACCCTAGCCTAATATTTGGGATTAAACATCTCTGAAGAGAAAAAAGGACAGAGATTCAAAAGATTCTTTTAAAAGCTGGCATTTTAGTTCCTTTTCTTTGCAACTTCTAAAATAGGTCTATAGTATCTAATCTATCTATATTACAGGCCAGGGAGAGCCAAAACTGATGTAACCCGTAATGTCTATATAGAAAGTCCCTTCTGTACTACTTAAAACAGATAAAGCATATTGACAGCATGGTATCCTGTAAGTTGAGGATTTTCAACCTTCTACATTTTTAGTGATCAAGAGACAAATATTTAACTTAGACAGTTTTATAAAAAGAATAAGCTTGCTCAGACTAATTAGTCTTAAGGCAAAGGTGAGATGTGTTTTAAGAAGGTACAACCAAATGAAGCACTTGGCCTCTCAATAAAAATTTTGCCTAGATATTTTCACTACGGAATAACCTGCTGCAATAGCAGTAGGCAATACCATTCATTAAGTACTTAGTACTGTTAGGTATTTTATATGCATTCACTATCTTCTTTTTCTTTTTATGGCCGCACCTGTGGCCAGCTACACCTATGGCATATGGAAGTTCTTGGCCCAGGGGTCGAAATGAAGTTGCAACTGAGGACAAGCCACAGCCATGGCAACACCAGATCCAAGATACATCAGTGACCAATGCCACAGCTTGCAGCAATGCCAGGTTCTTAACCCACTGAGCAAGGCCAGGGATTAAGCTGGCATTCTCAGAGACAAGGTCAAGTCCTTAACCTGCTGAGCCACAATAGGAACTCCACATTCATTATCTTTTTAATTATCAAACTAATACTTATTTTGAGCAAATAGTTGAGTAACTTGCTCAAGATCACACTGGCTAAATGTGAGTCCAGATTTGAATCTTATTCTGATGTGGAAGGCTATTCTTTCCAAAATACTAATGTGCCATGAATCCCTTTGAATATTCCAGGGTTATTTAATAGCATCATAATTAAAATGCTGTACAAACAACAAGAAACAAAACTAAAATGGCTACTTTAACACAGTAGTTTTAGCATAGCATAAAAAAAAAGCATGCTAAACTCCTACAACTCAGAAATAACAATACAAATAACTCAATTTCTTAAAAATGCAAAGGGACTTGAATAGACTCTTCTCCAAAGAAGATACACAGATGGCAAATAAGCACATGAAAAGATATTCAACAGTATTAGTCATTAGGGAAATGCAAATCAAAACCACACTGAGATACTGCTTCATATCTATCAGAATGGATATTATCAAAAAAATGGAAAATAAACAAATGGTCTAAGACACTGAGAAATTGGAACCATCATTCCTTGCTGGAAGGAATGCAAAACGAAGCAGCCACTGTGGAAAAAATTTAGCAGTTCTTCAAAAAATTAAACATAGTATTATAATATGATTCAGTAATTCTACTCCTCGGTATATACCAAAAAGAACTTAAAGTACGAAATCAAGAAGACATCCACTCACCAATGTTCCTACTGCATTATTCACAAAAGCCAAAAGGTAGAAATAATACGAGTGTCCATCAACAGGTGAATGGATAAACAAATATGGGATACACACACACACACACACACACACACACACACACACACACGCACACAATGGAATAATATTTAACCTTAAATATGAATGAAATTCTGAAACATGCTATAACATGGATCAACCTTGAAAACACTATGCTACATAAAATAAGGCAGACACAAAAGGACAAATATTGTATGATTCCACTTATACGACATACCTACACAGAGATAGAAACAGACAAAGTGGAACAGAGATTACTAGGGGTTGAGGGGAAAGAGTGCAGAATTACTGTTTAATGGGCACAGAGTTTCTGTTTGGGATGACGATAAAGTTGTGGAAATAGTGATGATGGCTTGTACAACAAGGTAAATATGCTTAATGCCACTGAATTGCACACTTAAAAATGATTAAAATAGTAAACCTTAGGTTATGTATATTTTACCATAATTAAAATATATACACAAATAGCTAGATATAGACTTTTAGTACAAACACACGGAATGTTGTATAATAAAGCTATAATTAAACAGGTTTTATCTTAGTGGCTTTTATAGTCTCAGATATGCAACACTAAGATAACTAATAAAAAATGGGAAACAGGGATTTCTCTTGTGGCGCAGCTGGACAAGGATCCAGCATTGTCACTGCAGTGGCTTAGGTCGCCACGATAGTATGGGTTTGATCCCTGGTCCAGGAACTTCCACATGCTGTGGGCATCGCCAAAAAAAAATGGCCTCGATGCATGAATCACTGAATAAAAGCATTTTTTTAAAAATGGGGAACAGTCAGTGAAATAGTAGTAGAAATAATTTCTATAATTATCTATCATCTTTATTAATCATAATCAATAAGAAGGTAAAAATCAAAACATTAATCTACCAATTTAAGTCAGCAATTGTCCAAAGCTCAAGTTAATAGGAAAAGCTAAAACTAAAATGAGCTGTCCATGAGAAAAACATGAATTATGATACAAAAAAATCTAGAATACTATTTCTTGAACAAAACTAGTCCTATCGTCCTTACCATTTTCATGACACATGGACATATGGACAAATAAAAAAAAATCCGGTGAGCTGATGATTAATTTTTTAAACTATCAATAAAAAACAATTCAAGTACTTATGTGAAGGGGACACTGCAAAAACTCTCTACTACCAACTGTCAGAAGCAAGTTTACCTGGGAGGGGGCCCATTAACTGTTTAACTGATGGCTGAAGGTGGGAGGCTTGTCCAACAAACATAGACAAACACAACCCAAATGTCAGTTCAAGAAAAATTCAGCATATGATATCGAAGTCTATAATAACAAACAAGATGCACTGATACACTTCACTCTAGACAGTATAGTTTGGCTTCCACTCAAAGGTTATAGACAGCATGATTCAAAAGTCAGAAAAAGACACAGTGAAAGATAAGAGAAAAATTCATCCATCAGTTATGTCATTTCAATACACATGCACCCACCTTTCAGATTTGTTTTGACGAATACATCCCTCGATGATTTCTTTCACTTCAGGATCAGTGACTTTATTGAAACTGGCTGGTTTTATACCCTGAAAGAAGAAAATGGTTTCTAGTCACAAATTAAGCAACTGAAAGCCCAAATATAACATAACACTTATTAAAAGCTGATTTTTTACCACTAAACCATATTTAAATTTTAAATGAGATAAATATATACATACAGTATAAGTTTAATAACATTTTTGACAAGGATTTTGTCACATCTCTACAAATTACAGTGAAAAGTTGTAAACACTCTAAATCTTCATGTTATATAAATTATATAATACACATATGCATGTATATGCTAATACGCAAAAACTAAAAATATTCTCAAAGTAATTAATAACATGGAGAATTCTCATACTGCAACATTAAGTAGAGGAAAAAAGAGAATCCCAAAATGTACATATAGTATAAACCCCACTTAGTAAATTTTTTAGAATCAGAAAAATAAATATTAAAAACACTTTAAAAAATTCCAAATAAGGAGTTCCCACTGTGGCACAGTGGGTTAATGATCTGGCTTATCTGTGTAGAGGCACGGATTTAATACCTGGCCCAGCACAGTGGGTTAAGGATCCCGTGTCGCTGCAGCTGCAGCTACAGCTTGGATTTGATCCCTGGCCAGGGAACTTCCATATGACATGGGTGCAGCTGAAAAAGAAAAAAAAAATAAAAATGAGAGATAGGCAAATAAAACAGCACTTGGAATTCCTATCGTGGCTCAGTGAGTTAAAGACCTGACCTTGTTTCTGTGAGGGTGTGGGTTCAAAACCCGGTCTTGCTCAGTAGGTTAAGGATCTGGCACTGCCACAAGCTGAGGCATCGATTACAGATGGTCTCAGACCTGGTTTTGCTGTGGCTGTGGCATAATCCTGAAACTGCAGCTCTGATTCAACTCCTAGCCTGAGAACTCCCATGTAATGCAGGTGTGGCCAAAAAAAAAGAAACTATATCTATTTCAAAGTCCTAGAATGGCTAGACACAATGAGCAATCAGTACATATGTACATGTATTTATATAAACTTCTGAAAAACCTACAGTATTTTATCATTAAGCAATACAAAAATATTGAAAGAACCTCAAACTAATTACCAGGTTCTAGGAATCCAATATCAAATTAATGAGGTCCAGATAATTCAAAACATTCTTATAATGACTGTGCTAGGTATCTAAATCTGCTTATTTTATATTCTATTACCCTTATGAGTTTTAGATTTAAAAAAAAATACAAGATCATTGCCATCATTTAATAGAAAATTTCAAATTAAGCAATAAGCAAAAAAGTATAATAGAATAACTGTCATGGAATGAGGCAATCTAAGATTTACTTCTGGGTCCATCACAGTACTGCACAGAATACAGAATCAGAAAGCCCAGTATCATATACTAGATAAATCTGATGAGATTAGGAGTTAATTTGGACCTCATATTCATGAAGCTTTAGTATAAATGGAAATATGAATTATGATATGGCATTTCCGTGACTTTAATATAAAAGAATTGGAGTTTCCGTCATGGCTCAGCAGAAGCAAATCTGACCAGCATCCATGAGGATGCAGGTTTTATCCCTGGCCTTGCTCAGTGTGTTAAGAATCCAGCGCTGCCGTGAGCTGTGGTGTAGGTCGCAGACGTGGCTCAGATCTGGTGCTGTTGTGGCTATGGTGTAGGCCAGCGACTGCAGCTCTGATTCTACCCCTAGCCTGGGAACCTCCATATGCCATGGGTGTGGCCCTAAAAAAGACAAATATATATATATATATACACACATACATACATATATATATATGTATGTGTATGTGTGTGTGTGTGTGTGTGTGTATATATATATATATATATATATATGAATAAAGTCACCAAAAATGCAGTTATATTATTCTGCTTATAGAAAAAGCCCTCTTTGGAGTTCCCTGGTGGCTCAGTGGGTTAAGGATCCAGTGTTATCATTGATGTGGCTCGGGTTGCTGCTGTGGCACAGGTTTGATCCCTAGCCTAGGAACTTCCACATCCCATGGGTGCAGTCAAAAAACAAGAAAAAAAGAAAAAGCCCTCTTTGACCTTTCCAACTGATCTCTTACCCACTTGCAGCCCTGGATAATTACTGCCTTTCTCTGCTCTAGATGAAAATAATTGGGGAGCTGCAACTTACAAAATCAAGTACAGACTCTCTTCTATTTATAGTTGTACAATATATGAGCCCTAACTAAAAGGACATTCTAGCCTTATTTCTTTTTCTCTGCTCCTGGTTACAGAAATTTTCAAACATACTCAAAAGTAGAGTTGTATAAGAAGTCCCACATAATCATCATCAGCTTCAACAAGCATCTTTTCTTAACCTCATTTCAGCTACTACTCCCACACCACTTTTATCCTGGAATATTTTAAAGCAGATACTAGGCATCATGTCATTTCACCCATAAAGTCTCCTATTTCTATCTCTAACAGATACAATGTCATCATCCGATCTAAAATAATTACCATTAATTGCTTAATATCATGTAAAATCCAATCCATACTCAAGTTTTCCAAATTTTGTCTAAACAATATTTTCTCATAGCTGTTCTATTCAAATTAGGATCCAAACAAGGTCCACATATTACATGTATGATACAATGAAACTGGCTCATATCAGCTCACAAGAACCAACTGCACATTTTTAATGGAATTGAATTTTACAAACCAGTTGTTAAAGTCATTTATAAAATTATTAGTCACATTAATTATTAGTATTTGTGTGAACTTGGGTGGGTCACAACTTCTGATTCTCAGTCTCATCATTTGTACAGTCTCATCATTTATAAAGTGAAGACAGTACTATCTCATAGGGATATAAAGATGAAAGCTTGTGGCATACATTTTATACATTTTAAAATGTTACCTATTAATGTGTTAGCTACCTGAGACTTTCTTATGTGGCCTGTCTTGAGCCACCCAACTGGATACGAAGCAGAACTATTTTGAACAATCCTCTAACACTTTGCTTCTATCACACTTGCATCCCTTACTATACTCCCATCCTCTTATTTTTATAGTTATTTGTGAATTTATTACTACCCTGCTAAAAACGTAAGCTCTTTTTGGGTAGCAAAAACTTCTTACTCATCTTTCAATTTCTAACACAAAAAATTACTCATAGCAGAGAATCAAATACTGTATCCACTGAATGTCATTTCATAATCAGGCTTTTAGAACTAGAAGAAATCTTCAGAACCATTTAGTCAATCTTTATTATTTAGCTTTGGAAAATAAGATCCATCTAATAAATATCTAAAAATTCTTAACAAACAAATGTATACAGATGTTATATGTGTACATTTGCCGCCAAAGATACTAATATAGAGCCTTAGAGTATAGGTGCATAGCATAAACTAAAGCTTGTTTCACTACAATTAGGTTAAATTTAGCACTGTTATACAGAACTAAATCAAAATTAGGTCTGACCAAGTTGACTTCTAAATTGACCATGAAATGTGGCAATTTGTGAAATATAAATTATAGTTATACCTGTGAGTTCCAGTCGTGGCTCAGCAGTAATGAAGCCGACTAGTATTCACAAGGATGCGAGTTTGATCCCCGGCCTCACTCAGTGGGTTAAGGATCTGGCATTGCCATGGGCTGTGGCATAGGTCACAGATGTGGCTCAGATCTGGCATTGCTGTGGCTGTGGTGTAGGCCTGCAGCTGCAGCTCTGATTCGACCCCTGGCCTGGGAACTTCCATAAGTCTCAGGTATGGCCCTAAAAAGACAAAAAAAAAAGAGAGAGAGACGGAATAAAGTTATACCTACACTAGTTACTTTACGGTATATCTGAGCTGCATTCTGGCACTCAGAATAAGGATACTCCGAAGTAGCCATTTCCAGCATACACATTCCAAAAGCATAGACATCTACAGATTCATCGTAGTGCTCTTCATACATCTCAGGGGCCATAAACTCCGGAGTCCCTACAAAATACCACAACCACAATTTTATTGAAAAGAAAAATGTATCCACCAAGATCACATTCCCTTTGCCACAAGGATTACCTGAGCTAATTTTTGTTTGCTGAAAGCAAATATATAAATATAAATTTAGCTGAATATTTGCTGTATCTATATAAAGCACTTAAGGAATTTCCTTAACTTTCCATACTAATAAAATACAATTTGCAATGCTTAAAATTAGGTAATGATTACAAAATGTTTTTATTTCTATTCTTTTTTAAAGTTATTTAAAATTTTTTGAATTAGTAAATCCTCTTTAAGTCCTCAGAACCTCTCAATAATATTAAATATATCCCCAAAAGAAATGCACTAGGATGTCTTTAAAATAAGTCAACATCTAATAAATGTTTCAAAGCAAATTCATATTCTAGGCTAGGAGTCAGCAAGCTTCTTTGGAAAGAGCCAAACACTAAATATTTCAGGCTTTGCAGCCCACATGCGCTCTGTCACAACTACTCAACTCTGTCACTATAGTACAAAAGCAGCCATAGACAATATACAAACAAGTAGGTGTAGCTGTATTCCAACAAAACTTTATTTACAAACATATGCAATGAAGCCAGATTTGGTCCCTAGGCCGTGGTTTGCTGATTCTTGTTCTAGACATGTACAATTTAAAAATCACTCTTTATACAATTAATAAACTATAAAATGTTAATCACCAATGACACTTTTAGCAAATGATGTGCGCATTAAGGTGGCTAGTCCTAGATCACCAATCTTCACAGATCCAGTGGGTCCCGTGATGAAAATATTGTCACACTTTAAATCCCGGTGAATAATAGGAGGAGTCCTAGTGTGCAAGAACTGCAACCCCTTTAAAATTTGCCTGCACCAGCTCCTTAAGACCTTTGGTTTCATGACTTTAAATCGTTTTAAGTACCTACACAAAGAAACAAAAGAACGCATGTAAACAAATAAACCTAGCTTACTGTATTAGCACATTAGGGTAAATCACATAAGCTAGCTGTTACTGTATGTATTATGATTACCATCACTGAGTTATTTTCTATTGTATGTTATGACAAAAAATTAAATCTAAATCCTAATTCTTAGAGAAGACATCCTACTAATTCAAAACAAGAAGGAAGTTCCCTGGTGGCTCAGAAGGTCAAGGGTCCAGCGTTGTCATTGTGGTGTGACTCAGGTCACAGCTGTGGTACTGGCTGGATCCGTGGCCCAGGAACCTCCGCATGCTGTGGGTGCAGACAAAAGAAAGGAAGAAAGAAAGAAAAAGAAAAAAGAATCACAATCAGAGTGGCCTTTTGTGGAATGGCATCGAAATTTTAAAAAGAAAGTGTTCTCTACTTCCCAATAACTGCTTATATAGAGTTATCAGAGGGTTTACTATGTAAAGTCTTAATGCAAAGATACTAAGAAACAGAAAAAATATATCTCACATTTAATAGTTATAAATAAGTGATTATACCATCAAATGAAATACTGTAGTCAGAAACAAAACAAAAGACTACAGTTACATAGTATTGCTCAATAGACATGTGAACCTGGTCACATCTCCAATCTTTAATCATCTCCTACAAAATGACATTATATTATCTCTACAGTGATTTATAATTCTGAAATTCTGTGATACCCCACAAAGTTCTCAACATTGTATTTTCTATCAAACTTCATTAACATCCTAATTTTTTAACATTCCCTGAAACATAATCACCAGATTCAAATTCTACAAAGCCTTTAATCAAGCAGTGTTTAGTATTGCCTTACAAACAACTTTTATGACACCTGAAAATTATTTCCAAATGAAACTCTATTGGCACCAGCAGGGTCAACTTACGTCTTTAAGGTTCCTGATGTCATAAGTTCAGTCACTAATACAATACATTTCTTTCCTTTTAATGTAGACTCCCAGGAATCATAAAATCGAACTATATTGGGATGTTGGAGACCCTTTAACATCTCTGCTTCTTCCTTGAACCTTTGCTGCTCAGCTTTGGTTAATTTCCGGTCCTGAAATGGAAAATCAAGTTCCAATTAAAGTCTAGAAGTTCTCTTGCACATTTCTAACACCACTCAAATGAGTGCTTTATTTCATTGTATTTATGTATGTATGTATATACGTATGTATGTATATATGTATGTACATATCTACACCTGTCAATTCTTTTCTCAGAACCTATACAATCACTGATATTCTTTGTTAGGTAATTACCTTGACTCCTCTCATACAGCAAAATGCAGCAGTTGTTACATTTCATAAACACACCTCTTATAAACCCACCTTCACAATAAATCAACATTGTGAGAAACAATATCTTTGATGTTAACTAAACTTTTGTGATAATCATTTCACACTATATACATATATCAAATCATTATAAGTTTGAGATATGTCAGTTATATCCCAATAGAACTGGAAAAATAAATAATAAAATCTCCTTTTCTGGAAAAGAAAAACAGTATCTTAAAATGAGAAAAAGAAATAATCAAAATAGATAATAAGTTTTCCTAAGAAATCTCTGAATTTCCACATCTAAAGGATCTATAATATCAGGACAGGAATAATGTTAGACAACTAAATGTTAGAACTTATTGTGTCTAAAAATAAATAATAATTTATTGTGTCTAAAATTTTATCATGGTCAACCCCCATGTTGTTCAAAGCTCAACTGTAATGCAAAAAAACAGTCTGGAATTAAAATTCCACGTTACTTCATTAAAATTTAATAGAGAAGGAAGAATTTCTGTCTTCTGCAAGGGGGAGCAGGAGAGAAAGGAATGACAGAACTATTTTAAGTTTTGATTGAGAGAGAAATAATCAAATACACTAGTTAAAAATTTAGGTATGATTTCCATTACAAGATGGTTGCAAACATATTAAATTAATTCCCCTCCAAGATGGGATTAAGATGGTGGAATAAAAGGACTGGAGCTCAACTTCTCTCATAAAAACAACAAAATTATAAACAAATGCTGAACAACCTTCAACCAAATGGACTGGAAACTTTCAAAAAAGATATCCAATCCAGAAGACAAAGAGGAGGCCACATCAAAATGGTAGGAGGGAGAATTAGGTGATATAAGCAACCCCATACCCACTAGGTGGGCAGCCCACAGACTGGAAAGCAACTGTATCACAGAGACTCACCTACAGGACAGAGAGTTCTGAGCCCCACATCAGGTCCCCATGCCTATGGATCTGGCATTGGGAGAAAAAGCCCCTGGAGCATCTGGCGTTGAAGGCCAGTGGGGCTTGTGCATAGAAGCACCACAAGACTGGGGGAGATGGGGACCCCATTCCTAAAAGTGGTACACAGGCTTTCATGTGCACTGGGTCCCAAAGCAAAGCAGATTCCATAGGAATCTGGGTCAGACCTGACTAAAGTTCTTGGAGGATATCCTAGGAAAACGGGGTGAATGTGATGCATTGTGGGGGAGGGACGTTGGAAGCAAAGGTCTCTGGAGTGTTCACTGGAGTGTGCTCCGCTAGAGGTGGCCATTTTAGGAAAATGTAGCCCTGCCCATCAGCACTGAGAAGCTCCAGGCCAAACAATAATCCAGGTGGGACCACAGCCTCACCCATCAGTAAACAGGCTGCCTAAAGACCACCCCCCCAGGCACACAGCCACCTCTAATCTCACCCAGAGACAAAGCCCCATCCAGCAGAGGGATAAGAATCAGCTCCACCTATCAGGCAGGCACCAGTCCCTCCCATCAGGAAGCCTACAACAAATGCCTATACCAACTTCAGCCGCAAGAGGGGCAGACACCGGAAGTAAGAGAGGCTACAACTCTACTGTCTGCAAAAAGGACACCACACTAAAAACCTATAAAAATGAAAAGGCAGAGAACTATAACTCAGATAAGGGAGAAAAAAAAAAACTCAGAAAACGCAGCTAAGTGATCTGGAGATTATCAGCCTCCAAGAAAAAGATTTTAGACTGACGATAGTGAAGATGATGCAGCACATTAGAAGGAGAAAAAGATAACTTACAGTAAACACTGAGCAAAGAAATACAAGACTTAAACCTTAAGCAAGCAGAGATGCAAAATACAATAACCGAAATAAAAAACTCATTAGAAGCAACCAACGGCAGAATACAGGAGGCAGAAGAATGAATAAGCAAGGTGGAGGACAGTCTAGTGGAAATCACTGATGCAGAACAGAAAAGAGAAAAAAAAAGATTGAAAAGAAATGAAGACAGTCAAGAAAACTCTGGGACAATGTTAAATGCACCAACATCTGTATTATAGGGGTGCCAGAAGAAGAAGACAGAGAGAAAGGGACAGAAAAAAAATTTGAAGAGATAATAGCCGAAAACTTCCCTAACATGGGGAAGGAACCACTCATTCAAATCCAGGAAGCACAACGAGTACCATATAAAATAAACCCAAGGAGGAACACCCTGAGACACATACTAATCAAACTGACCAAAATTAAAGACAAAGAGAAAATATTGAAAGCAGCTAGGGAAAAGAAACAAATAACATACAGGGAAACCTTGATACAGTTATCAGCAGATTTTTCAGCAGAAACGCTGTAGGTCAGAAGGGAGTGGCAGGATATACCTAACGTGATGAAAGGAAAAAAACCTCCAACCAAGATTACTTAACTCAGCAAGGCTCTCATTCAGATTCGAAGGAGAAATCGAAAACTTCACAGATAAGCAAAAGCTAAGAGAATTCAGTAACACTAAACCAGCTGTACAACAAATACTAAAGGAACTTCTCTAGGCAGAAAAGAAAAGGCCACAACTGGGAACAAAAATACCACAAATGACAAGGATCACCAGTAAAGGCACATACACAGTATATGTAGGAAATCATCCATGCATAAATACACTACCAAAATCAGAAATCTTGAGAAGAGGAGGGTACAAATGCAGTACAGTGGAGATGCATTTGCAATTAAGAGACCAACAACTTAAAACGATCTCATATATATATATATATACACACACATATATATATGTGTGTGTATATATACATATATGTGTGTGTGTGTGTGTGTGTGTGTGTGTGTGTGTATATATATATATATAGGTTCTTATTTCAAAACTTCAGGGTAACTGCAAGCCAAAAATCTATGATTGATACACACATAAATAAGAAAAATCAACTCAAATACAACACTAAAGATAGTCATCAAACCACAAGAGGAGAGAACAAGAGAAGAAGGGAAGAAAAAAGAGCAATAAAAAACAAATCCAAAACAGTTAATAAAATGGCAATAAGAACATACATATCAATAATTACCTTAAATGTAAGTGGATTAATCCCCAACCAAAAGACATAGACTGGCCAAATGGATCCCAAAACAAGACCCATATATATGCTGTCTTCAAGAGACCCACTTCACTTCTAGGGACACATACAAATTGAAAGTGAGAGGATAGAAGAAAACGGGAATCAAGTGAAAGCTGGAGTAGCAATACTCATATCAGACAAAACAGACCTTAATATAAAGAATATTATAAGAGACAAAGAAGGACATTACATAATGACGAAAGGATCAATCCAAGAAGAAGATATAACAATTGTAAATATATGCACCCAACATAGGATCACCACAATATATAAGGCAACTGCTAACAACCTTAAAAGGAGAAATCAACAATAACACAATCATAGTGGGGGACTTTAATACCCCACTTACAGCAATGGACAGATCATCCAGACAGAAAATCAACAAGGAAACACAGGCCCTAAACGATGCATTAGACCAAAGGGACTTAATAAATATTTATAGGACATTCCATCCAAAAGCAGCAGAATACATATTCTTCCCAAGTGCACATGGAACATTCTCTAGGACTGATTACATTCTGGGCCACAAATCAAGCCTCGGTAACTTTCAAGAAAATTGAAATTATATCAACCATCTTTTCCAACCATAACACTATACGACTGGAAATCAACAACAAGAAAAAAACTCCAAAGAAACCCAAACAGATGGAGACTAAACAACATGCTACTAAACAACCAATGGATCACTGAAAAAATCAAAGAGGAAACTGAAAAATACTTAGAACCAAATGACAACAAAGACACAACAATCCAAAACCTATGGGATACAGCAAAAGCAGTTCTAAGAGGGCTTGTATAGCCTACCTCAGGAAACAAGAAAAAGCTCAAATAAGCAACCTAACTTTACATCTAAAGCAGCTAGAGAGGGAAGAACAGACAAGAGCTAAAGTTAGCAGAAGGAAAGAAATCATAAAGATTAGAGCAGAAATAAATGAAATGGAAATGAAGAAAACCATAGAAAAGGTCAATGAAATTAAAAGATGGTTCTTTGAAAAGATCAACAAAATTGATAAACCCTTAGCCAAACTTATCAAGAAAAAAAGAGAGAGGACACAAATCAATAAAATTAGAAATGAAAAAGGAGAAGTAACAACCGACATCACAGAAATACAAAGGATCATAAGAGACTACTATATGCAACTATATGCCAATAAAATGGAAAACCTAAAAGAAATGGACAAATTCTTAGAAAAGAACAATCTCCCAAGACTAAACCAAGATGAAATAGAGAAGATGAACGGACCAATTACAAGTCTGAAATTGAAACTGTGACTAAAAAATTTCCAATAAGTTAATTCCCCTCCCTTTCTAAACCCCACCAAAATGACAAAAAAATATACAAATAAATCTACAGTACTGCTGGAAATACAAGAAGGGTTTAAACGAAAGATTTGTTAAAGATTAAAAATATATGCCCATAGAATGTATTTTTATGAAACTCAAGAGAGCAGAAGAGGAGGTCCTGTCATGGTACAGCAGAAACGAATCTGAATAGGAACCATGAGGTTGCGGGTTGGATCCCTGGCATTGCTCAGTGGGTTAAGGATCTGGCATTGCCATGAGCTGTGGTGTAGGTCGCAGATGTGACTCAGATCCTGCGTTGCTGTGGCTCTGGTGTAGGCTGGCAGCTACAGCTCCGATTAGATCCCTAGCCTGGGAACCTACCCCAGGTGCGGCCCTAAAAGGACAAAAGACAAAAAAAAAAAGAGCAAGAGCAGAAGAAATGGCAACTTGATAAAAGGAAGACTCCCATTGAAGAGTTTTGGGTTAATTTTTAAGTTTGGGGGGAGGGTTTTGGCCACACCTATGGTATATGGAAATTCCCAGGCCAAGGATCGAATCCAAGCTGCAGTTACAACCTACGCCATAGCTATGGCAACACTGGATCCTTAACCCACTGTGCCAGGCGGGGCATTGAACCTGCACTACCACAGAGACAACATTGGATCCTTAACCTGTTGTACAACTAAAGAGGTTTTTTTGGTTTTTTTTTTAAGACTTCATAGTAGCCCTAGTTAAGCAGCATACTAGAGTTCTGGGAATTTCGTTTTACTTTATTCACATTATTCTTTGAAGTGTATGAGGAAATATGTAAAAGGATAGCTGCAGCATGGCTTATAATTGTGAAAAATCAGAAACAATCAAAATGTCAATAATAAAGTTTATTATGTGCTAAGCACTGTCCTAAAACTTTTTTGTATATTAAAACATTTAGTCCCTACAACAACCCTTTGACATCGCCATTTTGCACGTAAAGAAACTGAGGTTAAGATAGTTCGGTAACCTGTCAAGAATCAAATGGGGCACAGTATGCTCAACTTGGTCTTAAGTTAAATGAATGAGATTGATCTATGTGTGCTAATGTGGATATATTTCTGAAACCTACTGTTGAGTGAAAAAAAGCCATCTGAAAGAAATCTATAATATGATACTTTGTATATAAAAGAAGAACCATCCTGAACAATGCTATGCCTTCTAGTATATATTTAAAGGCACAGGAAATTTGGTGTGATGATCACTGTACAACTATAAATGTAATAAAATTGACTAATAAAAAACTTTTAAAAATAAATGCACGGGATAAGGACTAGACAGATACACAAATGAGTAACTGCAGTTATATCTGGAAAACTAGGAGAAGACTGCTACGGAAGCATCTTTTCTTCAGATAAGACCATCCTGTACTCCCCATAGTCACTCAGCAATATCTTTTACTTTACTGAATATCTCTTATGTGAATATCTATACTGTAGTCTCCCAAGACTTTATTTTTCACATTTAACTTTTTAATCCATTTGGAATTCATTTCTGTACAGTGTTTTCATCTAGATTGTTAGTCAGTTTTGCTAGAACCACTTAAACTATTCTTTCTCACTGACTTGAAGAATGTTTGTTATATATTGTTTCCAGCTACAGTGGGTTCTGCTTCCTTCCACCAATCTGTCTATTCCTAGAGCAGTGACTTTCAGAACGTTTGATAATTGGTAAGATAAGTCACATACCTATTCATTATTTTCTTGGCTATTCAAATCTACTTATATTCTCTTTTAATTGGAAAAATTATCTTAATGTTTTTATGGAATATAAGTAGATTTAAGATAATTTTTCCAATTAAAAGAGAATCTCTTGTTATCTTAATTGGAAACACACAAACATATTTGGGGGAAACTGGCATCTAAAAACCATATAAGAATACGGCTTTCCATTTGTCCAGCACTTCAGTAAGATTTTTTTAATGCAGGGCCGGGGTGGGGGGGCCTTGGGAGAAAGAGTTGATACTCTCTCAGCTTCTTTTTTCCTGCGCCACATATTTAGTTTTAAAATTTACATATAGTAAAAGCGACTCTTCTCGGTATCCATGAAGATTCAACAAATGCATAAAGTCATGTAACCATTACCATAATTAAAATACAGAACAGTTTAATCACTCCCCCCCAAAATCTCCCTTGCATCAACCCTTTACAGTCAAACTCTTCACACTTCAATTCTGGAAAGCACGGATCTATTTATTATTCCTATAATTTTGCCTTTTCTAGAAAGTCTTATAAATGAGAAGAAAGTATATATAGCCTTTTGAGTCTGGCATCTTGCACTTAGCACAGTGTCTTCTAAATTGATCCTTATTGTTGCACACATCAATACTTTGTTGCCTTTATTTGTTGTATAGTATTCTACCTATGAATGCACCACAGTTTGCTTATCCATTCCCCATTTGGAAGAACAGTTGGAAGACTTCCAGTTTTGAGTGATTACAAATAAAGCTACTATAAACATTCATGTACAGGTCTTTGTGTGAACATACATTGTCTTGGGTAACTTAAGGTATGTTTACCTTTATAGGAAAATGACAATATATGAGCGCTTCTCTGTATTCATCATCCTCACCAGCAGAAGGTAATGTCAAGTGGTTTCTTTGGTTTAGTTTTTAGCCATTCTCATATTTGTACTGGGGTATCTGATTATGGTTTTAATTTTCTTTTCCCTCGCAATTAATGATTTTAAGCAACTTTTCATGCACTTACTTGCCATATGTCTGTCTTCTTTGGTGAAATGTCTGTTCAAATCTTTAGCCCATTTTATTTATTTATTTATTTATTTTGTCTTTTGGGGGCCACACCCATGGCATATGGAGATTCCCAGGCTAGGGGTCGAATCAGAGATGTAGTTACTAGCCTACATCCCAGCCACAGCAACACAGGATTTAGGCTGTGTCTGCAACCTACGCCACAGCTCACAGCAACACCAGATCCTTAACCCACCGAGTAAGGCTAGGGATCAAACCCATGTCCTCATGGACATTAGTTGGGTTCATTAACCACTGAGCCAGGATGGGAACTCCTTTAGTCCATTTTTAAATTGGATTGTTCTACCTTGCTGAGTTTTGAGAGTTCTGTACAGATTCAGATACAAGTCCTCTGTCACATGTGATTTAAAAATATACTCTGCCAGGGAGTTCCCTTCGTGGCTCAGTGGTTAACGAATCCGACTAGGAACCATGAGGTTGCGGGTTCAATCCCTGGCCTTGCTCAGTGGGTTAAGGATCCGGCGTTGCCGTGAGCTGTGGTGTAGGTTGCAGACGCGGCTCGGATCCCGCGTTGCTGTGGCTGTGGCGAAGGCCGGCAGCTACAGCTCCTGTTAGACCCCTAGCCTGGGAACCTCCATATGCCGCGGGTGCGGCTCTACATAAAGGCAAAAAGACAAAAAAAAAATATACTCTGCCAGTCTGTGCACTGTCTTTTCATTCTCTTAATAGTGTCTTTCATAGAGCAAAATATTTTAATTTTGATTAAGTCAAGTTTATTTATTGTCTTTTTAGTGCCACACCCACAGCATATGGAGGTTCCCAGGCTAGGGAGCGAATTGGAAGTGCCAGCCTATGCCAGAGCCACAGCAACACTGCATCCGAGCCACGTCTACAACCTGCACCACAGCTCACAGCAAAGCTGGATCCTTAACCCACTGAGTGAGGCCAGGGATCAAACCTGCATCCTCATGGATGCTAGTCAGGTTCGTTAACCGCTGAGCCAGGATGGGAACTTCTTTAGCCCATTTTTAAGTTGGATTGTTTTATCTTGTTGAGTTTTGAGAGTTCTTCACAGATTCGGATACAAGTCCTCTGTCATATATGAAATTTAAAAATATACTCTGCCAGTCTGTGCACTGTCTTTTCATTCTCTTGTGTCCTTCATAGAGCAAAATATTTTAATTTTGATTAAGTCAAATTTATTGGGGTTTTTTTCTTTTATGGATCATCTTTCATTGTTATATTCAAGAACTTTTTGCTTAACCAAAATTCCAAAAGGTTTTCTCACATTTTAATCTAGAAGTTTAAAAGTTTTATGTTTTACTTATGATTTATTTTGAGTTAAATTTTGCGTAACATGTAAGAGTTAGATCGAGGTTCATTTTTTTGAATATGCATGTCCAATTATTCCAGCATCTTATGTTGAAAAGACCATCGTTCCTATGCTGAATTGCCATTGTACCATTTTTCTTTCTAAAATCAGTTGACCATATCTATTTGGGTCTATTTCTGAACTCTAATCTGTTTCACTGATCTGTGTGTCTACCTTTTCGCCAACAGCATAAGTCTTAATTACTATACCTTTACAGTAAGTCTATTCTAAATCAGTTAACATGAATTCTTCAAACTTGTTCTTCTTTTATCAATATTGTTTTAGCTCTTCTAGTACTTTGCCTTTCCATATTAGTTTTATTTTTTTTCCTTAATGGATTTTATTTCAATTATAGGTGTACATAAATCATCACAAGTCAATTTTACAGATTTTGTATCCCAAACCCACATAATAGTTTTAAAGTCAGCTTGTCAACAATGTAAAAAAAAAATTCTGCTGGGATTTTGATATAATTGTTCTGAATTTCTAGGTCATACAGAAAGTATGGACATCTTAACCACAGTGAGTCTTCCAACTAACCAATCTTAGATCTTCTCTGATTACTTTTAACACCGTTTTTTAGTTTTCAGCATACAGAATCTGCACATACTTTGTTATATTTCTACTTAAGTATTTCTCTCTTTTTTGGTGCTATTGTAAGTGGTACTTTTTAAATTGTAATTTCCAATTATTCCAATTATTTCCTACTGTAGAGAGATATAATCGAGTTTTTTAATATGAACCTTGAATCCTGCAACCTTTTTAAAATCACTTATTAGTTTCTGGAACTTTTTTAGACTCCTTTAGACTTTCTATGTAGATACTCATGACATCTGTGAGTAAAGACAGTTTTATTTTTTCCTTTCCAATCGGCATTCCTTTTATTTCTTTATCATCCCTTATTTCACTGGCTAGAATTTCCAGTACAATGATGTTAATTAAGAACATCACACTGGAAGTGTTGAGAGCAGACATCCTTGCCTTGTTAGAATAAAAGCATTCAGTCTTTCACCATTAAATATGATGTTAGTTGTTTTAAGCCATTCTCATGGCTGTTGCTTTTTTTTCCTTTTTCAGTCCCACATGCAGCATGTGGAAGTTCCCAGGCCAGGGACTGAATCCAAGCTGCAGCTGCAACCTATGTCACAGCTGCAGTAAAGCCAGGTCCTTAACCACTATGCTGGGCTGTGGATGGAACCCATGCTACCACACAGACAATGCCAGATCCTTAACCCACTGCACCACAGAGGGAACTCCAGTTATATTTTTTTTAATAAATGCCCTTTATCAAGCTAAGGAGGATACCTTCCACAGCAAGTTTGCTGTTTTCTTTTTTTTTTAACCATGAATGGATGTTGAATTTCTTCAAATGCTTATCCTGCATGTATTGAAATTATCATGTCCTTTCCTCTATAGACTGTTAATATGTCAAATTACATTGATTTTCAAGTGGTAAAAAATCTTTGCCTCCTTGGGAATACCTCACACAGGATAAATGACATGTAAACTAGGCATAAAATTACTATGTAAGACATTTCTCATAAAATCCAGATACTTTTTTACACTGTAAAAAATATTTCCACAGGACTCGTATTTACATGGCTGGGGGGGCAAGGAGTAAGCACTCACGTATATTTTAATTAAATGATTAATCTTAAAGGTAAAGTGATTGATTTTCATTGCAGAACCACATTGGATCTACCAGGCTTCCCACCCTTCCAAAGATATGGACAAGGCGGCAAGATGGCGGAGGAGTAAGAGGTCGCGCTCTCCCTCTCCCACAAATACATCAAAAAACGCATCTAAATATAAAACAAGTTGGACAAATCATCATCTGAATGCTGATCAATTTAAACCTCCAAAAACTGCAAGAAACCCCTGAAATAACTGGGTAGAACAAGTGAAGAAAAAAAAATGGTGAGAGAGAAAGGCAATTAGGACCGTAACCAGCACTCCAGGGAGGGAGCTGTGAAAAAGAAAAGTTTCCTGGGAAGAAACCTAAACAACGATCAGCGGATCATCGGAACTAGAGGGACATCAAAGCCTGAGAAAAACGCAGCAGCTGGATTGAGACAGGAAAATCGGAGTTAGAGACCTGAATACCAGACACCACAGCCTGAGGCGCCGGGCGGTGCCTGGGAGCTGACACAGCCTCCCAAGGTCAGTCACTGGGAAAGGGCAGAGGTCGGTGGCCCCGGGAATAGCGCAAGGAACAGCGATATTCTATGATTTGGTGAGAGCGAAACCAGGACTGAGGGAACCGAGGAAGTCTGGTCCCGCAGGGAAGGCAAGCCTCCATTGTTAGGGAAGAGGAGAGGAGGAGGGGCTGGCCGCCATAGGAAGCGACTTGAACTAGCGCGCAGGGCGGGGCGACAGTGATCCGCCAAAGAGAGC